>VDFB02000015.1:473172385-473387776 GCA_007258455.2 Sequoia sempervirens
GTCTAAACTTTTTCAACTTTGACCAAGATTTTTAATTCTGATTTCCTTTTCTTTCAACAATAGAGTAGAGTAATCACTTTTGAAAGCACAAAAATATGACAATATCAACTCAGTCTATTAGACAACTTATGAAAATATGATTTGAGTGAGATATCTTGCATTTTCCAAAACATAGCTCAGATTTGATCTCAATATTACTCTGATTAATGCATTCATGAGTTGAATGTAATCATTCATAAACATAATTGAGAACAGTAATAATCCCAACAGTGAACTAAAACAACAACACAGAAAAGTAGTGAGCACACAAAAGAACAAAGAGACAAAAGATTTGCTGAGTGGAAAACCCTCCTGGGGTAGAAAAACCACTCCTAAACTACCTTACTGGCTTAATCTTCAAAAACCAATGTTAATAATGCCTTATAGGCTAATTTTTTAGCACCAACTCAAGGAGCACCAACCCCTCGTTTAGAGATATCTATCTCAAGGAGCACCAACCCCTCAAATTATTCTCAAAACAATAGTAATATCAGAGGATCTCTCTGTTTTTAGTTAAGCTCATAACTCTCTATTTTCCAATACATCTCTTGATACGGCCAAAATAACTGTCTCATATTTACTAGCCAGCAACACCTTCACTGTTTTCAACATTGGTTTTTATATACATTTCAAGTATGTCTATTATGAAGAAATCTTCAAAAAGCATTTTTCACAAGATTTTGAAACTCTCTTTTGCTAATTTTAGAATATGAAGCTGAATCATGATAATTTGTAGACGATAGTAAAAATCAGAGTAACGCATATCCAGAGAGCTTTAATTTCTACGTTGAATAAGGAGAATTCAAATTGTAACTGAAAGATTTTCATTAAAGCCATGACTACCCACTAATAGAAAATCATAACCTCTCAATTCTCAGAGAATATTTTTCCAGAGATTCGATGCCAACCAAAGATGTCACCATGCAACTATACTTAGAAAAACACATATCGGCCACAGAGACAAAGTTTGTTAAACGTTTGTTGAGACATCCAAACAAGTATGTCGAAGGCAATTATAACGTTGATCATTCCTTTGGTCCCTGTGCGTCGCCATGACCTTCTGCAGTTGGGGAGAAACCATATCGAAGATCTTTATGTTTCCCTAAGATCACATTTCTGTTAAATTTGTTTCAGTCACTGAGACACAAGGAAACTTCTCATTGAGATTTACTTTTGTTTCATTCACTATCGCTGTGACCATACGATATTGGGGAGACCTCTCATAGAGTATATTTTGTTTCACCGAAGGTCATCATTCATCTTGAGTCGTTGAGACAAGACTGATCCTATGCCGAAGGTCTTTGTCATTTCCAAGTTGCCAAGACAATACATAGTCGGGGAGACACTATATAGATTGTTCTATGTTTCACCAATACTCCCATCCATCTCGTGTATCATTGTAACTTCAAACAATCGAGGAGACATCTTGTAGATTGATTTATGTCATACCGAAACATCCTGAATTCACCTTAGATTGCCAAGAGAATTCAATTCTCATACCGACATAGACCCTTTTATTTTCCATCGGTGAGACCGAAGGTCACTCGCCAAGACCTCACCCTGAAATTGCATAGTTCGGCCGAAGTAACCCTTTGCACAAGTCGGTGAGACACTACGGAGTCGTTATAACATTTCACCGAAGCAGTAACCTTATGCCGATAAGACATTCAGTGCATCGATCGGTGAGACAAAAAAATCTTCGATGAGACTATATATCGAATACATTATGTTTGGCCGAAACAAAACCCCAAATGTGATGTCGGCGAGACAAAACCACTTCGCCGAGACCTATTCTGATACCGTCCAGCTCTGCCGATGAACCTCCATATGCACTAGTTGGGGAGACATTTCAAGTTCGATGAGACATTACCCCGATAACAAAACTCCTGCCGATAAGTTCATCCTCGGTCGCTGAAACCACGTGAATGTCTCGCCAATAGACGTCTACATGCATATGGTCGGTGAGACAACAATTTCGTTGTGACCCTTCACCGAAGCCTTAAACTCATGTCGATATATCCTCTGTCGTTGAGACAATACCAACCTCTCGCCGAAAGCCCCTCAAGACTTAGTCGCCAAGACTTGACGGGTTCGCTATGACATTATATTGATGCCGCAACTCTTGCCGATATGATCTTTCTTGTGCCGGTCGGCAAGACACAAAGCCTTTCGATGAAACAATATGCTGATAAGGATTACTTACGCCAATGAACCACCTCATGTATTAGTCGATGAGACCCAACTCATTCGGTAAGACCTCTCAACGGTGAACAAAACTCATGTCGATAGACCTTTCCACTGTCGCCAAGACCATGTGAAAGTCACACCAAAAGCTGCCTATATGTAAAAACAAATCGTCATGACATCAGAAACGTCTTGCTGAAAGGCAACACAAACATTTATTAGAAAAATGGATCGGGGAGACCCTAGCATTTTCATGTTGAAATGTTCTTTTTTTGTCACCGAAACAATGTATAAATAAGATAACCAGAGACTGCACGAAGCTCAAACTGATCAGTACCATAGGATATTAAAAATTTGAATGTAGACTGTCCACTGAATGCCAAGACAAGTAAACCATATAGACAAAACTGTACCAAGATAAAGCATTAGAAACCAATCTGAAACTGTCAACAAGTAGAATCAACTAAAAGGGATTTTGTCATCAAGGACAAACCATATGATCACAACTGAGAACCAACAAACTCCCCCTTTGTCCTTGATGGCAAAACACAAATGCCTCTCCCCCTTTTTGCCTCAATGACAAAGGATAGAGGAGAAGAATGTGCAATGCCAAGAAACACAACTGAGAAGCCAACCAAATACCATAACCGGCTGCAAATAGAGCAATAGTGCAACAAACATATTGAATAACTTCACGTAACCAATGCAAGATAGAGCATCATACTGTAACAACACAACTTCACTCACTTCAAATGCACAGAAATTATCAAAGAAATCGGCAGTAACAACCCGTGTAATAACTCCCACTTCAAAATTAGAAACTTAATAACATCATGCAGATAATCTATCTTCAAGGCAACACACCAAAGCTCTCTCCTTTTGTTTCTATCAAAACATGAATTCAAGCAGCTTTCATATATATATATATATAACTTGCACTCACTTTCACACACAACACTCATTTTCAAAGTTCAAAAATAAGTCCCAACCATACACGATGCTCAGTTAATACAACCAATCACCTTCCTTCATCGAAACACAAACATCAGAGCATATCCCATAAACATACACAGTTCTCAAGACTGTTGTAGCAACCTACTTAGATCATTGTACCATACTCAGAAGACCAAAACACTCAATTCCTTCATAACAGCTTGCAAAAGACATTGTAAGTATCTTCATTCAACACACAATCTTAACTCAGCTTCTTCATGCATGAAAGTCTCGATACTCTTCTCCCATACAAAAAATAACTCCTCTTGAACATAAACCTCCAACCATTTTGTCAGGAGTAGATATCTCATATATTATTTATGCCACACTCCGTAGACTCACAACTCCATTAGCATCCAAAAAGTTCAACTAAAAACAAAGTGCACTGTCATTTCAAAAACTTCTGAAAACTGTCAACCACTAGACCAAGCAAACATCATCACCAAACTCACTGTCCACCAATTTTGTGCGAACATTATTCATTATGACTTTTACTTCATTTTTCATAGCAATACATGTTATGAAAAGACATTATGTGAGCCAAAATAAGACATTTCTTTACATCTTATACCACCAAAAGCAAATGCAAGATGTCATACCTCATTCTAGACTCCATAGGGGTAAAATATATTACCATAATAGACTCCCCCTGAGTCTTTGCTTCTTCTCAAGGCTTGGAAGGCAACACTTGTGCAAGGAGTGCACAAGGAGTTTTCTCATAAGTACCTTTATTGCACTTATTGTCATCTTGATTGCTCTTTCTTCTCCACTTCAATGAAAACTTTTTCACTTGTTTGCTTAAAGTACCTGACTTTCTATTGAATTTGCATTGCTATACTTTATGTCCAATGTTATTACATCTGAAACAAATGACTTTGTGATTGTTCTGAGAAATAGAAGACTTTCTATAGACTTTTCCAGCATTGTTCCCTACATCATTATCACTTGTATTTATTCTACAGTCTCTTCTCAAGTGACCAAAATTGTTACAGTTGTAACACACCACATCCTCATTTCTAGGGACATTAGAATGATTCTTATTTGACCATCTTATGCAATCAATTGCCTTATGATATAGTCATTACAAACATAACAATATCAGCGGAAAGAATGAAGTTATGCACAGATGAGTGATCATGCCAAGGATGTGAATTGAAGACATTTTTCCTTTCTCGCGAATGCACCTTTAGATTGTCTTCCTCTTGTCAATGTTATCCCTTTGATCACGGAAAGCCAAAGCGTAACCAAGATCAGCCTTCATTCTTCTTAGCGGCGTTTGCTTGGTACGTAAAATTCTTTCATCACGAAGAGTAGTAAACACTTCTTCATGTTTAGATTTATGCGCAAATCTTTTTCCAATACTCATATCCATCCACGGATCTTTAGAATGCTTTGCATGCCCCAACATCTCATTCAATATATTGAATGCTTATGAAGTCAAATTTCTGAATTTTGCAGTTGAGCATTGATAAAAACTTGACTCTTTCTTAAAGCAACTACTTCTTCAAGTTTTAGACAAACAATCTTTTTAATCTCCAAATCAGAACTCACAACATCTGCAATCCTCTTATATTCTTCAATTTCAATTTTCTGACTTATAATCATATTGTCCTTAAGAGTAAGTTCTTTTAACGAGGAATCATTATCAGAACATTTCTTTAAAGAAACAATCTCATTTTCTAGTTTATTACACAATTCATCCTTGTCTTTTAACTTGACTTCCAAACTCTCTTCTTGCTAAAGTTGTCTTGTTAAAAGCTGGTTTTCTTTTCTAAGCTGCCTAATAGTATCTAAGGCACATAGGATTTCACCTTCCAAATCAACCTCATTTTCTGGTTCATCATATTCCTGTTCAGAGTTATCTTCACCCAAAGATTGATCTACTTTTACAAGTTTCTTGATCATTTTAAATATTCTGTTAATGATCCTCCTTGTGCCTTCTTTTTCAAAACTAGAGGGTTTTCTTCACTCGGATGTTTTCGCTTATTTAGGTATCCAAAGATATCTCCTCTTGTAACTCACTATTCTGATTCATTTCAGTCAACTTGTCCCAAACTTCCTTAGCACTACTGTAATGAATGACTTTTGTAATGAGTTTATTTGGCAAGTTATTAAAAATAGCATTTATAGCTCTAGTATTGAATTCAAGTGCTTTCTTCTCCTCAAGAGTGGAAGGAGATGTTGCAGATGTAGTACAACCCTTTTCAACTGCTGCCCACACTTCATACCCTAAAGAAAGTAAGTATGTTTCCATCCTATTTTTCCATATAATAAAGTTTGTTCCTTCGAACTGAGGAGTTCCAGATCTAGAATACTCTACCATCTCAGAGCTACTATTTATGAATTATTCCTCGTTGTTACTTATACTAGATTCAGGTTGAACATGATGAATAACATTTTGCTGAGAACACCTTTTTCCCTTATTCCTTCTATTATTTCCCATATTAACCAAAGTAATCCAAGAAACCAGGATTAATCCTAGGTGGTTTAGACCTATTAGAGGACCCTACACTCTGATACCAATTGTTGGAGTTATAGACAGACACTGAGAGGGGGGGTGAATCAGTGTAAACTTTTTCAACTTCGACCAAGATTTTTAATTTTGATTTCCTTTTCTTTCAACAATAGAGTAGAGTAATCACTTTTTAAAGCACAAAGATATGACAACATCAACTTAGTCTATTAGACAACTTATGAAAATATGATTTCAGTGAGATATCTTGCATTTTCCAAAACATAGCTCAGATTTGATCTCAATATTACTCTGATTAATGCATTCATGAGTTGAATGTAATCATTCATCAAACAGAATTGAGAACAGTAATAATCCCAACAATGAACTAAAACAACAACATAGAAAAGCAGTGAGCACACAGAAGAAAAAGAGACAAAAGATTTGCCGAGTGGAAAACCCTCTTGGGGTAGAAAAACCACTCCTAAACTGCCTTATTGGCTTAATCTTCAAAAACCACTGTTAACAATGCCTTATAGGCTAATTTTTTAGCACCAACTCAAGGAGCACCAACCCCTCATTTTGAAACACCAATTTCAAGGAGCACCAACCCCTCGTTTAGAGATATCTATCTCAAGGAGCACCAACCCCTCAAATTATTCTCAGAACAATAGTAATATTAGAGGATCTCTCTGTTTTTAGTTAAGCTCATAACTCTCTGTTTTCCAATACATATCTTGATATGGCCAAAATAACTATGTCTTAGATTTACTAGGCAGCAACACCTTCACTATTTTCAACATTGGTTTTTATATACATTTCAAGTATGTCTGTTATGAAGAAATCTTCAAAAATCATTTTTCACAAGATTCTGAAACTCTCTTTTGCTAATTTTAGAATATGAAGCTGAATCATGATAATCTGTAGATGATGGTAAAAATCAGAGTAACGCATATCCAGAGAGCTTTAATTTCTACGCTGAATCAGGAGAATTCAAATTGTAACTGAAAGATTTTCATCAAAGCCATGACTGCCTACTAATAGAAAATCATAACCTCTCAATTCTTAGAGAATATTTTTCTAGAGATTCGATGCCAACCAAAGATGTCGCCATGCAACTATACTTAGAAAAACACATATCGGCCACAGAGACAGAGTTTGTTAAACATTTGCTGAGACATCCAAACAAGTATGCCGAAGGCAATTATAACGTTGATCGTTCCTTTGGTCCCTGTGCGTCACCATGACCTTCTGTAGTTGGGGAAACCATATCAAAGATCTTTATGTTTCCCTGAGATCACATTTCTATTAAATTTGTTTCAGTTGCTGAGACACAAGGAAACTTCTCACCGAGATTTACCTTTGTTTCATTCATTATCACTGTGACCATACGATATCGGAGAGACCTCTCATAGAGTAGATTTTGTTTCACCGAAGGTCATCATTCATCTTGAGTCGCTGAGACAAGACTGATCCTATGCTGAAGGTCTTTGTCATTTCCAAGTCGCCAAGACAATACATAGTCGGGGAGACACTATATAGATTGCTCTATGTTTCACCAATACTCCCATCCATCTCGTGTATCATTGTAACTTCAAACAATCAGGGAGACATCTTGTAGATTGATTTATGTCATACCGAAACACCCCAAATTCACCTTAGATCGCCAAGAGAATTCAATTCTCATACCGACATAGACCCTTTTGTTTTCCATCGGCGAGATCGAAGGTCACTCGCCAAGACCTCAACCTGAAATTGCATAGTCCGGTTGAAGTAACCCTTTGCACAAGTCGGTGAGACACTACGGAGTCGTTATAACATTTCACCGAAGCAGTAACCTTATGCCGATAAGACATTCAGTGCATTGATCGGTGAGACAAAAAAATCTTCGGTGAGACTATATATCGAATACATTATGTTTGGCCGAAATGAAACCCCAGATGTGATGTCGGCGAGACAAAACCACTTCGCCGAGACCTATTCCGATACCGCCTAGCTTTGCCGATGAACCTCCATATGCACTAGTTGGGGAGACATTTCAAGTTCGATGAGACACTACCCCGATAACAAAACTCATGCCGATAAGTTCATCCTCAGTCGCCGAAACCACGTGGATATCTCACCGATAGATGTCCACATGCATATGGTCGATGAGACATAACAATTTCGCTGTGACCCTTCATCGAAGCCTTAAACTCATGCTAATATATCCTCTGTCATTGAGACAATACCAACCTCTTGCTGAAAGCCCCTCAAGACTTAGTCACCAAGACTTGACGGGTTCGCTATGACATTATATTGATGCCGCAACTCTTGCCGATATGATCTTTCTTGTGTCGGTTGGCAAGACAGAAAGCGCTTGATGAAACAACATGCCGATAGGGATTACTTACACCGATGAACCACCTCATGTATTAGTCGGTGAGACCCGACTCATTCGGTAAGACCTCTCAGCGGTGAACAAAACTCATGCTGATAGACCTTTCCACTTTCGCCAAGACCACGTGAAAGTCACGCTGAAAGCTGCCTGTATGTAAATACAAATCGTCATGACATCATAAACGTCTTGCCGAAAGGCAACATAGACGTTTATCAAAAAAATGGATCGGGGAGACCCTAGCATTTTCATGCCGAAATGTTCTTTTTCTGTCACCGAAACAATGTATAAATAAGATAACCAGAGACTGCACAAAGCTCAAACTGATTAGTACCATAGGATATTAAAATTTTGAATGTAGACTATCCACCGAATGCCAAGACAAGTAAACCATATAGACAAAACTGTACCAAGATAAAGCATGAGAAACCAATCTGAAATTGTCAACAAGTAGAATCAACTAAAAGGGATTTTGTCATCAAGGACAAACCATATGATCACAACTGAGAACCAACAAGTACATGGTATGTGTGGTTTCCAGCATTCAATGATCTTGTGTGCTTGTCGGTGTTCGCGAAGGTCGGGTGTCATGCTTCGGTGTTAAGGCTTGCACCTTAACTTAATTGCTAACATATGTAAGATGCACATCAAAACTCCGCACCTAGACATTCAAAAGGGAAGAAGTTAGCATAAGAAACATTTCGAGCATCACGAGTCAGAGCTTTGGCTTGTGTCTTACTAGATGACAGGTATGGAGTAAGGAGTATGCGGGAAAGTTGAACCCCGATTCCCAAAAATTTGTCGATGTTCACAAATTGATAGGTAGGCTTGAAGTCTGGTACGCGGTATGTGTGGTTTCTGACATCCGATGATCTTGTGTGCTTGTCGGTGTTCATGAAGATGCCCAACATGTCGTTGTTTTGTAAATATAGTTGTCATGTCTGCAAAGTCAAATATAACCATAGTCAACAACTTGCAAATTCATAGGTAGGATTAATAACGCCATTTGTAATGGTTTACAGACAAATGTAATCTTATTTTTCTAATATATAATATATATAGGCTCTAATTCCTTTTACTTAAAAAAAAATTACATGCATATTGAAATAAACACTACTCCAAACTTCCATTGTAATTTCACAAATCTTTCCATAACATAGATTTCATATTGAAAAACCTCAATTTTATCATTCATGATTACATTCTTCCATATAAATGGGTACCAAATACATACATAGCTCTTATGAGCTTCCAAGCAATAGATACATAGATGGTCCAAGAATCTTCTTTAAAATCTTGGTCACTAGATGAGGAGGAGAGGCATCACTCAAGCACTTTTCCACCAACCACAGACTCAAATGCGGTCCCTCGTACATCTACCACATATGGTAAGATGGCTCTTCCCTTCGATGAAGAGATTGGTGGAGTAACCTCATAACAACAACCACTCTGAGCTTAGTGTTGTGCCCTACATAACTAGAACCTAATCATACGGTAGCTACACCTACGAGTATGAAAATCCCAAACTAGAATGTATAAAAGGAACACGATGAATTGACAGTGGAGCCAAAGGCGATCACACTACTCTGGCCAAAGTATTCTCACTCAGTGTCTCGAGTGACAGTCATCCTATCCACATACGCTACTCTAGCTCGATTTGACATAAGGCCATTATAATCTATGCATAGGTAATTTCCTTCAATAGGTAATCATTAACCTCAGAAATAACCTATTCCCCTTTTCCAAAACACAATGGTATCTCTACCAATAAAGCATAAGCATAAGTTACCCCCTTCAATGGATAATCTAATCCTAGGTATAACATATGAGCTTTTCTAGTCTACAAATTAACTTTACATAAACAACTTAACAAGCTATTCCCTTCAATGGACAACCTAGTCCCAAGATTAACTTTATAATCTAAAGTATAGCTACATAAGCTTCTTCTTATCATAAAATAACTATTCATAAATAACTGACTCCATTTAGGATTATATCACGACAATAAGTGATTCTTATCAAGAGTATAATCTCATTAGTAAATGACCTCAATTGAAGAGCAATCATATCAATAGATGATTCTATTCAAGAGTGTAATTCTCCTTAATAAAAAGGGTTATTCAAGGAGTAGAATCTTGTCAACAATATGAATTCATATCAAGAATATAAAACATCCAATAAAGTTACAACTCAAACGCATTAGGTAATCCCACCTATGGCTTCAGTCAAATAGAAATACATAAACTCAAGCAATCAACTTAATCACATAGGTGAGTCTCAACCCTGGGTATACCTTAATCCCAAATATAATCTATAATCAACAATCAATCTGATTTGTGTAGGTTAATCTTAACCTATGTAATTCAAACAAAGCTCAACTACACAACCCTTCCAATTAATTTATTCTCAACCTATTGGTTCCAGTGAATAATCAAGTAAATATTCCAACCTAGTAGGTAATTCTTAACCTAGGGTTTTCAATATACTTCTCAACCCAAATAGGTTACTATCAACCTAGGGTTTCACTCAATAGTAAAGTAATAATCAAATGATCATTCAAATATAGATTATCAATATGACGTCTCATCCTATCATATGTTATCATTGTTTGATATATTGCTAAACCTTATCATTCCTAAGGTTCCCTAATGTTATAAGCTAATAGTATCAAGTCACTTCATGACATTGATACATTTCACATTATACGTGTAGTGTAGTCTATCTATGTATCTAAATAGAAACATCACCACCTAAATTCCCGTATAGGTATATAAAAGTGTTAACCTAATAGATAGGTTTCTCAAGCAAGTAACAATCTAATATATGCAAGCATATTGAAACACTTCACACAAGTAAAGACAATCTTGATAACAAAATAACAATCTTTTCAACATAGACAAAGGAGATAGAAATGACATGCCTGTTAAAAGCTTAATCCCTCCTTCAAGATCAATTACAACTTCCACTACAACTTCCACTATGATCTACTCAAGCACCTCTATTAGATTAACTCCAATTCTCTCAATAATCAACAACAAAACACTCTTATCCTCACAACCTATAACTCTCGCTCTCACACACAAGAATTGCAATAAAATAATGTTGAATAGAAGAAGAAGAAGTAGAAAAAGTGGTTCGTTTGGGAAAATGAACTCTATATACACATTTGAAGCAACCACATCCTTCAAATAAGCCAACAAAAATGACACTTCTCGGTCAAATACCATCGACTCAGCTTCATAAAGAAAAGGTGGCAGATTCTTATCATAATACTCACCAAAACTATACAGCAAATTGACCCTATGCTTGCTAACATCAGTTTGACCATTTCATAAAGCACGTGCTTCATTCAGTAAATCAACTTCTAGGCTTATAAGACTTCTAAAAGACATACAAAATTCATATTATGGCACCATCTATTCAACATATTTCCTATTCATAAGCTTGTTATTTAAAACAAAGAATAAGTTAAACTCCCCATGGCTGCATATCTCATAGTCAACTTGGTCAAAGACTTAGCAATCGACACCTTTCATTGAATTGACTTCATTTGAAGTGTTGTTCATATTATATTTAACTTTCAATTGAATTCAAACTCTTTACCTGGCATTCAATCCATTCCATGTGCTAACAATACCTCTTCCTTTATGTCCAGGTCAAAGGCTTCCTAAAATATTTATTTGCCAACGCTAACTTTACCAAGAAAACATTAGACTTAAGCGCTATTCCCAGCGCTGGTCTATGTATGCACTGTAGTTATCAAGTATCTGATAAAGTGTTTGTTAAAATATCCTTATGGCAGTGTGGTCTAAGCATTAAATTCGTTCCTTAACCCTTTGAAGTGGTCGCTATAAGTGCTCATGCGTTGTTTTATTCTCTTTATACTGCACGTTGCTATATTGGTTTACCCCTTAACATTGTGTGCAACACTTTATTCGCTAAGATTTAATATAAACATTGTGCTATAATATGTGGCACTAAACCTACGTTATATCGACCATGGCATATATTCTAAGAATCGGCCAAAGTACATATTATTTAGCTTCAAACCAAGTGTTGAAACCATACTTTATTATATTTCACTATGTGTGTTAGTATGTATGCTGCGTGGATATTGGTTTATTTCATGTACTATAATAGTGTTGGCCAAGGCATTTTCTAAATGCATAAATACACCGAACACTATATATATATATTCTCTTAGGCAAATAAGTTCACATAAATAATCCATTCGTTATTTGAATGAATAAGTCTGTGTTATCATTATCCACAAACAATACGCATGTGTATATATATATATATATATATGAACAATCTGAGCAATAACGATATATATGTTTATATATGCAATTGTACGTTTCCATTACATACTTCACACACATATTAATATATATATTTTAAACATATATCATTACTTCAGTTCTTTTCATTAAAACACATATATTAATATTCTTGTCAATATGTATATACATTAAGTATATATATATATATATATATATATAATCGATTCCTCGTGAAAGTATGCTCACAAGTATTTTTACTCATATATATGCATAAATGCAATTACGTTCTTATGCACAAGTCGTTATATATAAATATCTACACGTATACTTTTAATGTACATACAGATCGATGTAAAGACAACTATTCACAAAGCCCAATGACTCAAAGATTCAATCACAATAGCTTGATCAAACAATCAAAGTATTAAAGACATCTCTCAAGCATTTATCACAAGCCATGAATTCCCTAATAGAAATCATGATCCTATCTAATGCAAACACAACATGTCTAAAGGATGACTTACCAATATCCTATGACTATGACTTGACTCGACTATTCTTAGAAGTGAGTGTGTGTGTTTGCTTAGTTAGGTTTCATTAAGGGTTACCCAACCAATCACTTCTCCTAAGTGATACTTCCCCTCCCTTTTGGAGGATTGAACCTATCCCTGCAACTAGCTTAGTACAACACCAAGGTAGTTAGACATTCATAGTAAATCCATTTGCATCATAACACATTTGTATCAACAAAGCATTCTACTAATTTAAAACATATTCATTCTTTTGAAATAACATCTTATTGCATATTCACATATTTTATTTACCTAACAAACATATTGAAGTCACAATTTACATTTATCAACATTTTTACTCATAATGGTAAAAGTAACTTGGTAATTATGAAATAGGATGTGACATCTTGGATGTAGAAAATGAGAGCAACTGTTGAATGTAGTGTCACTATGTAGAAACTAGGATATCTTGAGGCATGAGGAGGTTGTTCACAGGTACACAAGTGCTACCATGATGAAGGAAAAGAGAAGAATGAAAGTGGTTGTATTGCAATCTCATTTATTTGATGATAATGGATACTTAACCTCTCTTCTTGGTGGATTTTTTTTTGCAAGGGATTCTCCATGTAAATCCTATGTTATGTGATGATCTTGTGTTGCTTATTTGTGCCTCATTGCTGGTATATTATTGTGATGTTATTCTTCATATATTTCTATTATATAAGTTCACATAAGATGGTGTTAATAAGCATGTTATGTTGGTTGATTTTTAGCATCATTAAGATGGATCTAATCATGGTAATTCCATATTAAGGAAACTTAATTTTCAAATTTGCATATAAGTTTCATATTTTCTTGTTGATGTAGTCCAAACCTTGTATCTCATCCATTTAAGTCATATTTGGATAGAGATTGAATTTCTCAACAATTGGTATATGAGCCTATTTATTTCTCACCATGGAAAGTATCCTTGGATGCTTAAGGCATAATTAAAAATTGATTATGTAATTGAGATTCCCCACGAATCTTAGCATTGGTTGTTATATGCATTCATGAAGGGGTGGAGTTAGCAATGACAATTATAAAGCTATTTGTAGTAAGTTTCTCAACTTGGGTGTGAGAATTGAATGATGGAGCATTGTGAATGTTGTTAGTGGGTCTCTTATGAGTTGGGTGATGATTTTATATGTCTACCTTGACATATGGGTCATTATTGTAATATCCCCTCATATTAATATAATTATTTATTAACATATTTAAATATATTTAATCAATCCCTTATTAACCCTAAATGTTAAAGGAAAATATTTTGGCTATTTTTATTTTGAGGTTTAAATATTTAAAACCTAAAAACTTAAAAACCCTAGATGGTGATAACATTTACATAGTAGCACTATTGACCCTATATTTTACTTTAGAATTCATTATTTTATCTTAAAATAGGGTGTTGTCACAATAGTGTGTCTCACTTTTGGGACATCCTATTTTTTACCTGAAATCACTTACTTTTAGAAAAACTAATGATTTGAGCCTTGAGAGGTTACATCTAGAGGGTTTTAATTGAAGAGGGTTAGATAAGAACCCCTTAGATAAAACCCCCTTGGATAGAACCCCTATAGTATTAAATCATGCCCACAATAGAGTCTCCTTCACACCTATCCAAATGTTGGAAAAAAACACTTTTTCTTTACCTTTTGAGAGATTAAATAAGTCATTTAGAAATTATATTTTTCAATATGGTAGCCCTCGAAATGATCTTTCCAACAAGTATAGTTTTGATATGTTTTCATTTTATCATGTACTTAAATTTCAATTTTTACTAAACATAGGTTTTTCACCGAACATCAAGTTATTCATTCTATAGAGGTGGAAAAATAGTAAACCACTATAAAAAAAATTCAAGAATACCTTTTCCCTAGGTATTTATGTCCTTTCACTAAAAAGAAAAAAATGGATTTCGATATATACACACCAAGTTATGTTTGATGACATACACCTATGTTTGAATTATAGTTAAAGTGACTTCAAAAATTAATTAAAATATATATATGTAACAAAAAATTATGAAAAAATATCCTTTCCCTAGAATATTGATGATAAGAATCTATATTTTAAAAATTAGAATTTTATCCTTGTTAGAAAAAAGTTATGTTTGACGACATAAACGTTACTTTCTAAAAATTTACTATTTAAAACTAGTTATTAAAGGAAATGTTGAAAGATTCATGATTTATTTCAGAAAAATTTAAAATATATATATTTAGAATCTACACACAAATTGTCACAATTCAGTAGTTCGCATGATCTTCAAATTCTTAACAATTTAGCTCTTATGGGTCTCAGAAGGTGAAGATTCAATTAAAAATGTTGATATAAATGTCCATCTTGGACAAAAAGTGAGACATAATATTGTGATTTCATCCAATATCAAACCCTAATTTTTTTTCCTAAATCTACCAAACCCAAGAAAACCATTTTACATTTACATAGCTATAAATTAAATACCTAGTATTACATGCTTGGGTTCACAAATAAAAGTGACAAATAATAGATTTGAATAGGATTCACATTTATAAAATATCTAGATTTATAAATTAGGTCATAAATGAGATAAAATTATAGAACACTTCATTTACATTATGTGGGATTAAAACATATTACAAAACATGTCTATGGAAGCAATCACAATAGAAAATACAATAATATTCCCTAATAATTGAATGAAATATCAACTACATAGTCACAATATGCACTAGAGATTCAATAGCTTGCTCCATAGGCAACTTGCAATTAAACTGGCTTGATATGCCTGAAGATCTAGCACCAATAAATATTGAATGTGGACTTTGTGTGAGACCACTCATCTAGTCAAAGGGGTTCCATCCTCTAATGTGAGGTATATGAAGTTTTCATCCCTTGAACTCCACAAATTTATATGTTTTCATCCTTAGATTTGGACACTTGAACAATTAGTGCTCATGGCAATTTTTAGTAAAAAAATGTGTAGTTTTTCATATATTTTTATAATAATATTCACATCTTGTCTTTTGACCCATTATACCTAAAGAAAAGTTTAAATTTGTAAAATAGCTTCAATCCCATCACTTGTATTCCACTAAGAAATATTATACTTATCTAGCACAATTTTTCTTTGAAACATGCCTAAAAATATGTTGGGAATTAAGGTTTCAACCTTTGCAATTTCTTAGCATTAATTTATTGATTTAATTAATGCTTATTTTGTAATTTTTTGCTCATATTTATTTGTCATCTAATGTGACTTGGCACAGTGAGTTGTCAGTATATTGGAAGGTGACACAGGAGGTGATAAGGATGTTGTGGTCCCCACAAGGCAATGCAGGTGTTCCACTTTGGGAAGAGATTATTTTACATGTATTAGTGTCTTTGAGGGATTTGTAAGTCATTATTTTATGATAGATTCTTATGAAAAAATTTATGATGAATTCCTATGACAAAGTTATGACTTGTAAGAGCCAGATCCTATGATGGTTTAAACAAGTGTTGATTTGTATCTTTGCATGAGAAAGTGGGTGCCCAAGTTTAACCAATAATGGGTTGTAAGAGAGTGTAAGAAGCATCTTCTATTAATAGTTTGTTATGACAAATTATCTTACAACTGGAAGACTTGTCATATTTGATAGATTTTATGACATTGTAAGGCATTTATGATACCTATTTGGGGAAAATTTAGGGTGCCCACATATGGAGGCATGTAAGGGGGTAAGGAATCATTGTACAAGTATCACAGAAGTCAAACATGTGTTGGGAAAGTGTGCTACATGGATTTGGACGTCCATCCCTTGTTGTTTATTCATGAAGCTTCCTCTATGCTCATATTTCTCTATAAATAAGGTGCTTGTGGGAGTAGTTTGTATGGTTCATTTGCAGGTATTGTTATACTTCCAAAATTGCTTCAAAATTTGATATTTGTGTATACTCCTAGAATAACTTACATTGCAAATGTGTTGTAATCACCATTGATTTGATAATACATTGTGTAGTTTTGGAGTGGGGTTTTTCTCTCGAAAGGGTTTTCCCCATGTATATCTTGTGGTGTGGGCATTTATACTTTGCATGTGATGTTATTTTATTAATCTCTCTATTGTGCATATCATATTATAATTGTTAAAAGAATTCAAATTATACATATCTCCTCACTAGATCGGTGTTAGGAAGCATTTTTGTGTACCTTTCTTCCTTTTAAATTATGCACACATGTAACATACCCAATGTTTACTCTATAGTTTTCACCTAAGATTTAACTTATGAAGTGAATAATTCAATGTTTCCAAAAACATGAAAATGAAAATTTTCTTTTCCAATAATATAATTTGCATGTTGCATAAAGAATTTCATATAATATCGCATAATCAATATAACATAATAGAAACTTCATGTAATGAAACTCATCTTTTCAATTATGGTTTACAAATAGAATTTATGATCATATAACAATTT
This sequence comes from Sequoia sempervirens, assembly GCA_007258455.2. Lineage (NCBI taxonomy): Eukaryota > Viridiplantae > Streptophyta > Pinopsida > Cupressales > Cupressaceae > Sequoia > Sequoia sempervirens. The sequence goes on from VDFB02000015.1 coordinate 473,189,705, forward strand.
CATAACTTACAAGAGAATAAGGTCAAGGTATCCTTATCTAGATTACTCCTTTTGTTTCACAAGCCCTGACGTGTCATTTGCAAGAGGGAGAGCATCACCCAAGTGCTTTACCTCCAACCACAGGCAGACGGTCCCCTGCAAACCTTCTAATTAGAAGTGGCCCTACCCTTCAACAAAGAGTTTAGTATGGGAAATCCTAGTATTGTCATATGAGTATCTAGTGTTGTGTCCTACATAACATGTTTGATCATGTACAACTATGGATTCCTTCCAACTATGCATGGCGTTACTGACAAGCTATGCAAACCTAGAGCACAATGAATTGACAAAGTGCAAGTAGCGGATTTTGCACTTACTTTGGCCAAATTTTGGTAAATATAATCAATCCACTTTCTAAGGAAGCGGTGTCGTAAGTTCACCCACCTCTAACTCGACTTGGAAATCCTACTAACATGTGGTTGACTCTTCTTTTGGTTTGACCCAAAGGTTAACTAACTTAACAAAATCTCTTTCAATAGTGATGACCCACTGATGTTGATTAATTAACCAAATAGGTTTGACTCATTTATCTTGAATACCCTGTTACATAGTTGTAACAATCTACATCTAGAAACTACCTCTTATTCAAGTACTTTCTTACTAAGTCAAACAACTTGACTAGTTATCTTCTTCTAACTAGAATACCCAAGTTAAGCTCTTGCAACATTCAGGGTCTAGGGAACTACCTCTTATTCAAGTGCTTAGTTTTAACCATGGAAGTAACTACTCTCCTATTTTATGCATAATTAGTTAATATTGATGACACACTATCATCGACTAGACACACCTTGTCTCAATCTAAATTACTGACAATATGTCGATATGTATAACAATCTAGTATAAACTTGAATTGAAGATTATTTCTTTTCATTACAGTTTTAGTTGTCTAAAGTTTATTCTTTGTCTCTATTCTTAATAAACTACATATCGAATATGGTTAATATTGAAGTGGTCATAAATAGACAATCATTTTCTTCTTAAAATAATGGTTCAAACTCTTCATTATTGTACCGAGTATGGTTTTGTTCTTCTAGAACACCATAATTGATCTAATTAATCATGAAATTAAATATCATTTAATTTGATTCAATATAAAAATTTATATTCATTGTAATGTCCAATAATAATTTAGCATATTAAGCTGTTAAACTTTCGATAACTCAATTGAGAACCATCCGACTAATCTCCAGATTCCTCACATGTTTCTTCCAAGTTATTCTTTGCATAATTATGTAGGGTACCTACATTTGTCTATAGATGGATATTCTTGACACATATATTTTCATATATAAATGTATGATAAGACTAGAGCCATGCTGGAGAAAATTTTCTACTTGAGAGTTATTTGTGCTTCTGCACCTTAAAATCTCCTAGTACTAAGGCCTTTGATTAATAACAAGAGAATAAAGTCCTCTATCCAAGATACGTGATTTTCAATCAGTGGGTAATAATAACAACTCTTAGTCTATTATATAATATAATAACTTTCAAAAGATAATAATGACATATTCACTTCTAATACGTTTTCATACCCTCTAACTAATATGCAATATAAACTCGTTTAATAACAATATAAATAAGACACTATCTTATTGGGATAATATCCTATTCCCATACTTAGCTTTCCTTTGCTACTTTGATTTCACAAGTTGTTTGTTTTGGTTAAACATAACTTTAGAGATATTTTAACCTTCCACTGAAGCTCTCTTTCTCTCAAATACATATATAAATAATAATTTAGAATCACGTATTATGAACATGATTTGATAATATAATTAAAAGAAAACTACTTGATATGCCCAACTAGTTTCCCTAGTTCTCATTATCTCTTGTTTTTTAAGTTAGCTCTATGTATAAATAATCAAGCTATTCATACATGCACTCACATACTTTTCTAACAACCTTGACTTGCACATAACAATGACATAAGCAACTCAGACAAATAAAAATCTTGATTTAGAATTAGAAAGAGAAGGAAAGAGTTATTTTAATCATGCTTGGATTAAAAAAGCTTGACTTGAATTCTTGATACGCCTTGCTTCAAATCTACACTATGAAAGAGCCTTAACCAACTACCTTCTCAACTTACAGCTCTCAACTCAACTCTGGCACTTCTCCCTTGCTTCTAAACTATTAACTATAGCTACCAAGCAATGTATAACCAAAACAAAAAACCTTTCCTCACTTCTTTGACAAATTGAAATATAGATTTCAAATACTCTTTGTACAAAACTTCACTCTCCTCACAAACTCACGAATGCACTTTACTCCAAATTATCAAAATGAATGAGAAACCAAATGATGAGCAGATGCTCTATATTTATACTGAAAAATGAATAACAATCAGTTGCAAAAAAGAATCTTAATTCATTCAAATGATGCCACCACTCAAAAATCAGTGCAACTCAACCTCATTTGAATGTCACGGCTTGTAATTGACTCATTCTATATTGCCACTAATCCCACATTTGAGTTTGCAGTTCTAGAACTATGCATATTCAATTAGAAAGATAACAAAAACCAATCGACTACCTACTCTCAACTTCCATGACTAGGTTGGGCACTGCCATATGGAGTTGTTGGCAGTTTATTACTATAGGAAAAAGTCTTCTATCTGGCGCGTTGAAAGCCAAGTTCAATTCAAACTCTATTCCCAACCTTTCGCCCAAGTCATGGGCCTCCAATTTAATGCCTTTTAATTTCAAATTGCCACCTCACATGGTTGGTAAACAACTATAATGTATGCAAATACTCAACCACTTTGATGGGTGTTAAACATGTTCAACTTTATGTTCTTTTTACCCTTTATTTTGTTCTCAATTCTCCTTATTTCTAAGTCCCCTTTGCCATTAATTGTTAGGAAAATAGAGGATATTTGATATGTTTTTAAGAGGTGGAATAATTCCTTCTAAATGCTAAAATCATTGAAATAATAAATTTGTCTTTCAGATGAATTGTTATAGGAACTCAAACGTGGCAAAGGACCCAGTTAGTATGGGCGATTGAGCATAAAGAGTGGAATAGTTTGGGAGCCATGGGATGCAAGGATATCTATTCCTGTTTTTGTATTTTGTTTTAAACTTATAGTTTTTGCAACAGATTTGGGTTGTGGCTTGCGATCAACCCAGTCGGTTAGACTATTCAGTTTGTTGGCCATCATCCATAACAAATTGTGTCTTTTATCATTTTATTCAACGGTGATCGATGAACATACACTCCTATATATGTGTGTGTTTTGAACTAAATTAAATTTATAGAATATACATAAAACTTTCAGTCGATGATATTATTGTGTTGAATACTAGATGCATTGATCATGGTTTGAGATAGCATAAACGTTCTTTTGTGCTCACCCTGTGGACCAAAGGAAGGGACCCTCTCGGGAAGCTTGGTGAGATCGTTTTATGGTTTATTAGTTTAGATATTTTATATCTCATGCAATTTCATTTTTGTTGAGTGCATATTCGTCAAGTGTGTTGTGAATCAGTTTAATTTCTGATCAAGGTTAAAAATCATTGATAATACAACCTGTGTGATTAATTTGGTATTAAAAGAATTGAAATGAATTCTTTGTGGTTTGAGGAGCAAGGAGCGTGTTTTGGTTGCAAGTTAATTGTCGTGTTTCTCATTTCAGATTATGTTGTGTTTCATTATGTAAAGCTTCCTGTCACGTTCCATTCACTTCTCATCTCTCTACTATTGTATTCCATCCTCTTGTCGCATTTCATCTTCCTGTCGCACTTCAACCTCTTATCGCAATTGAACTTCTTGTCACTTGCACTCTTTCAATACATCTTTGGAAACTAAACTCTTTCTTTTACTATTGTAATGGATTTTGTTAATATTTATACTAAAGAGTGTATACCATAATATATTGAGTTTTGTGTTATTCAAGTTTAATCAAAAATAGATAGATTGGTTGAATTAGGTAGGCAACAATTTAAGAAATAATTTTGTTCATTTTCGAAGTGTGCTTTTGAATTCTAGATTCAAAAGTGTGTTTTAATTCTTAGATGCATCCATCCTCCCTTAGTTCATTAGTTTCAACCCTTAGGTAGATTGTCGCAGCACTGTTCACAAGCTTACACCCCCATATTAACACTCGAAGGATAAACTGAGGAAACTATTGTGAAATTCCCGAAGATTAGTCCAAACATAATTGTCAATAAAAGATAGAATTACAAGGATAAATTCAGCCCACAGTTTAATCCAATCATTTTGGCGTCGTTGTCAGGGAATGGTGTTAAAGTCGTATCAACCTAGTGAACTAAGTTAGGAGCATTGTGCTAAGGAGAAATTCCACATGACAATCGACCTCATTTGGATAACTACCCTTAGTTTTCTTTGTTGTAAGCCATTTAGGTGCATGAATTGTAGTAGGGATAGTAGAGGGAGATTTGTTAAGAAGGATAAAGGGAGTGATACACAAAAATCAGAAAACAACTCAAAATCATTAGTTAAGGGAAGTAGCTCACAACAAGCAAAGTTGAAAACTAAATTACAATCTTTAGAGCTACCTGAACTCGATATCAAGAAGTGTCTCATAGAGTCTACTACTGTTGAGACACTTGCAGGTACCCGTCCAAGTTCTTTTGAAATATTGCGAAAAAAGGTTGAAAAGTTCTTTCGAGAAACTTACAGGCTAGAAGCTAGTCCATTCTCAAAAGAAACCCAAGAGCCATTTAAAGCCTACTTTACCCCTTGGGAAATAGACATCATGGATCCCAACAAAAACAAAAACAACAACAACAACAACAACATCAATAATAACAACAATCTTAATAGGGCATTGGTCAACAATAATCTAGTTACTTTCCAGTTTCCGATCACACATCTCGAACAAGATGCCCCTATCAAAAACATCCCTCTTTTTGCTTTTCCCATTTTTCGTGGTCTTTTGATTGAGGATCCTAATATGTTTTTGTTTGAATTTGATGTGTTGTATCACAACTATGATTATCAAAGTGACGCGCAAAAGCTCAAACTGTTCCCAACCACATTAAAAGATGTAATGGTTTATGAACCTCAAGAATATTAGGACATGGGAAGTCATGAAGGAGTTATTCCTAAACAAGTACCAGGAGTATTGCAAAACAAAGGAGGTTTGGGACGAAATATTTCACATGACACAAAAGGAAGACAAGTCTGTGGAGGACTACCTTGAGTGCTTCATGTTTAGTCTTCAATGATCTTGCCAACTGAGACTAAATGAGGATGTTAAAATTTTGTTTCTTAGAAGCATAAGAGATGATGTTATGGAAGCATTAAATTTAATAGGTAAAGGGAATATTTCTAAAATGGAATTTGACGATATTTGTGATATTTGCAGGAACTATTCTAGGTCTCAGCACTCAGGAAGGAACATCCAAGCAGGCTGTATTTTGTGGGAGCTTCAACGGGTATCACTAGGCATGAGATAGGTAATATAATTTAAGACCTTAAGAATGATTTGTTAAGCCATATGGGTAAACAGATAGACACTTTATATACACGAATAAAACATGAGGAGGTTGAAAAAGCCTTAGTTGTCTTTTGCCCTGTTTGTCGAAAGAAGCACAATGGCGAGGAGTGTCCATATAATAGAACAAAGATATCTTCTTTAGAGGAAGCCAGTAGGGACACTACTCTAAAACCTCTTCCTGTAGGGATGACCGAGGTAGAATACATAGATGAACATGTTTACTTCATGGCCCAAAGAAGACAGTGGCAACCAAGAGCAATGCCTCCACCTAATTACCAAGTTGCATCCCAAAATCCTTTTCAACAAAATTCCTTCCCAAACCAGTCTGGATGGTATGGAAATGGGTAGCACCATCCATACTACCCTCAATGGTCACAACAATATTCACTTGCTCCATAGTCGTGGCAAGCATGGCAAGCACCACCACCACCCTATCCATAATATCAGTCATTTCCCCCGTTTCCACCACCTCCAACAATAAACCCATATCAATAATACCAACAACTCTTACCACCTGTCTCATTATCTAATCAACCTTCTAGTTTGAACCAACCACCAAAAGCTACACCAATGCCTGCACAACTGATACCCAATCCAAACAATAAGGTCACTCAACTAGTTTATAATCATGAAGTGACAGGGTTCCTGACTTATCTTTTTAATGCATTGGAACTTGACGGTTTAAACCTAAGATCAGGGAAGAACCTTCAAGGACCGACCATCACTGAAGTTGAAGACCTTCTAATTGAGCCCAAAGAAGAGCAACCAAAGCCTCCATTTCTAGATAGGTTGCAAGAGAAACTAAAGCAACAAGAAACATTTCAATTTGATTTTGATTTTATGAATGAGTTACACAATGTTAACATTAAGATTTCTTTGTTGCAGGCTATTCGAGATATTCCTGTGTACACCAAGGTAGTTAAAGAAATTTGTGGGAGGAAGTAACAAAAGAATCAAGACCCCAAGACAGTCCAAGTCATTAGAAAACTTGCAGACTTGATGTTGGGAAAGATTTCAGTCCCTAAGTATGCGGATCCCGGTAGTCCAATGATTAAGGTACGTATTGGTGACATAACCATTCCAAATGCACTTGTGGATCTAGGAACAACTATAAATGTAATGACTAACGAGACCAAGGAGAGGTTGGCCCTCCATGGCCTAAGACCTACTCCAACAGTCTTGCAAATGGTTGATCGCTCCCTCGTAAAACCATAAGGTATGATCAAAGACATCATTATTTATATTGAGTCTTGGGAGTATCCAACAGATTTCATGATTTTGCAACCAAAGATTAAGTTGGGGGGATACCCCCTGATTTTAGGGAGACCTTGGTTAGCTGCTGCCAATGCCTTCATTGATTGCAGGTTTGGAAATATGGTGATCTCAAATAGGGAGAAAATGAAGCAGTTGTCACTGTACCCTCCAACGCAACCATTACTGGAAACAAAGGATCCTTTGTGGATCGATAGCGACGTAGAGGAGCCTCTACCTATTTTAACAATAGATAAAAGTAGGGAATTTGAAGATGTTTTAGAAGACACTATTATTAATCATTTATTGCAAAATCTCTATTTAGTTGATAGTGATCTTGAGACAATGATTTTCCTACGGACATAAGTGATAATGCCTATTTGGAAATTTTCCATTAGTAGGTAGTTCATAGTATGTTCAACACTTTATTACTTTGCATCAATTATTACCACATTATTGTATATACCATCCATTTTTTATGTTTGGGGATACTAATCCATCTTCGTCTAATTCACAACTACTTGTCGTAGATACCCTTGTACAATCCCAAGCTACTGAAATCTTACCTGGTAAAACGCTTAACATCAATCCCATATTAGATACCTGCCAATTGAAAGAACTCATTGAGATGTTGTCTGCCCATAAAGAATCCCTTGCTTGGGATTATCAAGATATGAGAGGTATTCATCCCGCTACTTGTACACACCATATCTATATAGAGGAAGGGAGTAGACTTGTGCGACAACCCCAGAGAAGGTTAAACCCAGCCTTATGAGAAATAGTTAAGGAATAACTTTAGAAGTTGCTCAATGTAGGATTTATCTACCCTATATCAGATAGCCAATGGGTGTCCCCACTTGTAGTAATTCCTAAAAAGAATGGGAAGTGGCATATATGCGTCGATTATAGGGCACTTAACAAGGCCACCAAGAAAGATCATTTCCCACTTCCTTTCATTGACCAAGTCTTAGACACCCTAGCTAGGAAAAAGTTCTCCTTTCTTGATGGGTTCAATGGGTATAACCAAATCCAAATTTCCCTGGAAGACCAAGACAAAACTACTTTTACCTGCCTTTGGGGAACATTTGCCTACAATGTATTACCTTTCAGACTGTGTTATGCACCCGCTACTTTCCAACGAGCTGTTCTAAGTATTTTTGCTGATTTAATTCATGATTGCATAGAAGTATATATGGATGACTTTACTGTTTATGGTAACACATATGAGGAAGCTAAGGAAAATATTGAGAAGGTACTTAAATGATGTATTGATACTAATATTTCCTTAAGTCATGAAAAATGTCATATCTTAATGACTGAAGGTATTGTGTTGGGTCATTATATTTCTGAAAAAGGAATTGAGGTAGATTTGAAAAAGATCAAGATTATTCAAGACTTGCCTGTTTCTACTTGTCCAAAGGATGTACGTAGTTTCCTAGGACATGCTGGTTATTATTGTAGGTTTATTCAAAATTTTAGCAAGATTGCCTCACCCTTGTTTTTGTTACTAGGAAAGGATGCATATTTCTCATGGACAAAAAAATATTAGTAAGCTTTCGAAGAAATCAAAGGTAAGCTCATCACAACACCTATTCTACGAGGACCAAATTGGGAATTTATGTTTCATATACATATCGATGCATCAGATACTTCCATGGGAGCCATTCTTGGACAAAAGGAAGACACCCTCTTTTATGCTATTTATTCTATAAGTAAGAATTTTATTGGTGTAGAGGTAAATTATACTGTTACTGAAAAAGACTTTTTTGCTGTAGTTTATGCAATAAAGAATATTTTCCACTATATCACTGGATATAAATTTTTTGTACATACAGATCATTCTTCCATTAGATTTTTTATGAACAAACCTATCGTTACCAAGCGAGTGATTCGGTGGTTACTTATTTTGCAAGAGTTCGATATTACTGTCCTTGAAAAACTAGGCAAGAGAATGTGATGGCCGATTTTCTCTCCAAACTGTAGCGTGAAGATGAACTGACTCCAGTTGATGACACCTTTCTAGATGAACATCTTTATGCTATATCAGCAAAGAGTCTGCGGTATGCTAACATGGAAAAATACTTGGTTACTTGTAGGTTCCCACCTCATTTCTCTACAAAGGAACGCCGAAAGCTGGTGGGACTCAATGGTGATACACGTGGATTAATGGGATGCTCTTTCGTCGAGGCCTTGATAATATCATGCATTGGTGTGTGCTCAAAGAAGATGTCTTCAACATTCTACGTGCATGCCATACAAAACCTTGCAGAGGACATTTTTTTTCCCATAGGACCACCTAGAAGATCTTAATCGTTAGTTATTATTGGCCCACACTCCATAAGGACAGTAAGCGTTATGTTCAACACTCTAACAAATGTCAATGTATGGGGAGGCCTACCCACTCTGACGAAATTCCTTTATACCCTCAGTTATCTATAGAACCATTTGAAAAGTGGGGGTTAGATTTTGTAGGGCCCATTAATCCTCCCTCTCAGAATAAAGAATATATCTTGGTTTGTACAGACTATGTCACTAAATGGGTAGAGGTAGTAGCCTTAAAGCATGCTAGGGATACTAAGGTTGCTAACTTCTTGTATTCTGAGATTTTTACCAGGTATGGTGTGCCTCGTGAAATTGTCATAGACTAGGGAGCATAGTTCACCTCCGACTTGATTGCAGTGTTGGTACGAGAATACAAAATTAAGCATTAGAAGTCTTCCCCATATCATCTGCAAGCCAATGGGTAGGTGGAAGTAACCAACTGAGAACTGGAAAATATTCTTACAAAGATAGTAGCATTGCACAAGAAAGACTAGGCAGAAAGACTTCCTGAAGCATTTTGGGCCTATCGCACAACCTAGAAGACAACCATAGGGATGACACCATATGAGCTCATTTATGGAAAGAGGGTTATCTTTCCAATCGAATTCGAAGTGAAGACCCTATGCACTGCCCTTCAACTTGGAATGAGCCTCAGTGAAGCACAAAAAGGCAAGAATTTCTCAACTCCACTCACTCGATGAAATGCGTCAAGAGGCTCTTTTTCATATAGAGGTGGTACAGAGGCAAAGAGTGTAGTGGCATGACCACTTCATTTGGTCACAGACATTCCAACCAGGGGATTGGGCACTACTCTATGAGTCATGGTTCCAGGAATTCAAAGGGAAATTCCACACTTGTTGGCTCAGTCTCTATGAAATTCAAATTGTGTATAATAACGGTGTTGTTCAACTGTGTATTGTGGATGTTGAACGCATGACTCTTCTTGTTAATGGGCACTTTTTGAAACTCTACAAATGACCTCTTTCAAAGGAAACCTTATTTTGTGATGTGGCGAAGGAACTTACTATTGTTCCTTTCGGCCTCCTCAGAGATTGAGTGATAAAAATTTAAAAAAAATCAATAAAAGATCCAACAGTGAAAACCTTCGGGTGTTGTTGGCCAATTGGCATTTGAAAACTGGTCTTCGGTGAACGCTAACTGCTAAAATAACTTAGAGGTGAAAATCGGGTTACCGATGCCTCTAGGTGGCGATAGGTTGAAAATCGGGTCACCGACAGTCTATTGTCGATGAAAGAGAGAGAGAGAGAGAACATAGCACATCACACGATCAGTCAATGATATCTCCTATCACTACCTATTCTATGGTGTGACAAGAGCTTCTTCTAGTTCCTGGCGCTTTCTGGTGCAGATGAAACTTCTTTTCTTCTTGTCACTATTTTTGATTGACTTTGGTTACCGACTGATGCGATGAATGCTGCTTGTGGGACCCATGCCAGTCTACCACTTGTTGCGGTCATTTCCCTACCTGTCATTTTCCCATGTTGCAGTCACTCTCGCCGTTTTCTTCACACCCCCACTCCACTTGCAATCATCATTTCACCTTTTTGTGGTCACTTTTGTATGACTTCCTCATTCGCCCGATCTTTTCACATCTCTCATATGTCATTACCACCCTAGATTATACACTGTCATCCAATCAATGATGCATCTCCGATCACCGCTGAACGATTCATGGTAACAGGGGTATTCTTTCCATCTTTTATTAAATGTATTAAATATTTTTTTATTTTCTAATAATTATGTGGAATGACTAGGATGGTTCATCCTTTAGTTGGGGGGTTGTCATGTGTTAAGTGTTTGTCCCTATCCGTGTTGGTCATACCTTACTTGATTGTCATTCCCTATCATCTGCCACATCACAACAATCATCTTTTTACCCATTTTTATTACCCATAATCAAAATTTACTGTTTTGTTTACCTACTGTTTTGTTTATCGCTATCCCCATTTTTCAAAGCTCCTGTCGTAGTTTACACCATGGGAGGTGATCATGCTAGACATGAGCCATGCACCATGACCAAGCTTATGGCTAGCAAAGAAGCATACAATATTTTTAAACAGGCTGGTTGGACAATATACTTCGAGAAATTATGTGGCTTTGATGAAAGGGTCGCTATGGAGTTTGCTACAGGGTTTCATAAAAAGAGTGTTACTTTAAGAGGTTTTTAGTTTCCAGTCACAATTAAGATGGTTGCTTCGGTCACTTGCCTTCCCCAAACAGGAGATTTTTTCTTTCCTAACTCCAGCACGAGGGTTACGGATCTTAAGCTCCACCGTAAGCAATTTCTGCAAAGAGGAGAGTCTGCCGAGTATGTGCAAGGCCAAGGTCACAAAAAAAAGTCCTTTCCATCTCCGCGAGGTGAGGTAGCTAAATTTTTGATTCAGTATATTACTTTTGAAGGTAGATACGAGTATATTCATGCCCATCATATTTGTGTCATGTTGCATTTATGAAATGCCTAGCTTGTTAATCTTTCATATTATTTACATTGTTCATTAAAGCATTCTTGTAGTCAATTTTGTAAAGGTTATAACAATTCTCTTTCCCATCATGGGTTAATTAAGCTAATAGTTATGCATGGCCTCCTCTCTATACAACCTCCACTCGAATGGGATGCTTTTGTGAGTCATGAACACACTAGAAACCCTCTTGAGCAAAAACTAGAAGAAACCCTAGTTGTTGAGTCTTCTAAGAAATAGAAGAAATCAAAAGAAACTCCTGTCGGAAAAACCCCCAAAAAGAAAAAGCTTAGCCCTAGCCCTAATACTGACTCAACTTCACAAGATGTAGAAACCCCAATTGCTGTCAGGCAGAGCACACGAAGAACTTCCAGTAGGTTGGATAAGTTAGTGGAAGCAGCTCATTCCCTAAATGATGTGGAAATTATAGGGACAAAATCCTTTGGTAAAAGAATTGACAAAGCAGCTAGGGAATTTAGACATCAAAATCGGCATAAAAAGACACAACAAAATAAGAAACCCCAAATAGAGACTCTTCCTTCTGAAGAGACAAAGGACCCTGCATTGACAAATGAATATCTCGATGATTTGATCACTAGTTAGAAATCACAAAGTGTTGACCAAACAATTGGGGATGTGGAGAACCCTGAGGATATGTGGAGGAATGAATCCCTTACGACCAATATAGAAATGGCTTATGGAGTGGGTGAAGACACTCTTCCTAAAAAAGAAATCTAGTATAATGAGGAAACTTTGAATGATAATGAACACACTATGGAGGAAGAGGACTGTAATCAAGATGATAAATCTTTGTCAAAACAAGGGTATTGAAGAAGTTGAAGGTATGAAAGAAGGTCCTACTCCATCTCAGGAGAAAAATGAAATTGCTATCGATCCAGAGGCATCAAAGGCTCTTATTGTTGTTCCTAATGAAACTCCAAAGGCATATTGCTCTCATTTATTCATCCCATTTGATCAACTTTGCCAAATCATTACAAATTTACAAAAGGAAAATCAACAATTGAGGACTCAGCTACTGGCCACATCAGGTAACCAACAAAAAGACATAGTTGAAGGGGAAACCGTAGGGCCAAGTAAGGTAACTGGTGCACAATTCACCTAGGTTGCACTCAATTATTTGCATGAGGGCATGCAAATTCATAAAGTTGGGGGGAAAATGATGGGTGTTAAACATGTTCAATTTTATGCCCTTTTTACCCTTCATTTTGTTCTCAATTCGCCTTATTCCTAAGTCCCCTTTTCCATTAATTGTTAGGAAAATAGAGGATATTTGATATGTTTTTAAGAGGCAAAAGAATTCCTTCTAAATGCTAAAATCATTGAAATAATAATGTCTTTTGGATGAATTGCTACAGGAACTCAACGTGGCAAAGGACTCAGTTAGTATGGGTGATTGAGCATAAAGAGTGGAACAGTTTGGGAGTCATGAGATGCAAGGATATCTATTCCTGTTTTTGTATTTTGTTTTAAACTCATAGTTTTTGCAACAAATTTGGGTTGTGGCTTGTGGCCAACCTAATCAGTTAGACTATTCAGTTTTTTGTCCATCATCCATAACAAACTATGTATTTTATCATTTTATTCGGTGGTGATCGATGAACATACACTCCTCTATATATGTTTGTTTCAAACTAAATTGAATATATAGAATATACATAAAAATTTCAGTCAATGATATTATTGTGTTGAATATTGGATGCATTGATCTTTGTTTGAGATAGCGTAAACGTTCTTTTGTGCTCACCCTGTGGACCAGAGGAAGGGCCCCCTCTTGGGAAGCTTGGTGAGATCATTTTATGGTTTATTAGTTTAGATCTTTTATATCTCATGCAATTTTATTTATGTTGAGTGTATATTCATCAGGTGTGTTGTGAATCAGTTTAATTTCTGTTCAAGGTTAAAAATCATTGATAATACAACCTGTGTGATTAATTTGGTATTAAAATGATTGCAATGAATTCTTAGTGGAATGTAATTGTGGTTTGAGGAGCAAGGAGTGTGTTTCGATTATAGGTTAATTATCGTGTTTCTCATTTTATATTATGTTGTGTTTCATTCTATAAAGCTTCTTGTCACATTCCATTCACTTCTCATCTCTCTATTGTTGTATTCCATCCTCCTATCACATTTCATCTTCCTGTTGCACTTCAACCTCTTGTTGCAATTAAACTTCCTGTTGCTTGCACTCTTTCAATACATCTTTGGCAACTAAATTATTTCTTTTACTATTGTAATGGTTTTTGTTAATATTTATACTAAAGAGTGTATACCATAATATATTGAGTTTGTGTTATTCAAGTTTAATAAAAAATAGATAGATTGGTTGAATTAGGTAGGCAACAATTTAAGAAATAATTTTGTTCATTTTCGAAGTGTGCTTTTGAATTCCAGATTGAAAAGTGTGTTTTAATTCTTAGATACATCTATCCCCCCTTAGTTCCTTAGTTTCATCCCTTAGGTAGATTTCCGCAACACTGTTCACAAGCTTACGCCCCCGGATTGACACTCGAAGGATAAACTAAGGAAACTATTGTGGAATTCCCAAAGATTAGTCCAAACCTGTTTGTCAATAAAAGATAGAATTACAAGGATAAATTCATCCCACAGTTTAATCCAATCACACTTATGTGGCTTTAATAACAAATCAATATAAGCATAGTATGGTACCAAAAGTTGGCGACCACTTGACCATATATAATTGCCATTCAACTTGCACTTACATTCCATTATAGCCACTTAATATGGCTACTAAAATGAGCTTGATAGTGATATGATCAGCCACTACATGGCTTATATAGTAATTTATTTACTACACAATAACCACTAAAATAATATACCAATAAGCCTCATAATTCGGCTTTGCTAACTCAGATTTAGAGTGATAAAACTGCCAATTAATATAGCTATTTGATTTGGTATTAAATATAATATACATCTATATATATATGAATATAATGTGTATATATATATATATTTGTATTAATTATATATATATATATATCCATATATACTATTTTTATTATTATTATTATCCAAAAGATATTTGTAATTGACATAATTTAAATGATCAAAGAGGATCACTTACATTAGGGAATTGTTTTCCTTAATGACACCTAACCTATGAACTTAGGTTTAGCACTTAACAATACAAATCTCAAACTGACTCGACAAGGTTCCTCTAACCTATGCAAGTGAGTGTGTGCTTCTACTTAGATAGAAGTACCAATGGTTCCAATACAAACCTCCTCTCTTGGGTGATACTCTCCCTCCCCACTGGAGGGTTCAAACCTTTCCTACATCCAACTTAGAGCAACATGTTCCTAGTTAGATGATAACATATAATTCATATTCATAATATAGCTTAATCATCATTAAAGCATTTAAAAGTAGTTTCATCATAATGCCTTGTCCATAACAAAGTCAAAATGAAGTAACCTATTCGGTAATATCCTGAACACAAAACCAATGACCATTAAACCATTACTGCCTTACAATAATGAGGTATCTTTAGGAAACATCTACAACATTCTTATATATCCTGAAATGCAACACAATATATTCAAAATTTAACTGAGAGCACACTTTAACTTGTTCTTTGAACAAGATCCATCAATCAAATACTTGTTACAACAAATGTGCAACAAAAACCATTATAATCTTTGATTACTTTGATTGAAAATATAATGCATACATTTTGGAGACATTACAGTATAACATAGTTCATCCCAATTTGCAAATTGATTTTCTTGTCATTAACCAAATGTATTACAACATTAAACTCTAAAATTTGAGGAATTCCTATTTCTAGAGACAAATCCCTGTATAATAGTTACAATGTCCTCAACCTAGAGAAATTGGAACCCCTGCAAAATGAAGCAGCTTCTCATTTAAGAGAAAGGAGAATAAAATGAAGAAGACCTAGAATCAATCCACTGTTGACACATGGCACACTTGAGCTCCCTTGATCTACAACCAACTAGTATTAGGAAAATTCCTCATCACTCTCTTTCTTCCCACTTCGACTTTGTCTTCATTTGAAATTTCCGTACAAAAATTTCACCCAGTACTGTTGCATTTTTACTTGGTAAAAGAAAATTTTCACTTTTGGGTCAAAACCCATTTCACTGGCAGTTAAAAATTTATTTTAACTTGCATTTTAAAATAACATTTTGGTGTTAAACATCTAAATATTCCTTCTAAGGCTAATTTGACATTTTGCCAAATATTTTCCAATAACCCACTTTCTTGTGCATTCGGTCTGCAACTAAATCATCTTCACTCTTACATATGCCTATATTTCAATCACAATAACATTTCCATTGCTTAGACCATGCAAAATATAAATTTCAAAAATTGATTAGTTGCACTCAGATCCTCTTTTTTTTTTGAATAATACATCTTCTCAGTGGCATAACATTTGGATCTCTTACACACCATTTAATATACTATTAAATAATGTATAAATCTTAAAAAGGGAATGACCAAAACTACAACATTCTCAATAGTTATGGATTTCACATTCCTCATGATCTTGTGACCAAAAATGTAGTGGATTCATGCTCCAACATTCAAATTCAAATCTATTTTTGATTTCATCAAACATGTTTGTAGATGATTCTGTTAGATCCTTAACTAATTCTTTCTTTTCTTTTTTCCCACTATTTTCAAATTTATGATTGACAATTTTAAGTGCAAGTATTTCTACCTAACCATCTTCATGTCTTAAGGTAAGCTTATGCTTCTAGAATTGAAGAGGTTCATACTCAGTGAGGAATAAATATCCTAACAAAACATCATCTTCAAGATCATTGCATTCAATGAAATCTGTGACAAACATTTTCCCCATAATTTCCACATGTACATATTGCGCATACCTACCCATTTGAATTCATTCTCCATTGATACAATAGTTATGAGGAAGGTTTGGTCTTGGCTTCCAAAATTTTGGTGGGATAGCATTAGTTTTTTCCAATGACCTAGAAGATCTTGTATCAACAAAAGCATCCATAGGAATCTTCTTAAATCCTGGAAAACATAAATGAATTTTGATGTAATTTCCATTGTTAGATAGCAATAAAGAACAAGATCTGTGTTTGGTTTCCTATATTAGACTGCTGATATTATTGCTACTTTCTTCTTCTGTCTCTTTTGGCTGAGTTTCTGGTTTGGATTCTGATTTTGTAGAATTTTGCTAATCAACCTTAAAGAGAATTTCTCGGAGTTGCAAAACAAGAAATCTTATTGATTAACTTGTAAATTTGCATTACAACTTGCATATAGATTTTTGATCATCCAAATCATGCAAAATATAGGATGAGAGCATACGTCTAATATGCCAAGCCTATGGGCCTTATGACACTACTAAGCTCTAGAATCCAATCCAAAAATCTTCCAATGCATTGAGCATGGCCTCATTTCCTTTTTATAGATGGAGTACTTGGGCAACTCAAGCATTTTACAATAAATTTGGAATCCGACCATACAATAGTGGCACGTGTCCCACCAACCTACCGTACTATGGAGTAGATAGTTGTTAGGTAGTTTTTCATGAGTACTAACATAGTGGAAGAAAGATAATCACTTTTAGGACACCTGAGTGAGAAGGGCCCACTTAACACCTGTAAGTGGCTATAGGGGTTTTGCTTTTTAGACATGGTTGCTTCCTACTGTCACATCTTAACATGGGTGACGTCATGACATAGACAAGCCCATGTGCTAGCCACTAGAGAAAGGTACAAGATCCATCAATTGATCCAGAAGTGGTGTGTAAGAAAATTCCCAGTCATCATTTATAGGTTGGAAGACATAATCCAACTAGACCACATAATCTTGTGAGTAAGCACAGTCCAGTTCAATTCTTCTTGCAAGAGAGGATGGTTTAAGTTTGATCTCCATATCTTCAATTCTTACAAGTTTGGCTTCCATTTGGCTTCCAAGGGATATAGCTCAATTCAAGGGAAACACAAAAATATTTTAAATGTTTGAGTGTTTGGTCCATTCTCCTTTGAAAATATGTTGGTGTTGTACATAGACCAAAAGGCATGACATTCCATTCATATAACCCCTGTGGGATAGAGAATGTAGTTTTGTATCTATCTGATTCCTTTTAATTTTGTTTTGGAAGATAAAAGTAAAGGAATCAGATAGAAACAAAATTGCATTCTCTGTCCCACAGGGGTTATATGAATGGAATGTCATGCCTTTTGGTTTGTGTACAACACCATCATATTTTCAAAGGAGAATGGACCAAGCACTCATACATTTAAAATATTTTTTTGTTTCCCTCAGATTGAGCTATATCCCTTGGAATCTAAATGGAAGCCAAAAGTAATAATTGAAGATATGGAGATCAAATTTAAACCAACCTCTCTTGCAAGAAGAATTGAACTGGACTGTGCTTACTCACAAGATAACGTGGTCCAGTTGGATTATGTCTTCCAACCTATAAATGATGACTGAGAATTTGCTTACACACCACTTTTGGATCAATTGATGGATCTTGTACCTTTCTCTGGTGGCTAGCACATGGGATTGTCTATGTCATGTCACCCACGTTAAGATGTGACAGTAGGAAGCAACCATGTCTAAAAAGAAAAACCCCTGTAGCCACTTACGGGTGTTAAGTGGGCCCTTCTCACTCACGGGTGTCCTAAAAGTGATTGTCTTTCTTCCACTATGTTAGTACTCATGACAAAATTCCTAAAAACTATCTACTCCATAAGGTGGTAGGTTGGTGGGACAAGTACCACTATTGTATGGTTAGATTCTAAATTTATTCTAAAATTCTTGAGTTTCCCAAGTACTCCTCCATCTATAAAAAGGAAATGAGACCACACTCAAGGCATTGGAATATTTCTCGATTGGATTCTAGAGCTTAGTAGTGTCATAAGGCCCATAGGTCTCGCATATTAGACGTATGCTCTCATCCTGCATTTCACATGATCTAGATTAGCAAAAATCTATATGAAAGTTGTAATGCAAATTTGCAAGTTGATCAATAAGATTGAACTTGTTTAAGAAGATTTCTTGTTTTGCTAAATGGTATCAGAGCCTGTTGTCACTCAACATTTTCATCATCATCATCAAGGTCACACTCTCTCTCTCTAGTCATTGTATTGATCCTAAAGGTATTATCTCCTAAGATTTCATCTATTTGATAAGGGCCTGTCCAAAGTTTATCAAACTTTGAATGGTTTCCTTTCTTCTCTTTGGCTTTGTCTCATAATAGGAAAGATCTCAAATCCCAAAGGCTTTTGTTTTGGCTCTTTTTTCGAACCACCATTTGACCACAACTTGATGTTTTGATACATGTTGAAGGGAATCGTTTCTCTTTTCATCTAAATTTAATAGGTTAAGCAACCTAACGTAAACTTTATCATCTATTTCTAAATAACTTTCCATGAATTTTAACATCAAAATTATGAGATTAATAGGGAAGACAAGCTCCAAACCGTGTATCCATGCATATATATTTCTTATCAAGCTCCATATTAGATACGTCTAATATCCAACCGTGTGTTCTTAAGAAAGGATTTCATAGTGCCATTTGGATTTGCTAACTCAAATTTTGAGTGATAAAACTGCCAGTTAATATGGCTATTTGATTTTGTATTAAATATAATATACATCTATATATATGAATATGATGTATATATATTTATATTAATTATATATATATATATATGTCCATATATACTATTTTCATTATATTATTATCCAAAAGATATTTACAATTGACATAATTTAAACGATCAAAGAGGATCACTTACATTAGGGAATTGTTTTCCTTAATGACACTTAACCTATCGACTTAGGTTTAGCACTTAACAATACAAATATCAGACCGAATCGACAAGGTTCCTCTAACCTATGAAAGTGAGTGTGTGATTCTACTCAGATAGAAGTACCAATGGTTCCAATATCGACCTCCTCTCTTGGGTGATACTCTCCCTCCCCACTGGAGGGTTTGAACCTTTCCTACATCCAACTTAGAGCAACATGTTCGTAGTTAGATGATAACATATAAATCATATTCATAATATAGCTTAATCATCATTAAAGCATTTAAAATTAGTTTCATCATAATGCCTATTCATACATTTCATTCATTGATTGCATAAAATCAAGACATAATCTTGCATTAAAATCATATTTACTCATAAAGATAAAAGTAATTTGGTAATTTAGCATGTTGGGGTGTAATATATCCTCCCCCTTAAGAATAATCATCACTGATGATTTAAAGTATCATAGCATATAAATAAAGTCATATAAAGGTTTTACTTTCAATTTTTAAAATCATGTAAGAGATGGAAAATTTCCGTTTAAACTCATTATAATCTTCCATCGTAGCACTATCCTCTACAAACTAGTCCCATTCAACCTTGCACTGAGTGACCCTACTAACACACTGGAAGAACTTGCATGATTTAAGCACTCTTTCTCCTGTGATAACTATCTTGGTATACACTTAACATCATCACAACTTTTTTTCCTATCATTCTTCTTTGCTTATTTCTCTTCTTCATCAACTTGATCTACTCTTCCATTTCTGACAACATTTCCAGACTAAGGCTAATCCTATTTTCTAGCTTATCCCAGCTTATATGAATTTAGCACTTCCTTTCATTAACATTTCAAATGGATCAAATTTTATTTTGAAATGATATAAATTATTGTAATAAGAATATTTTACAAATCCACCAAGACTTGGTTTATCTGTTTTGTCTGATTATCTAACTCAAGGTGATAAGCTGAGCTTATATTCAATTCAATTTTTCAATGAGGTGAATATGGTTTACTTTAAACCTTAATGCTACTCATGTTTCCCTATCTGAGATAACCTTCTCAGGAACACTATGCACCCTAAACACTTCTTGCACGAATTTGCGGCCATGACTAATGTCCCACTTGTCAAATTTCCTATTATGAAATGGGCTACCTTGGTGAGTTTTTCCACCACTACTAAAATAGCATTATGCTTATTCCTTGACATAGGAAGACCTTGTACAAAATCTATACTAATAATCTTTTGGTTCCTCACTGGAATTTCATGAGGATATAAAATTCTTGTCGGGTGATGACATTTTGTCTTCACCCTTTGGCACTCTAGACAACTTACTACAATCCTTGCACCATATCTTTTCATTCTCTTCTAGAAATAGTCATTTCACATTAGAATGTCTTGAATATGGTGTCGAATAAACTTCTTACCACACTATATTCCCTAACTCCTCAGAGTCTGGTACTTAGGTCCTTCCTCTGAATCTTAGTAGTCCATCCAGATCAAATGAGACATCTCCCTTGGAATTTTGTAAAACTTGATTATTGAAAACATAATGAATATATATCATTGAGGGAATATGCCTCCTCCTACTTAGGGAATCTGCAGCTTGATTTTACTTTTCCCATTATATAATTGATTTCAAAATCATAATTCGATATTAGCTCTAGCCATCTCCTTTGACGAGCATTTAGACTAGGTTGGATATTCAATAATTTAGACCATGCTAGTATGTCTTTAGCTCAAATGGTTTCCCAATCAAATAATGTCTCCACATTTGTAATGCTTGAACAATTGCTGCTAGCTTGAGATTATATGGAGCATATTTTTGTTCATACGTCTTCAATTTCAACTCATAGGCGATAACTTTCCCTTCTTGAATGGAATCCTGTAATCAATCACAAATTGGCCTTCTAAATCAGGAACTTTTAGAATTGGTATTATAGTTAATTCTCTTTTATTTGATCAAAGGCCTCTAACATTTTTTGATCCATTAAAATATTTTGCTAACAACTATTGTAGCTAAGCTTCAACTCCAACAACTCTGTTGTGGTCATTGGATATGAAACTTTTGGACATAAGGTTTTTGATATGAGAACCATGTCTATGGAAAAGTCAAAAGTTTTCTCACGGCTGGGAATATCATCACAAACCCTTTTGAATAGGGTACTTATCTGTATCTGACCCTTTTCTTGATCCATATACTCCTCTTTTTCCCTTAATGTTTTTGGAACTTACAATACATTAAATTATCTTAAAAGATCAACTATTTGTAATCATCTATTTTATCCACTTTGACTATAAAAAATTGGCATTCTTCTTGCTTGGCCTTCTACAATTGGACGATTGCTACTTTCCTTAAATTAGCCTCACTAAGCGTACCTTACAAATATTCTTTGTTCTCAAGGTTGTCTAGGCATTCTGTCATTTTTAGGAAATAGTCTTCCTTAGCCCTATACCTCCATAACCATTTTAACCTGAGAATAACATCAAAAGATCCAAAAAGAATACTTACAAATTACTCTAGTTGATATACTTTGAAGTTCAATCTTAGCTTCGACCAAACATTGCTCTACCTGAGCTCTTGTCTGGTTAACATTTTTTACTGACCAAAGCTTTACTTTGCAACCAACTTTTCTAATATTTTTTTATCTATAATTCTTGGTGGTTTCCTTTTCTTCATAACCTTAGATACTTCAAGGGCTAATCGGTTTCATTTCTCATCAACAAGCCTTGACTCCAAATTGTCCATGCCCACTCTGGGTGATGCATTCATGACCTTTGCCATCTTTACCATCATGAGGTGCTTCCTTTATTGACCTACTCTAGATTCTAACCTTTAATCTAATGTACCAACTCTCATTCTTGTTTCAATTACCATTGCTAAGATTTAATCTTGTTTTTTTTATTTGGGGTCGTCAGAAGGTTGTCTAAGGTCTTGGCTACCTCCATAGATTATTTTGGTTCGAAACATGTTGAATTTTCTACTTCACTTGAAGTTTTCAGTTTATGCTTATAATTAGTCCCTCTAATTTAGTATTTGTAACATAGACATTTATCATATTCATTCGTTCAACTTAATCAAATAAAATTTTTATTATCTTATTTGTGGATTACATAGTATTCTTATTTAATACATAAACTTTGACTCTTTGTGATTACAGATCGATATTAGAAAGAGGGATCTCCTTGGGTTCTTCCTCACCCTTACTCTCAGGTACTCTTCCATAACCTTCTTATTAATCACATATGCATTCCTACCGCAACCCAAGGGCATCTCCCTATGAGTTGTTGGTTTGATTAGTTTGACCACAGAGATAGGATCAATGGCCTTCACGACTGCTATATCCTAATACTTCTTCTCTAGCCTGATACGCTTGAGTGAGTCAGCAAATGTCTATGAGTCATCCAGTTAAGCACCTCATGTGTAGTTAATATGGTTAAGGAGTTTAAACTACGGGGATGACTCTTTCTTAATCCTAAAGTTAGACGGGTTTCAGGAAATTGAATTCCTTATTGTTTTCCTTGTTCTTCTTCTTCTTGCCATTTTAGCATAAGAACATTCTAAACATTAGCTACTAGTAATGTTTGGGGAAAAAATTACGTAATGAGATCATAGGTCCAAGTGTTGAACCTATTAGCTCTGATACCACATGTTACATACCCAATTTTTACCCTATAGATTTCACCTAAGATTTAACTTATGAAGCACGAATAATTCAATTTTCTCAAAAACATGAAAATAATTATTTTCTTTTCCAATAATATAATTTACACTTTGCATAAATAATTTCATATAACATTGCATAGTCAAGATAACATAACATAAACTTCATGTAATGAAACTCATCTTTTCAATTACAGGTTACAAATAGAATTTATGATCATATAAAAAATTTCATAACTTACAAGAGAATAAGGTCAAGGTATATTTATCTAG
This sequence comes from Sequoia sempervirens, assembly GCA_007258455.2. Taxonomy (NCBI): domain Eukaryota; kingdom Viridiplantae; phylum Streptophyta; class Pinopsida; order Cupressales; family Cupressaceae; genus Sequoia; species Sequoia sempervirens. The sequence continues at coordinate 473,213,002 of VDFB02000015.1, forward strand.
ATTACTTCTTATGTTCCACAAGCCTCAACATGTCATCTACAAGAGGGAGAGCATCACCCAAGCGCTTTACCTCCAACCACAGACCAGTGGTTCCCCGCACACCTTACAACTAGAAGTGGCCCTACCCTTCAACAAAGAGTTTAGTATTGGAACCCCTAGTATTGTCATTTGAGTATGTAGAGTTGTGTCCTACATAACATGTTTGGTCATACAAATATGGATTCCTTCCAACTATGGATGACGCTACTGGCAAGCTATGCAAACCTAGAGCATAGTAAATCGACAAAGTGCAAGCAACAACTTTTATACTTACTTTGGCCAAAGTTTTGATTAACATACTCAATCCACTTTCTAAGGAAGCGGTATCATAAGTTCACCCACCTCTAACTTGACATGGAAATCTTACTGACCGTGGTTATCTCTTCTTTTGGTTTGACCCAAAGGTTAACTAACTTAACAAAATCTCTTTCAATAGTGATGACCCACTAATATTGAATAATTTACCAAATAGGTTTTACTCATTTATCTTGAATACCTTGTTGCATACTTGTAACAATCTGGGTTTGGCAACTGCCTCTTATTCAAGTCCTTTCTTACTGAGTCGATAAATGACTTGACTGGTTATCTTCTTCTGACTAGAATACCCAAGTTACACTCTTGCAACATTCAAGGCCTAGGAAACTGCCTCTTTGAGTCCTTAGTTTTAACAATGGAAGTAATTACTCTCCTATTTTATACACAATTAGTTGATATTGATGACACATTGTCATCAACTAGACACACCTAGTCTCAATCTAAAGTATTAATAATATATCGACATGTATAATAATCTAGTATTAAACTTGAATTGAAGATTGCATCTTTATATTAAAGTTTTAGTTGTCCAACTTTTATTCTTTGGCTCTGTTCTTAATGAACTCCATACCGAAAATGGTTAATATTGAATACTCTTTGTAAAAAACTTCACTCTCCTCACAAACTCACCAATGCACTATACTCCATATTATCAAAATGAATGAGAAACAAAATGATGAGCAGTTTCCCTATATTTATACTGAAAATGAATAGCAATCAGTTGCAAAAAGGAATCTTAGTTAATAAAACTAACAGTTAATATGGCTATTCGATTTTGTATTAAATATAATATATATATATATATATATAAAACTTATATATCCATATATACTATTTTCATTATTATTATTATCCAAAAGATATTTGCAATTGACATAATTTAAATGATCAAAGAGGATCACTTACATTACAGAATTTTTTTCCTTAACGAAGCTTAACCTATCAACTTAGGTTTAGCACTTACCGATACAAATCTCAGATTGAATCGATAAGGTTCCTCTAACCTATGCAAGTGAGTGTGTGCTTTTACTCAGATAGAAGTACCAATGGTTCCAATACCAACCTCCTCTCCTGGGTGATACTCTCCCTCCCCACTGGAGGGTTCAAACCTTTCTTGCATCCAACTTAGAGAAACATATTCATAGTTAGTTGATAACATATAAATTATATTCATAATATAGCTTAAGCATCATTAAAGCATTCAAAAGTAGTTTCATCATAATTCCTATTCATACATTTCATTCATCTATTGCATAACATTAAGATATAATCTCTCATTAAAATCATATTTACTCATAAAGGTAAAATTAATTTGGTAATTTAGCATTGGGGTGTAACAACACATGTGGTCAATTGTACCTAGGAGGCAAGGAGGAATGTCCTCTATGAATTGTAACTATCCTTCACGATAATGGTATGGGGTATCATAGGGTTTATAACCCTAACTATCTCATTAATGTTAGTCAACATTATCTTCTTTATTTGTATAGTTGGGTGTATATGTGGATCCATGTCCCCATTATTAAATGATACTTTTATATGCATAGATAACCTTTTGGAAGATGTGTCAGCCATGTAAGCATCAATGGTAGTTTGGTCATGCAGGGAGGTGGATAAATATGAACAATAAAAAGGAGCATAAGTGTCAGAATTTTGGGTGTCAAGGATACCCTATGACTTGTTCCACAAGTTGGGAATCTTAGTGTGGCAATGAGGAATGCCAATGAGAGGATATCTAACTCTCTAACCAAGGTTTGAGAAGGAGTGGGCTTTGGAAGAAAGGTATGTCAAGAGGGGAGACTCTAAAATCCTAATGAAATAAGGAATGAAGGTGGAGAATGAATGTGAGGCATGACAAAATGGGGAATTTTGAAACTCTAACAAGAATAAAGGAAAAGTGGAGGTTGGAAAAAATGCATGCAAAGATGGTGAAGCCTAAACTCTAACATAAGGTTCTTAGAATTTTGAAAAGAAAAACTTTCACAATAATTTTTTTTAGAACTTATGAGGTCTAGTTCCTTCAATATTAGCTCGCTAAAGAGAGGAAATGGGATTTTTTTCCAAAAACACAATTTAATTAAAAAAGGGACATGACAAGTCTACCCTTCCCAAAAATTTCTTTCCCTCAAGGAATGTGAATTCAGTTTCTCTAGAATTATTGATTCTTCTTAAGTAGCATCCTCCATGGGCATGTTCCTTCAATGAACTAGATAATTTATGATTGTTCCTATCTATCTCCATCATTAACTAGTAAATATAATGCAATGAGAGGCATGCACTCTACTCAATCGGTGCAGGGGCACCCTTGGTTCTAGGTGCACCCTTGGGTTTATGTAATGAAATTTTGATTTTTGGTCTTGTAAGGGTTGATTTCATGTAATAAGGTATTCTTAGGCCATTTTGAGTCATTATTGAGATTCTAGGTGCAAGGTTATGCAAAAATGCCAATGTTGTCAAAGTTGCTCAAAAGTTGTCAAGCAACTTTTACAATTTTTGCAAAAAAAGTGTAATTGGGTGATTTGTTAAACAAATAAACCAAATATGGTTGGGGACAGTTATAATATGGTTGAAAAAATTGAAATAAGCCTTGTAATCTCAAAGAGGGAGGCTGGAATGAGTTTTGGTGAATGAAAGCTCTTTTTGCACATCCATTTTTATGTGTTTTCCCCGCTTCTTTCAATTTTTGTCTCGTTGTACAAAATATTGGTGCAATGTAAAAATTAAATGGTGATTGTATGTTGTAGAGGAGTTTCTTAGATTTATTTTGGTTTTTTTTTTATTAGGATTCATAAATTCTTGAGTGAGATATCAATAATTTAGTGGAGGTTGCTCTAAACCTTGCCTAGGGTTTCAGAGAGCATTCAAAATGTAATATCTCAAGTTCCCACTATGACCACATCAAACCATATTGTACAAAAGTATTTCTTGGTGTATTATAATGTTCCCCAAGAGGTGAGGCTTGGACAATGCATGTGTGAAGAGAACTTTGCTGACAATTGGTTTGTTTTTCCTTGTTTACAGTCAGAAGCCTTGCATTGTAAATGAATGCCAAAGTCTTGGCATTGAAAGCTTGGAAGGTGGTTGATACACATTGGAACAAGGAGGTTTTGATGTCTAACCCATTGTTGTTTATTGGAGAGCCCTTTTCCATTGTTGATTGAATACTACACTTGTGTGCAAGAAACATATGACTGTCCCACAAATTGTTCCCTTGAGTGTGGCTACCTTGAATCTGCCCATGCATTTGGTGATTGAAAAAACCTTGAAATGTCTATGATGTCATCTATATCATCATCCTATGTTTTCCAAGGGGTTGCCATGTTGTCCCACAAACTGGAGAGGTCTACCACCTTTGCATATTGAGAGGACTGTCATAACTCAAGAAGTCTACCCTGTCATGAGTTCCATTGAGCCTTGAGAAGAGATTGAACCCATTGTTGTGAAATATGGTATCAATAGTCTAGTTTGTACCCCTGCTATGCATCATCAATGGATCAAAAATAGTCATTATCAAGCAACTCACTAGTAATGATGTGCTACATTTATAATGCAAAATCAAGGATGTATTGTTTCTAGATTATACAAGTATTATATGTATAGCTTAAGGATTTATAGGAATTTTCTCAAGAAGTTGTGTATAGAAAAAAAAATGGCATTCAAAAGGAATTTATGCTATGAATTATAATCAAACAAAAATATAACAGTAGTTGTTATGGGGTATCATCAATGTTGCAAGCTCTGTTAATAATAATGGATTACTATGCTATAGGTATCTGATAGTTCTACTGTTAATAATCAATTTATATGAAATAAATATGATTAAAGTTACTAAAATTACCAACAACTAATACTAACAATGGAGTTACAATTTTACCTCAAGTGGGCCCTTGCTTGGGGTGAAAAATACTCTTTACTCACAAGATTTTAATCAAATCTCCTAGTTATTCTTTCAGATGACATTAATTGAACTAGAAAAATACCTTATTTGAATTCAGAAATAATACAAATCGTTGGTAGAAAATATTTGTTCTCTATTAAACTATTTCTTTTGAATATATAGACCTATTATAATTATCCTTAACTAACAAGACTCTTAACAACCTAAGCTATATGTGTCAACTCATTCCTAAGACATATGAATAGGACTCTTTTATTTCAACAAAAACACAAATAGAAGAAACATCGTAATTAAACCTTCAAGGTGTGAAATCCCAATACAACTTTCCAAATATAAAAATAATAATATAGACGTGCAAACAAAATACATGACTTATGCAATCCTTGCTAAATAATCGCTACATCCTTTGTCACTATCTATCAATGGCTAAATTTTCTCTTATTTTTCATGGAAGACATTATAGTTGATGATGAGTTGTTGTTGATTAAAATCATAGTTGCAAGAACTAACTCCTTTAATTGTGAGCATTTTCTCCTTTAGCTTTGGGTACCTATTCTATCAATAGCAAATAGTCATTCTTGCAATTGCAGGCTCATAACATGGGTTCATTATCTTGCTACATGAAGGGTTATCTTTTTTCCATAATATCTCTATACTAAAATTAACATAATCAACATAATATAATACTATATTTTGAGAATAATTATGTAAACACATAATCATTTATCAAGAAATTATATACAATTTTTAGTTCTTTAAACTTTAAATATTAATATAAAGTCTCAGGTATTAGATGAAATTGTTCAAGGAAAAGTTATATGAAACAAGAAATAAAGATAAGAAGTAAGAGCAGTTGTATGTCCCATCACTCCCCCCATTTTATAGGTTTTTTTTTCCATCAAGAAAAATAATGCCTTTGGTTGTACTATTGTGCCACCACCTTGTAGTCCTCTTGTTATATGATCCCTTCCTCCTATCTAAGATAGAACCCTTTTTGAGCTTTGAGGCATGCCCACCTAGCATTTTCATTAGTTGCTTTGAATGATATTTGTCCCTACCAATGTGATATTGGGAACCAAACTAGGGGATGAAATATAAGAGACAACCAAGCAATCCCATATATAAAGACCATTATGATATACATGTGTGCCCTATTGATTTTTCCTACGTAGTTGCATATAGAGTGGGGTTCCTTTCTCCTTACCTCCATGGTTAACTCAATACATCTAATCTTTGAGAAATCTAATATTGCCTTACCATTTTGGGTATCCAATGTTTTAAACATTATATAGTTTGTTGTTTTGTTCCCCAAGATCCTTTGTTCTACCTCAAGTCTTTCTATTAATGTGAGCCAATCCTCTACTAACTTGGTATATTTTGCCTCACCCCTAATTCTTAAAGGAATTGACTTTTCCCACTCATTATAATGTTGTAGTTGAATACCCATATTCTAATTCTTGATGATGGATGTCAGAGCTTTGATCTAGACTACAAACAATAATGGGTTCCATTTTTTTAATGAACAGTACTACCAATTTGTTCAAGTAAAATTCACAGAGTTGACTTTGCAGTTGTGGGGTGAATTATTGATAATAAAAAAATTCTTGGTTCTAGTCATAGAGCTAAGAAGGTCACAATATATTTGCATAAATTAAAAACTTAAAAATTATTCTCAGAGGAACAAAGCATACACTCAAGCTAGTGATCTACACCTTATAATATGATTTGTAAGCGCAACCATCTAGTCCACTTTTCTTTTTAATTTCTTCTTTTTTGTGCATCTTTATCCTTGATTTATTTTTCAAAATTATGTTTCATCTCTTCATTTTCTTCTACCGAAGTCCTTTTCATTACCAACATATCCTATGTCCCTTCCCATAGTATAAGTCCAAGGGATGACCATGTTGTTTTTGGAAACATTATATGAGAATTCGCTTGTTGTTCAGGCCTTATTTAACTTTTATTAATCTTTGTGGTGGTAATCTAGGCTAGCTTATCTAGTCTAGTCCCTTGTTGTTGGTAGGTTTGAACTTGCTTCTCCAAATACTCTATTTTCTTTAGATCCACCTACATCTTGTCAACTTATTTCTTTGTTTCTATCATTAATTCTTCTTCATGACTCGTAAGAGGGAATTGATTCAATATGATACCTAGAGTTGCTAGGGGATTCAAAGTATTATCTCCTCACAATTATTTCTTCTCTTTAAAATTCTACATCAAACTCAAGAAAAACCACGTTTGACTTTGTGGGAATCTTTCCTAATGTAACCCCTCTTTCCCTAAGGTGGTGTGAGTGCCTTGGAGGATTGATGAATTTTTTCCTTTGGTGTTCGAGAGGAGTATAGAGTTTTTACTTGTTTCTTAAGTGATTGTGAGGGAGGATTATCATGTATTACATGTGATTGTGGCATTACAAAAGGAATTTCAAATGGTCCAAACTATGTGTCTTGTGTTGCATGTTGTTCACTGGGGCCACAGGTAGGTGAAGCAATGTGCCCAAAAAAAACTATATGTTCAAGGGAAGTTGCATGGTTGGAAGTTGTTGCATGTTATGAGGTCTATCATGCATGTTTAATAATTGGGCTATGAATAAGTGAGGTTACATGGCCATGGTAAGTTGTGTGTACCTCCTCTTCTTCTCATGTTTGTTCTTCCTCCTGTTGGGCCCTAATCTCCCAAGGTTTCCTGAACCTCAAGCGTCTATTGTGAGGGTTGATATTCATTCGATTCCTTATATTATCTAATTCGAAGAAATATTTCAAGGATAGTCTAGGAATTGAATGCACATACTTCTCTTTATCACCATTTATATCAAACAATGATGTGATAGGGCAAATTGTTTTCCCAACGTGTATTCTATTGATATCCTTTTTAGCAAATGGAACAAAAATTTTGAAATATTTCCCAACCATTTATGATGGAGGTGGCTAAGAAACTTAAAATGAATGGTGTACAAAAGTGATTATCTTCCCTCATAAGTTAAATATTTAATAATATACACAACAACTACTACCCATAACCAAGGTAATGAGAGATGATTAATATCTTGTGAGGAAACATCAAATTATTCTCTTGGAAACATGAACTCATTCTTGGATTCTATGGCATCCCCTCATTCTATAAATTATTCTCCCACTATGGGAAACCCTAAAAATTATTCAATTGTTTCCTTTGAAGTGACCACTTATAGCCCTTTAACAGTGGCTTTGTTATTCAACAATGTCTTAGAAAATCGTTATGTCATCTCCTTATAGCAATCAACTAGACACTAGAAATAATCTAACCAACTTTCCTATTGGAATATTGACATGTAGGTTTGTCATTTGATATCACCATGTGATCGCCTAGCTCCCTATGGAGCAGATTTTCCCCATTTTATGACAATGCAGCCGATTCTTTATTTGAAAAATATTTGCATGTTGATTCTCCACCTAAATAACCTTTATTTTTTACACTAAAAATCTCACTTTTTGTTTTTTATTTTACTACTACATCAATTGCTACTAGTATACATTCTATTGATTAAGCTTGGATATTTGTATATTGATTGTTCCTAAGGAAAGTGTAGTCAAGGATAATAATGATCATTAACTGACATGTACTTAAGAGTTAATTTCATTTTAAATTTTTTGCATATGTAGTGATTATGGTGGAATTTTTTTTGATCATTTCCCTTCCCCACATGTAAAATTTTCATTTATCCTCAAATAACAAATTAGGAAAGAGTATGGGTGATGTTGAAATATTTAAGACTTAATTAAAGCACTTACAAGAAAATAACGTTTAATAAATATTATGCATTGATAATTATTAAAAAATATATTATCAAGTATGGGATCATGAGGAATACTGAAAAATGTGGTTAATAAGATAGGTGATGTGTTTCAAATGGATGAAATGATGGCAACACAAATTAACTGTTAATAGTGCACGATTACTATAAGATCGTGCTACACGATATCTCATCACGAATTACAATGCTACAATTCAATTGATGTGATGTGTTGTTGTTGCTTTATTGATAGAAACAAGTTACATGTGAATGGATGCAAGGTATAGACAATGGTTGCATCATAGTGATAATTATGCGCAAAAGTTATAGGTATAGAATTGAAGAGTTTTCATAGGCACGAAACAAAAGAGATTGTATAGATCCCTCTAATAGTGGTTGCAAGTGTAGCAACTATAGGTCCCTATGACAATGGTTGTGAGTTTAGTTGCTATAGGTCCCTCTAGCAATAGTTGTATGTGTAGTTACTATGGGTCCCTTGTATAGTGATTGTTGGTGCAATGATTATAAGTCCTTGGACAGTGGTTACAAGTGTAGTTATGAAGGTATATATGATAGTGGTTGTTTGTGCAACTATTATAGGTATCTCAAAAAATGGTTGCAAGTATAAACACTACCAAAAAATAAAACCCAAATAAATTATACCTATAGTTGATGGAATTGCTACTTGGGTACAAATTACTTTTTGCAATTTAATTTAATAACACCCTAGGGTTTTCACTATTGCATTGGAATAGAGAAATCATACTTATAGGGCATCAATGAATAAGCATGAGCTCATTCGCTAATGTTTTGTGTTCATAAATTATTGATAGTTGCATGTGTATTGTAGCTCTAGGGCTTGGATCACTAGTTTGTGTTAATTGTTGTAGGAAGATTTCTTTATCCAATGTCTTCTTGTATAACTTTAAGTAGTGTTTGTTGATCATTAATGAAAATATAACAAGTTCAATAGTGGTCAATTTGACCACACCATTTGGATAAAATTCTCCAATCTCATAGGGGCCCAATCATCTAGTTTGTAACTTCCTTTTGTGATCCTTATACCTGGAATCATATAATAATGCTTAGTCACCTTTTTGAAATTCCTTGGTTTTGATAAACTGGTTGTGCCATTTTATCCTCTATTTTAATAATCTCTATATGGTGAATTGATTCCTTTCTTAACTCATCCAGAGCATTGAGCTGCATGGTCCTAACTTATTATCCTGCACAAAGGTCTATCTCAAGTTGAGCTATTATTCTCAGAGTCTTATATTTAAACTTAATGGAAAGTACAACCTTTTTTCCATAAACCAACTCATAGGGTGTAAACCATGTTGTTGTCTTCCATGTGGTTTGGTATTCTTAGATTGCTTCAAATAATCAAGCTACCTAGTCCTTATAGTGTAATTCTATATAGTATTTGTCAAGATAACCTCTATTTCTATATTTGTAACTTCCACTTGACCATTAGACTATGGGTGGTAAGGGTTGGAATTCCTATGCCTGAATTCACTTTCCTTGATTATAATTACAATCAAATCATATGTAAATTATGGACCTTGGTTAGTGACAATATCTCTAGGCACCTCATAATGTGTAAAAATATCTTCATATGTAAATGTTGTTGCCTTTCTATCTTTTGCATGTCATAAGACTTTAACTTCAACCCACTTTTTCAAATAATTTATACATACCTAAATATATTCCTTCTAGTTATAAGGAGGATCAATTGGGTTGATGAAGTAGACACTACATTTTTCAAAAGGTGCCAACACATACTGTGGTTGTAGGGGCATCTTGCCACTCCTATTTGGAGGACCCATTTGCTAACATTGGTCACACCTCTTTGCATAGCAGATTAAATTATTATACAATTTGGCCAATAATAGCTAGGTGTTAAAACATTAAGTTCTGTTCATTTGATGGAAAAGTGTCCCCCACAAGGCTCATAATGGCAGGCATGTAAAATGTCAAAAACTTCATCTTTATTTATTCACCTATGCATCACATTATCAAGTCCTATATAGAAGAGGTAACCAACTATCAATGAGTAAGAGATACTTCTCTCCACCAAATTTATCTTTCCCTTGAAAAAAAATGTAGAGGTGTTCTTCCTATAACCAAATAGTTTTCTATGTCTTCATAATAGGGGATCTACATAATCAATACAAATAGGTGCTCATCTAGGAAAGAGTCATCAATAATTAGATCACTATAGCAAAGGTTAATATGGAAAGAAAGTCGACAACCACATTTGTCTTTCTAGATTTTTCTACAATGGTGATGTCAAATTCTTATAGAAATAATAACCATTTAACTAGCTAATCACTAACTATTGGTTTATTCATTAAATACTTAATAGTTGCATGGTTGGTATGGATAAATATTGGGTAGTCTACGATGTAATGCTAAAACTTATTGATTGCATAAATTATTGTTGGCATTTCTTTATTAGTGATAGTATAATTAAGCTTGGTTGATTAGAGATTTTTGTTGATATGATACACGACATATGTTGGAGTACAAGACCACTGAGAGGGGGGGGGGTGAATCAGTGGTATAATGAGGAACCAAATTTTATTAATTAACTCACTCAAGTATTATGAAAATATATCCATTTAAAACACTTCAAACATTAAAGGTATTGAGTGTTGAGTCAGTCATAATGATATGAAAATGAAAACATGATACTTGAACAAATATGAAAAGATGACTTGTCAGACACAATATGACAAACCACCAAGAGGAGACATAACACAAGTATTATGCATGGAAAACCCTAAAAGGGTGAAAAACCACTCTAAAAATAAACTTTATTAAGCCTCACTGGCCAAGAACCTCACTGGTTACATTCTAAGCCTCACTAGCAACACCTCACTGGTATCAAAAACCTCATTGGTTACATTCTATGCCTCATTGGAAACACCTCACTAGTATCAAGTTATATGCCTCACTAGCAACACCTCACTGGTATCAAAAACCTCACTAGTTACATTCTATGCCTCACTAGCAACACCTCATTGGTATCAACCTCCGAAGAAATAAATAAAAATTAGAGGGTTACTCTGTTTCAAGACAATCCACTACTCATGTGATCTATCTCTGCATGAATAATTCAACAAACACCATCTCCCCTATTTACACATACAAACTTTCAAGATATAACTCTTATTGAACAAGAATCTCCTTATTTCATCAAACACAAACTATGCTACACATCTGGTTTGTCACTAAGAAAAGAAGAACAATACAAAGACATTGAATCTTTATTATATTTTCAACTGAAAACATGTGATCATTTTCACATAAAGAACTAACTCAATCCTAAAAACAATACACTCTATTTCAGCCATAAAAAAAATACACACACTAATGGCCAAATCCACGTCAACCTCAATTCTCATCACCTACCCATTGGAATTCAAATAGAATTTAAATGTAATTCATTGACCTTTAGTTTGGTGCCTTCATGGTGACCATTGATCATTGATTTACAAAACAGTTACACAATAGAACCACAGGCACATACATGCAAATATCTATCAAATTGAACCCTTGGGAAATAGTTGTTAATAATGTTTAAATAAGAGCTCCTTTGATCTCATACTCCCGCCTCTTCACCAAACAAATAAAGACCATTGATATTTCTTTAAGCAAGGTAACCTATTGGGCAAGTAAAGAGGGGCCAATACCCAATGGTTTTGAAATCCTCAAACAATGACTTAAGTAACTTTTGACCTGCTATTATAAGTCACCTTTCAAATATAAGAAATAACATTTTATTCACCTTGCATAATGAACATAAGGAAAAATGTCATTAGGGTTTTAGAATAAGCTCCCAACCAATGAAGAGACCATAATGAAATTCAAATACCCTTATAAACTTGAAGCCAAGTGATTACTTTATAGCCTCTGATATTAACCATATACCTAAACCTTATAAGAACACTAAATGAAAATCTCAACAATAAACTCTGCTCACATCACTAAATTTTAGCAACCATGTCTTTATGAAAAAATTCTTCCACTGAATATCATCTTAGCACTTGACTGAAATTTCTATGAATGAAGACTTCATGAATAAACACCAACTCTATCCATCTCACCATAGCTCTGAATGATCAATAATTTGTACTCTGCATTTTGCATCATCCAATACCTTTGTATTAGTACCACGAAATGACCAATACCTAAAGATAAATCATGAGAAGAATGAACAACTGTCTCTAACCTTGTCTATCCTTTGCAAAACCATCCACTGAATACCTAAATTGTACCTTTCACCTTTGACATCAATTGACATCAATGACAAAATTTTGACATCAGGGACAAATCAAACCAACAACATATTCCAATGTGCCTTATTTTTATCCCAACATGACCCCTATAGAAAATAAGAGGTATATGCATGAATATAGAAAGGGATGGTCTAGTTTGGTCCTCTTAAAATAGGTGTCATTATTAGGGAGTTCTTAAGAGATTGAAAGGATTCTTGGAAAGCCTTTGACCAATCAAATTCAACATCCTTAGAGAGTAGGAAAAATAAGGGAGCTATTATTTTGATAAATTATTTGATAAACCTTTACTTATAATGTTGTCACATGAAATTTCACCTTGTTGAGCACGAAGCTCAACATTCCAATGACACAATAGAAACAACCTCAAGGTGTGGGACCTTGCGCGATGAGGTTGAATCTTCGAAGAAGGACGACTTCCACCTAAATGCAAAGGGCTGCATAATGAATGAAGATCACAATTTCAGCTTGAAAGGGATAGGCTCTTTTAGAGGATTTGTTTTTTACAAAGGAAAATTTCTATGATGTTCCTCTTTTTTTCAGCCAATCTCAAGTACATATTGTAAATATTTTTGCTTTCCATGAAGTGATTTGCACACCCTACATTCTCCTTAAGGGAATATATGTTCTAGTTTCCATGCTTTCCTCCAAGTGTAGTTGCACATGTTTTGTTTTGCTCTAAGAAGGCCTAGTTGTTGAAGTTTTAACCTCATGACCCCATTCCCAATGGACCGATAAGGCCTTTGGATCCCATGATTATTAGGCAATCATCCCGTAGAAGTCACCATTAATGTTGTCATTTCATGCCCCCCTTTGATGACCCATCATTGATATCCGATCTGAGAGATTCCTCATGGGCCATCTTGCATGTTTGTTCCTTGAAGGTTTCCTAAAATTTTCTAAGTCCCAAAATTTTAGGTTTTCGGGTTGTCTCTTACTTGCTTCCTTCATGCCTTCTCCATTGCTCATTCTCACTTTCATTCTTTTCTTTGAAAATTTAGCTAAGTGTCAAATTTTTTCAGGTTTCGGCCTTTGGCCTTACCCGTTACCCATTACCATCCCTCTTCCCTTTCCTCTTCCCTCTTTCTGCCTTTCTTCTATCGACCTTTGGGTGTCAGAATTTTTGCTTACATCTACCTTTTATCTTTTTTAGTTCGCAAGGCGTAAGCCTTCGGTTTGACCTTCAACCTTCAAAATCACTTTCTTTTTCGCCCTTCTCCTTCCATTTCTTCTTCCCACTAATGCCTTGATTTGAAATTCGACTAAGTGTTGAATTTTTGAGTTTCAGCCTTCGACCTTCCCCTTTGCCTCTTACCTTTCTTTGGTAAGAGGCAACTCATCTCCCTTATCTCTGATTTTTAGAGTTAAGCCTCCTCGATTACCCCCGACATTTTCTTTGGCCTTCGCGGTTCCTTCTCTTTTCTTCTAAGCATGTGGTAAGAGGTATTCCCGTAGCTCGGACTCCGATGGATCGACGTCGATGTGCATAGGTATGAAGTAAGTGGTAAGGTCGATGCCTGACATCTGACAGCTCGACCCCTGACCCCCGACAAAGATGCATTTTTGGGGCTCTGGACCATTTTTTTTAATGCTTGTAAAGGCTATTTTTAGGGCCTAATGCCCCAACCATCCTGCATTTTGATGTGTTTTCTGGGTGACCTTTTTGAGGCTCGATTTGACTTTTGAGCGCCCAGATATGATTCCTGAGCTTCAAGGGAAACATTTATTGCATCCCTTACCTTATGTAGGTGAATTTCATGGGCGCCCATTCCCATTTATTGCTCTTTGTTGACTTCTTGGTGGATCTATGACCTAATCACATCTTTCATGGATGGATCAAATCTTGCAAGCCACAGGCTTTATTGCTAACCTTGGTTAGGGTTAAGGTTTGGTTTGTGTTTCTCAGTTATGCCTGATCTATAAAGGCAAAAAATGTATTCATTTTTAGGGTTCTTCTTCTGGCTCCTCTAGGGTTTTTCTTTGGAAGACTTACATTTTTGCATCCTTGTTATTGTAAAGATTGGATTTTTTTTCTCTACATCAATGGAATCGATTAAGCTTTCCTCTTCTCAACTCTTTTATGTTTGAGTAAGTCATTACCTTCATATTTGAGTGTTTGTTTGTGTTTTCATGCATTCATGTTTGAGTTAAATCTTTTATAGCTACTGTGTTGAGAAAATCTCTTTCCTTCCAATGCTCTATCAAACCCTAACCTCCATGTTTCTCTTTGAGAATTGACCAAGTAGAGAGTTGTGAAAATCCCCTTGCTCCCCTTCAATGATGTACTATGCAATCTTGTCCAGGAAGAAGCAACCTTTTCATCTTGGTGTATCACCTCCATTTTTCTTTCATGTTCTCCTTCTCCCTTTTCCTCATGAGCTGTTAGTGGTAGGATTTCATGTGTTGGGTTGGACCAACACATTGCATTGGGATTGAAAGAGGAAGCCGACCTTATCTGGAGATTTAACCTCATTCATGCAAGGTCCCACAAACTTTAGGTTGTTTCCATTGTGTCATTAGAACACTGAACTCTTGTACAATAGGGTATAGTTTTATGTGACAATAGTTTTATGAATGTCTTGCTCTGTTGCAAGAAAAAGTTGAAGATGAAACTATGTTGTAGCAAAAAGACATTAAAAAGGTAGATAAATATGATATGGTAGAGGAATCAGTCCTCTCATTTGATGCCCTTCCTTGTTTTTTTGAAGATGAGGAGGATAGATCAACTATGCCTACATTAGTTGAATCCTCTGAACAACTTGGTTTGGGCTTGATGGTGGAAGACAACTCCATGGTTTTGGAGTAGCATCAACATACATGTTTATATCCTATTATTGTGGATGAAGATCCCCAATCTATTGAGGTCTAAAATTTTGAGATGGAGGACCTCTTTTGGGACGTTATAGAAACCTTTTGTTTAGGTTTAAATACCAATATTTCACCCCCAAAAGAGGATATTTGTGGGTAGTAGTATACGAGTGAAGAATCAATAGAGGAAGTGGCAACCATTACATGACACAAGTTTGATTTTGTTGAAGCTTGTTGCAAAGAAAGAATTAAAACAAAGAGACAACTTGAAGAATTCAGTTCTTCACTTGAAGTGTCTCACAAATATGAGGTATCTATTGATGAAGTGTGCATCAATACAAGTAATCATGAGGTTTGTTGGTTTTTTGTTGTCCCTAAATGTAGCAATGTTGAATATGAGGACTTCATTCAAGATGACTATGTGACCTTTGGCATTACGGATAATGTGATAGAGTTAGAATGCTTCACATGGAACCAACATGCTAAAAAATCCACCATTGAGCAGCCACACATTTGTTGGGAGAGTGATGCTCTCGTTGCTCAATTTGATTGTATGCCCGAGCTTCAAAGTTTCTCATTTGAGGCACATGAAGAAGAGATTCGTTGTGTAGATAAAAAAATCAGATTTGGCATTTTGTACATCATTATGTCAGCTAGAAACTTTTTATTTTTTATTTCAGTTCATGCAATAAGGAGGTCAACAGTGATAGGATTGGCCTATCCTTTTGTGAGGCGAGTTCTCTTCCCTCTACAAAAGGTTTTTTCTTGGATGCTGACTTGTCTTCAAAAAAGTTCACCCCTACTGCTATATGTTCACTTGAGGCACCAGTGATAGATGAGTCTAACACTTGCATCATATGGTTTCCTTGCAATGGCAACATTTATAGTGAAGCAATCCTTCACCTTGCAAGCATTTTATGCATTTACATGCATGTTGGTAGCAGTTTTTAGTGGTTGCAGCTGGGTGACGCCTACAACTAGAGTTTGAGGGAGATCAACGCCTTCAAAAGGTTCATCTTTGATAGAGGCAAGCTTCCATTCTTTTCTTTCTGTTAGCTTAGTGTACATATTGTAAAAATATTGCTTTCCATGAAGTGCATTTGCACACCCTACATTCTCATTAAGGGAATGTATGCTCTTAGCTTTCATGCTTTTCTCTAAGTGCAGTTGCACATGTTTTGTTTTGCTTTGAGGAGGCCCAACTATTGAAGTTATCCCCTTCATTACTTTGTGCCCAATTGACTGATAAGTCCTCTGCATCCCATGATTAGCAGACAATCATCCTACAGAAGTCGCCATTAATGTTGTCATTTCATGCCCTCCTTTGATGACCCGTCACTGATATCTGATCTGACAGATTCCTCATGGGCCATCTTACATGTTTGTTCCTTGAAGGTTTCCTAAATTTTGCTAAGTCCTAGAATTTTGGGTTTTCAGGTTGTCTCTTACTCGCTTCCTTCATTCCTTCTCCATTGCTCCTCACTTTCATTCTTTTCTTTGAAAATTCGGCTAAGTGTCAAATTCTTGGGTTTCAGCCTTTGACCTTACCCATTACCCCTTACCATCCATCTTCCCTTTCCTCTTCCCTCTTTTCTCCTTTCTTCTATCAGCCTTCAGGTGTCGGCCTTTGCGCTTACATCTTACCTCTTACCTTCTTTACTTCGCAAGGTGTAAGCCTTCAGTCTGACCTTCAACCTATGATCTCCGATGGTTCAAGGTCTGACCTTTGAAATCTCTTTCTTTTTCTCCCTTCTCCTTCCATTTCTTCTTCCCACCGATGCCTTGATTTGAAATTTGACTAAGTGTTGAATTTTCGGGTTTTGGCCTTCAGCCTTCCCTGTTACCTCTTACCTTTCTTCGGTAAGAGGTAACTCATCTCCCTTACCTTCAATTTTTGAGGTAAGCCTCCTCGCTTACCCCTGACATTTTCTTTGGCCTTCATGGTTCCTTCTCTTTTCTTCTAAGCGTGAGGTAAGAGGTACGCCTGAAGCTCGACCTCTGATGGCCCGACGTTGATGTGCATAGGTATGAAGTAAGTGGTAAGGTCGATGCCTGACATCTGATGGCCCGACCCCCGTCGAAGATGCATTTTCAGGGCTTCAGACCATTTTTTATGCTTGTAAAGGCTATTTTTTGGGCTCGACACCCCAACCATCCTATGTTTCGGTGTATTTTTTGGGTGACCTCTTTGAGGCTCGATTTGAATTTTGAGCACCCAGATCTGATTCCTGAGCTTCAAGGGCAACATTTATTACGTCCCTTACCTTCTATAGGTGGATTTCATGGGAGCCCATGCTGATTTATTGCTCTTTGTTGACTTCTTAGTGGATCTATTCCCTAATTGCATCTTTCACAGATGGCTCAGATCTTGCAGGCCACAGGCTTCATTGCTAACCCTGGATAGGGTTAGGGTTTGGTTTGTGTTTCTTAGTTATGCCTAATCTATAAAGGAAAAAAATGTATTCATTTTTAAGGTTCTTCTTTTGGCTCCTCTAGGGATTTTCTTTGGCAGACTTGCATTTTTGCATCCCTGTTATTGTAAATATTGGATTTTTTGCCTCTACATCAATGGAATCGATTAAGCTTTCCTCTTCTCAACTCTTTTATGTTTGAGTAAGTTATTACCTTCATATCTGAGTGTTTTTTTGTGTTTTCATGCATTCATGTTTGAGTTAAATTATTTATAGCTACTATGTTGAGAAAATATCTTTCCTTCCAATGCTCTATCAAACCCTAACCTCCATGTTTCCCTTTGAGAATCAACCAAACAAAGAGTTGTGAAAATCCCCTTTCTCCTCTTCAATGATGTATTGTGCAATATTGGCCAGGAAGAAGCGACCTTTCCATCTTGGTGTATCACCTCCATTTTCCCTTTCATGTTCTCCTTCTCCCTTTTCCTCGTGAGCTGTTAGTGGTAGGATTTCATGTGTTGGGTTGGACCAAGACATTGCACTGGGATTCAAAGAGGAAGTCGACCTTCTTCGGAGATTCAACCTCATTCGTGCAAGGTCCCACAACCTCGAGTTTGTTTCCATTGTGTCATTAGAATACTAAACTCTTGTTCAATAGGGTGCAGTTTTATGTGACAACACATAAGTCAATGAGTTGTAAGATTTCCATGGTTTCCTTGGTCATGATGTTTATGGTAGCACCTATATCAATCAAAGTGTTTCTAATAAGGGTGGTATTGATGTGTACATCCATAATTGGGCTACTTGGATCTACATATTTTGGAACAACTATGTTGCCCAACATGATATTGTCAAGTTGTCCAACCACTTGAATAGTTTGCAAGTACTTACAATTAATTTTTGTTTTATTTAAATATATTCCCTAACAAATTTAGTGTAAATAAGTACATCTTTAATTACCTTAAATAAGGGAATTTTAACACAATTTTTTAAATTTCCCAAGGGAATCAAACTTAGGCTCGGATTCATATTTTTATGTATTTAATCTCTCCAAGAATGGAGGTTCTTTGGTCATTAATTATACTCATGATAGACCTCTCTCAATGCTCATCTTGATTATTCAGTTGTGGATTAGCGTCACTAGAAGGTTCTTCATCTAAAAATTCCATGATGAGTGGAGAGGTTGGTCTAGGGAATTTAATGAAGATCATCTAAAGGATGCATCTATGTTTCTAAACATAATGCATAGATTCAAGGAATCACAAAATGATTGGACCAAATTAATAAAGGGTTTTGATGCTGAGCTGGCTGCCTTGGTGCATAAGATAAAGATGATTCTCACACCTCCCAATGAGGAACTTAATGGGATCCTTCTTAGTTTTCTAGATCATTCCAAAATGGAAAATGATGTTGGATGAGTTGTAATGGAAGAGGATCTACTTTGAAATTAGTGCTAAATCTTCTTTTAATGCAAAAGTGCCATACCCAACTAGCTCACATAGGGCCTTGTGCCTAGGTTGTCATTTGAAATTTTGCATTAAATGTAATATGGGCCGCCATAATATAAACTTCCCTAGCTAGGATGAATCTGGGCCTTTGGTTAGAAATGAATCTTAGCCTTTCATTTTGTATTTGAAAATCTATAAAAGGCATAGCCTTTTTCATTGTAAAGAGAGAGAACTTGTAATTGTTATAGAAATACTATCAAAATTAATACATAAATTCATCTTTATGAATTATTTTATGTTTAATTTTGAATGTTAACATGATTGCATGTTTTTGCTCAAGATTTATCTTTTAAAATCAATTTAGTTAAGTTAAAGTTTTATTGGAGTTGATATTGATGGAGTTTCAGGTTCATACTATTTGACTCTTACTGATTATAAGTTTCAATGCATGGTTAGTATGAACCATTCTATGTTTAAGTTCAATTGTGAATTTTTGATTAAATTGCATTGATTTAATGGGTTTAATGAGTGATTCATGATCTGAAAATTTTAAGATTTCCATAGAAGATTGCATCTATTTTGTGTAGTTGTGTTAAATTGGTAAAGCCAAATCAAGTTCTATGGAGCTTTTCTATTGATTCCAGTTGATTTTTAGCTTAGGTTAAATTAGGTTCTCTAATCCACATCTTTTGCATTTTATTTAAAAATTTGGGTTAGTTTAGGAAGAAAAGCATCACTTTAAATTGCCATAGTAGATGTTAAAAGTCATTTTCAAATTGCAGATCTGAAAATACATCTAGGGTTTTGGACCATTTTCAGACTTCACAAACCCTTGTCCTCAGAGTTCCAACTTAAAATTTTAAGGACCCTTGTTAAAATAGAAAAACATTATCCATTGAGTCATTTTATGCAAATTCAAGACTTGGCAATCAAAGTCTTAGGGTTGTTTTTTGAAGTTTCTAAAGTTAATTTTCATTTCAAGAGACATGGTACTCTATTACTTTGTCTGTGTTACAAATGTGCAAAAACACTCATCAACAGTCTCTTTTATTTTTTTCTTATTATAAGGATTTATTATTGTATATTGTAATCAATTTAGATGTTTTTCTATATCAATACAACTCTTAAGGTTGCAAAGAAAATCAGTTACTTTTTTCTCTCTTTTGTGATAAGTGTTTTGGTTGCATGTGATTTTTGGGAGCTATAGGGTTGAATAATCAAATTCAACACATTTCTTATGACACATCGCAACATACATCATAATTTGATCAACAAGTGTAAATCCTTCTTACATCCCTCTTATACTTCGTAGATGCTCTTACATTTATAGAGTGGGAGGCCCAACTTTTGGAGGCCATAAATTTTGATTTGGGAAGCTAATTAGGCCTTTTTTTATAATTGAAGATTTCAAATAGGTCCATGCCTCATAAATATATTGCTCTAGTTAAGACTCATTTCAATTTTTTAGGGGCTAAATAAACCCTTAGAACCCTAAACATTGCATTTTTGTGTTTTATAAACGCAAAATTATATATTTTTTATTCTTAAAATTAGGATGAAAGGTTGATACATCTTTCCTAACAAGAAGAAAGTGGAGAAAAAATTAGAGAGACATGACAGCTAAGATGGTCTCCCAAGTGATCTGCTACATTGATATTATTAAGTACTATCCAAAAATATTGAAGATAATATGAGAATGAAAGGGTGAAATATTGATATTGGCTAAGAATTTGATCATTAAAGACTTCCCTTTCACTTGGGATGATGTAAGAAAATCTATCTACACTACAAAAAGCTACCAATAAATTTTAGCTCATAATGTGAAAGAAGCATTTTCTTTGCATAATCTTCCTAGCAATCTTGAGGTGGAAGATTTTATCATTCATTAGTCTAGAGATAGCTTTAGATGTATATATTATTGTAATTTTGATCATACACAAGGGTTTCTTATTTGTACCAAAATATCTTTTCCACCTGGTGGGACCCCTGTAAAGTGTATTTTCTAGAGAGAGTACAAGCGTCATATCATATAAATTTTCGTTTCTAGCTTCTATTTATCACAAGGATAGTAACAAAGTCTAAATGGTGGTGAAAACTTGCTTGAATTAGAATCAAGATAGAATCTAGTATGATATTTTTTGTGTAATCCATTTATGGCCATTAATAGAAAATCAAGGTAGGCATAATTCATGATGTAAGAAAGATAAACAAATTTTATTAACTTGCTAAGCATCAACTAGCATACATCTCAAGGCTTTTTATTTATTTATAGAACAAGCTAACCACCTTCAGTGTATGGTAAATAATTGGCTATATTTTCTTTAGGTTGTGTTCAATTTGCAAGAAAGAAGAATGAAGAATTAGTTAAAAAAGTCACAAGATTCTATATTTTTATAAGATCACTCTAAATTATGAATGGTCCCTTTTTATTTTTCCCAATGAGGCCTCATAGTTCCTATCCTTTATCACCTCAATATCTCTCTCAAGATATTTTTTTATCAGGTTCTCATTGTAATAATTAAAGCTATCTCTTAGAACCAACACATAGATGAATATATTGATTGGAAACACCTAAGGTGCATACCCTTTTTAAAGGCACTAGTAAGTCTACATAGGTATCAACAACCCTCCATTGAGAGCTTGGATTTATTTACCCTTGACTATAATAGGTTATCTTGGAAGTTATTGGATTAAGAAGACATCTTGGGCTTTGTCACCCTAACAATGAGCTCTCTTTGTGTAAACCAAATTCCTAATAAATTTTTATAGAGCTTTGTCATTAGGGATGCCAAGTTTGGTCACTCATTTAATTTCACCTCCATAAGCATTTCCTTTTTGTTTTGTTAGATCTCAACCTTTCACTGTGCAATGCTTTTCCTCATGGATGGGAACTTGTGATATAAATGGATAAGGAAATATAGCTGATGGAACCTATCTAAACATAGCTCTAGATTATTTAAAGCTTAATTCTACTTAAAAGAGCCATTTAGTATCAATTTTTTTATGGAGCAAAGAATTGAACATGATTTATGTGTGAAAATATTTCTCACAGTATTGTCCATCTAGGAATGAATTGAAAGAATAAAAAATAACCTACATGAATTTTTAGGGTGTGACTTTGAACCCAATGGAAGATGGTTCTAAGATCTCAATCTTTTGAGAAATATGTCCTCATGAATCACTAGAAGTATAGCGTGATTTTTGCACACATTCCCTCTGAGTAGTTAGTGCTTATGTAGAAACATTCCTTCTATTCCTTCTAGATGATGCATCATTTAAGCCCTAAATTTCCCTTTTGATCCATGAGATTCCATTCTTCAAGTCTTAGATCATTGTTGTAATTTGTATGACTCGGTGTTCAATCCATATGTTTCGTGGTGTTTTCAAGGATTTTCCTCAACCTCAATTCCATTCACAAATTGCTTTATTATTTCAACTAAGTCATTGTTGGCCCCTTTTATAAATCATTTAGTGTCAGATTTTAACAAGCCAAAAACCTTTCTTGTTTGTAAGCCTTTCACTCACCCCCTTACCCTCCTAATTGGTTTTGTAACCTTTTGTATTCTTTTTTTGACTTGGCAACAAAATTTTCCTATAGGCCATCTATTGTCAATCCAATGACATATATAGTTTTATTCAAATCACTATAATCACAATGAATTTGAATCTTATATATCCTCATTTTAGATATTTTCTCTATCTTCACTATGTTGACATCCTTTATGATGTTCTGACTATTGATCTTAACAACGTATGATAATGTAGATCTCTTTTCATCACTTCCTTTATATGCTATCTAGCATAACCCCATGATGGGCCCTATTCTATTTGTCTAGCTCTCCTTTTTGGAAATAAACTTTTGTTTCATAGAGTTCTATAAATTTTCTATATGTGTGCCTTCAAGAAAGTATATGAAGAGTTTCAAGAAAATATATTAGAATGTGTATTGCTCTTAAGGTTTTTTGTCACATGAATATAAATAACATCTTATGAAATATAATTATTTGAATTTTTCCAAAAGAATAGGTTTATTGTTTGACCAAGTATAATCCAATCAATTTGTCTATTCCAATTATCCCTCTACTTCTCGCATGATATATATAAAATTACAAATAACTATCTTTACAATCTATGGAATATGTGGAATCCTACAAAACAAACCTAATTTATTTCATGAAATACCTTACCAAGAACCAGTTTAATGGATTTCATCCATTTTTAGATATGTAAAAAGTAAACTTATTAAAATAAAGAGTTTTTGGAAAACACATTTGAAATGTGTGATTCTAAAAAAAATCTTGTATGCTTCTAAAATAGGTGGAAATGAGAGCTCTAAAATAATATGAGGAGGTCCATTATTAAACGAGAATTAGTTGTAAAAGATATAGAAAGATGACTAAATTAGTTTTATAAAATTATACTCTCGTTTTTATTTATTAAGATCTTATTTAAAAACCACAATATATAATAATGATGTAGACAAAGGGTTAGATATATATGCAATGGTAGTAGTTAATGTAAATATTTATCTTAGAATCTTTTTATTTTGTGAAGTAGAATTATCTTCCATTTACTTCACAAATTGAGATTGTAATTATTTGAAAATGATGATATTATATGGGATAAGAGATGTTTTTAAGGTGTTTCATATGTTAATCTCTAGCAAGGTTTAGAATGAAACGTGTTTTTAGTTAAAGTGATTACATTTACATGTAAAGATGTGTGACTCTTCATGTATATTGACATCTTTAAAAAGATAGAATTTTTTAATAAAATCTTTATAAAGATAATATTTTTTAGTTTTAAGATATTTTGTTATATTTTTGCATTTACTGTTTTGGGAGTCATTGACTCTTGAATCTTAATTCACATTATCTTTCTTAATACTAATACTATACACATATATATTGTTGCATTGCTAATAGTCTAAATGAAAATAATAACTAAAAAGCATTGACTTACTCTTCCAAGTAATACAATCAATCTTCTTACAAACATCATTCCTTATTCCTCTCAACATTTTCTTTCCACCATCAATTTCAACTAACCTCCATTCTATTTAAAAATTTGTCATCCAACCTTATGTTTTATTGTGGTGGGCCTTAAAACACAGCAATAATTAATTGTCGGAGGGCTCTTTGTGAACAAGCATTCACACCATTAGACTAAATAAATATCCATCCTTAACACTAAATTATATAAGAAATCAATATAAAATAAATAAATAATTAATTGAAATATTTATCCTCGGAAGCAAGAAAATTATGATTTACCAATATAGGCTATATACGTGTTCCGTTTCGATCGGTGAAATAAACGTAGAAATATGATTAAATATAAAATTATTCCAACCATTTCATATATCCATTGTCGTCTAGTCCGGTTAGGATACCTGGCTTTCACCCAGGCGACCCGGGTTCAAATCCCGGCAATGGAAGTACGATTTCTTTTCCCGCTCTAAGTTTCCCTGAAAACGGACGTGCAGATCGAGGGATTTTGCTGTTTTTTTTATCTTTTAAAAAGCAGGTTCAATATTTTAATATTTTATTATATACCTTTGATTTTACACGCCTAAATGCCAGGTGCGCAAGGATCATTTTTCTTTTATGGTCATTTTAATTTTTTGTTTTAAAATTATGGATTTGAGGAAATACAAAAAAAAATTACTTTTAAAAATTTAAGTTAGAGTGACATTTTTTATTAAGTCAATAGTGAAAATGGTGCTTTAACAATAGATATTTAAGATTTTAAAGATAAATATTATGTAATTTTAAATTTTATAAAATTATTTATTATATTTTTAAGAAATTATAAAAATATATTTTTAAAGAATATAATTTTTTTTATTAAATAGGGTAAAATACTTTTGATTTGGAGATATGAATCAATGAGGTCATAATATAAATTCTCAAACACCATACCACTATTAGCCTAAATAATATAGTTTTAATTTGTTTTGAAATTTATTTATTTATTGTGTAGTTTCTAATTTTATTTCAAAGATATTCTTTAGGAAAACTGGGAAGCTCTACTTAATGGGATCACCTAGTTATAAGTTGTTTTGACTTCATCTTATATTGGGTGTCTTTAAGAATCAAACTTGGATTTATATCAACATATTAATTTCGTTAGTCTTTTTTCTAATGATGAATATGTTGGTTACCTCATCCTTGATCATAAGGTCTACTTTGAGATTCATTAGACAAAACTTTTTTGTTAGATAAGTTTAGTATTAGTTTGATTAATTATATTTTTGGCCTAGTACTAAGTATTGAATTAAAAAAATATAAAACTAGTAGGTAAAGATAGTGATTTTTTATGTGAAGAGGGTCATGTAATCCTTGATTTCATAATGACTAAAAGAAGAACCAACCTTCCATCCATTAGTGGGGTAAGAATAATAATGAGAGAAATAGAGTTCACTTGAAATCTCCTAAAACAAGGTTTCTCAAATTGAACTTTGATGGGGTGAGGGAAAATGTTGTGGTAAATTGCTCTAATGTTTGTTTGTGAAGGGAGGACATTATTTTCATAATTCTAATATAAACAATGAAGCAAAAGCTTAATAGTGTTAGATTCCTTATCCATTCCATTTATTTCCTCTTGTGTGTAGGGTTGATACAAGATAGTTTGTTATGTAGAGAGGTAGAGTTCTTGATGTTAGTTTAGGGAATTGAATGCGAGTAAAATATTCCCTAAAAATAAAATTCTACTTCTTAGGTATAATTATTGTTTCTTTGTATACCTATTTTTTATGGATAGTTCTTAGTCTTAAAAGTTTTTTACTCCATTTTTTTTCTACCTTCTTTAGTGTTGCTGATTGCTTTTTATTATCTTGGTGCAAATTGCTATTGCTTTTTATTATCTTGGTGCAATATAATTATTTCTTCTTTGTATACCTATTTTTTTATTTAGCTAATGCAAATGTGTCCACCTTAACAACAATTTTGGCTTTAGGCTCCTATGTAATAGATTTTTTCTATGGACAGGCCTTTATAGAACTAACATCTAACCTATAGCTAATCTTTATGTTTTTCAATAATGCCTTTAATTAAATAATGGTTCTATTCTTCAAATTATAGAGAGGTAGGAGATAATTCTAAAACATCTTCCTCAATTTCAAGGACCTTATAATTGAAAGACTTCAAATAAAGATAAGCTATGGGTCCATAGGAAAGTGATCATTGACATAAATAAACTCTATTAGAGTTTCATCTAAATGAGTAACATTTAGAATCACTATGGATTCAACCATAATGTATAGCTTTAAAAGTATACAATTTTGGTGGCTTGGACCTTTATTGAAAGTTCCTCCAATGCTTTAGTTATTTTCCCCAATTTATTCGAGTCATCCCACAAATACCTCATTGTTGAACACATGGGTTAATTAGGTCTTTGACTAACCTAGGACCAACTAATTCATATTTTGTAATGAGGGAACCCATGTGTATGTATACATGTTCAATGACAAGCCTTAGATTTTTTAACTTTAATGGGTGACCACATTTATTTCTAAGTCATAAAACTCATCTTTTATGAAGCCTACAACTCACATTTTTCTTTTGAATCTAAATTTGGACATAAAAGTTTTTTATTTTTGTTTAAAAATATTATTTAATAAAGCCTCTTTATAAATATTTAAATTAGTTTTCTAAGGTGGTTATTGGATTTGATTATTACCCACATTAGATTTGAATCTTTACCTAGTTTCAATTTGATTTTTAAGGATAGCATCAAACTTGGTTTCTATATGAAATTAAGGGGGAGTACCCAAGTACTTCTTAAGCTCATTGCACTTGGCAATGTCACATCTATGTGTTTGGTGATGTAAAAATCATTTTAGGAATCATGAATTTTTTAGTATTATATAATTATTTTGATTGGGTTTATTATAGATCAAGAAAATATTTTATTTATTATTGAAGGTTCAATATTTTTAATTATCATTACAAGGGATTTTCTTATTGCAAATAAGGATGGAAAGAAAACACAATATTTAAAGTCTAATTTTTTTCGTAGTCATATTTGTTTGCTTAATTTGGGTAATATTTTTAGAATCTATTACTCTATCCCTAATTATTTTTCATTTCTTATCAACTTTTCTTTTTAGATAAAAGACAAGGATTGCCTGTGTATATATATATTAATTTATAAAATATATACAGTATATACTTCAAATTGCCAGCTTAAAATGACAAATTCACTTGAAATTTAACTAATAAATCTGCAAATTTCTATCTAAAACCCAGATACAACTACCCTGTAACAGATTATAAACTTGTATCCCACCTTCCCCTGAACTATTTCAAGTATACAAAAATTTAACAGAAGGCTAATACTGTCTTTAGTTTACCCAGTACATATAGACATCTAACAAAATTTCCCACACTTAGCCCAAAATTCTTTCATTCTTCCATATATTCTGGTGAGTTTTCATCTTATCCCTCCTCCAGACCTGTAACTTGCTGCAAACGATTAGTGTCACGCACAGGGGCTCATATGTGACGAGCAACAGGGACAACGTAAGCTTGTGTAGCCGCTTGCAATTGGATCAATTGGGGATTTCCATTAGTAAGCAGATAGACATGAGACCTCAGGAAGGCAACTGCAAATAACTTCTCTTTTATATCAACTTCCAGACTTGCACAAAGACACCCACTGTTCTTTCTCAAAGCTTGCAAAAAAATTGTGTCATTGTTTTTCTGATATGCCGACTTGATTGCATCATAGACATCAGGATACCCATGACATTGCTTGAGAAATTTATGAGGAAAAAACCCTCCTACGAACCCTTTACCATTGTACAAATTATACCCTTGCACCGCCTTCAACAGAGTATTGCCTTGAATAAACTGCCCTTAACATATTTACCAACAATAACTCGTAACTCCCTTAAAGACTGACATAAATTCATCAGGTTTGAAAGAAAAATAAAAAGCACTTGTGATGGTAGCAAGATTCTTCTCGTTTTTGGGCTCACTACTTCAACGCCAATCACTGTTCTAATACATTCCTCCACCCACAGGCATTCCACCCTGAACACCATGCCAAGATCTTCATGCGACAGAGAACCCTCAAAAGGTTCTTCCCAGGCTTGAAATTTCATACAAATCCGGAGATTCCAAGGATTATAAGCCATTTGCATAGCGAACAACTAGCTATACAGCCCCTCCTGCCGAGACTGCCATGAGTTCTTTGCGCTTGCCCTCCTTGACACACAACAACTGCAAATTCAACTAGAATTCACAGAGTGCCACCATAGATTGAACCAAAGAACAAGAAACTGTTGAAGTGACAATACAACCCCCAATGCAATTAATATTGAGCAAGGGATGAAAAAATAATAATTACTCTAGCCATCGTATCCCTAGCCCAAAGATTGGCTCGTGTTTCAAGCTAACAAATTCATGTGAGGAAAACACATCAATTAATGATATCCTTGGTCTCATAACCTGTCATGATGAACTTTTGTACCTACAAAACTAAAACGTTAGAATAAAAACTGGCGGCTTCGTCCAACTTGGATTCTTGCACATGTATCATCCAGATTGGCAACTTACATCACACACCCACTCGACATCGATACATAGCAACAACGCGCCATCTTCACCCCTTTAAATGCACTGCTACATATAAATTGTATGCACAAGAAACAACCCTCCATCACACATTCCTTTGCTACTTATACAAACTTATTCTAACATAACACACATATTGAAAATCCCCTTCCATGGGTACTTTAAAGATTGTCTTCACACATGTCCAAATTCTTGGCTTCATGCCTAGCTATTTCCATTAGTTGTAGATATGCTTGCAATTGATCATTACTGAATAAGGCAAGTTATTTACCCTCACATCCCATATTAGCCAATTTGTCTGCCATTCTATTTCCCTCATGGAAGGTATGTGAGATGATAAATGACTGAAATTTATCTAACAAATCCCAAACTTTCTGTAGAACATACTTTAAATTCCAACACTAAATCTTTCCTTCCTTGCAAGCGTTCATTATTATTAAAGAATCTCCTTCCACATGTATCTTTGAAATCCCCAGTTGCAAGGTGACTTCCAATCCTTGCAATACAGCTTGAGCTTCAACTATACTGTTAGTGCCTATTAAAAGTTGGTATGAACTTGCTGCAATTACCTTTCCCAAAGAATCTCAAATGCAAATACCTGCCCCTGAAGCCCTCAGATTTCCCCTCGATGCACCATCAAAGTTGAACTTTAAGAAATCAAAATATGGAGGCTTCCATTTAACCTTGTTTCTATTCACCTTCTTTTTAGTACTTTGATGTAAACTCCTTGCCAAGATAGAATCATCCCAACTTGTATACAAAGAGGAAGCATTTTTATACTTGAGAACATACCCGTTAACAACTTCTGAGATTGCTTTTTCAATTTTAACTTTTATGACCTCAATTGAAGAGGATGTTTTCCTGAAGATACACAAATTTTGTTCCCACCATATATTCCATATAACTAAGGATGTAATAACCTGCCAAATAGACACAAAGAAAGATGTTTTATATAGGAGTGGCCAACTCTGAAAAATCTCCCAAATAGTGTTTGGCAGAGGATTGTGTAGATTTAGTTTTCCCTTTACAAACAACCAACACTCTTGTGCAAAATTGCATTGTACAAGTAGATGATCTACACTCCCCACCTCTTCTCCACACAACATAAATTTAAAGGGATCAACTATCTTCAGTTTTTTTAATAGGTCACTTGTTAAAATCCTCTTTCTCAACACTAACCATGCAAAACCCCCAGCTTTTGGGAGGATTTTATTATTCTAGTAGAATGAGTAAGCCCTTTGTGCTACCATTTGAATTCTTCGTTGAATTAAAGCTTTATGTCCTTCCTTCACTGAATAAGAACCCACTTTCGATGGAGCCCACAGAATCCTATCCAGCTTCCCCGAAAGGAACACAACTCTACTATTTAATATGTCTTGAAGTAATGAAAATTGATTAGCAGAAAGTGTTGAATCAAAATACCTCTTCCAAATTACTTTGCCTATTAGGCCTTTTGTTGCATGCACATAGTCCAAAAAGTTTTCACCCCATTCTAATGACAAGACTTCCATTATTGGTTATAATTTCAGAAAATTTCACAAGGGCGACTTATCGTTCCATGAGTCTTGCCAAAATTTCACACTTTGTCCATTGTGAATTTCCTTGTAATATAAGAAGTAATGGTAGATCTGCATGATACCAAGGAATTCCACATAGCTGAACCTTTTGGAAAATTCGAGATGGTGATAATTCTCGAGGGGCTTGAATTGTCCAGGCATTTAGCTTGCATTAACTTACACCACTTCGCTTCTAGCTTTGTATACATTTTCCAGGCTAACTTGGCCCCAAATGCCTTGTTCCTAACTGAAATATTGTGTATACCTGCTCCTCTTTGGGATTTTTCCAAAGCCATATTGTCCATCGATATTAAAGGAACTTTTTTTTATCATTCATATTACCCCTCCAAAGGAAATTTCTAATAATTTTCTCAATTTCTAAGATAACAGACCTTGGAGCCTTGAGTACCGCCAAAAAAATAGTTTGGGATTGTAGATAAAACTGATTTTATTAACAAAATTCTACCTGTTAAGGATAGCCACCATGCCTTCCACATTGGAATCCTTGCCTTTAACCTTTCTATCACTTTGACCCAATAAACAACCTTATTTGGACCCTTGAAAAAGGGGATGCCTTAGTACACACATGGCAATTCCGCTTGTTGAAACCCCAATACTTTAACTATCATTTCCTTTACAGCCTCATTTGTGTTGAACACATATAATTTGGATTTAGAGGCATTAACTTTCTGGCCCGAAGCTAAGCAATACTTATCTAACACTTGTTTGCTTTGCATGGCCTCATCCACAGTTGAGTTACCAAAACAAATGGTATCATTTGCAAAAAGAGAATGAGTTACCGAAATATCCATGTTTGAAATATTAATACCTTTCCAAAGCCTTGTATTTTGATTATGAATGATAAACCTACCAAACACCTCAACCATGATGATAAATAGAAAGGGGGAGGGGGGGTCCCCTTGTCTCACACCTCATGTTGCAACAAAGAAACCTGTAGGAGAACCATTAAGGAGAATAAAAAACTTTGCACCAGACAAACAAGAGCGGATCCATCTATGCCATTTTCCTTTGAAATGAAACTTTCCAAGTACTTTATCAAGAAACTCCCAATCTACTTGATCATATGCCTTCATCATATCTAGCTTGACGATGAAAGAAGGCAGGCTATCCGAATAAATAGAATGAAGTGTTTCATGTGCTACCAAGGCACCTTCAAAAGTTTCATGACCTGGGACAAAATCTCCTTGCTCTAGAGATATAATTCTTGGAATAAGTGGTTGCAGTCTAAGATATATGGTCGTTGTAAAGATCTTATAGTCTGTGTTACATAACAATATAGGCTTGAAGTCTACAAAAGTTGTTGGAAAATTAGTGCATAACATAGATTAGATTAATATTTAATAATGTAAGTCATTATGTAATAATCACTTTAGTTAGTAGATATTAGTTATTAGTTAGTTGTTAGGTGGTTTTGGGAAAAAATGGCTTTATAAATCCAATACTATGTAATACTTTTTAGTTGAATGTGATTGATAGAATATTGATTCAAGAGCAATCTCGATTTTTCACTCTCATTTTCATTATGGTATCAGAGCAAGTTTATTTGGACCTCTCTCTGATCTCCTTCCATTTGTTTGTTTTCATCCAAGGCAATGTTTACAATGGTACTGCAGTGAGGACCACGTGTAACTGCTATTATTTTCTTCCATTCTTGTATTCGTCAATAGGTGAGCAATGTAGACCATGTGCAAAATCCTTTTGAATCTATCATTCATCTACATTTCTTCTCTTTCTCTCCACTGTGTTCATTCTTGCCATTGTTTAACATTCCATTTTGCCCATTGTTATCATCCCAATTTTTTTTTTAAATTTAAAATTTAAGATAATTATATTTCCCCCAATCTGTAGCAGAAGTGTGTGGTATTGAAAATTTTGAGGATTCATACATCATTTATATTGTTAGCATCGCTCTTATATATAGAATGAGACTTGGTCATACATAATGAGAACCAATTGTTTGTGCTAGGGAGTCATTTACTGTGATCGAGAATCATTGGCCATTTAGAGGTTCTTCATAATACAATGGTATCTCACGCATGATAAAGGAATAATCTCTATTGACATTTGAATAGAAGACGAGCATTTAGGATGATGACAGTGTATTTGGTGTGATTTATGAGAGATTTATTGGGTATGCATTCTCATCGCATCCTCAACATATTGTTGGGTGTTAATCTGAAGGTTTCAAGCATTCCCGTGTATGCTTCCCTATTGAGCATTCTAGTTGTATGCGATTTAGAAAGAAGTTGGTGAATGAAGTGAGGAGTCATAGGAAAGTAGTTAATATAACTAACTAGAACCTACTCAAACTGGTTTGTTACAAAGACAATAAAAAGTTTCAAGCCAATACAAGGTTCTCAACGAAAAGATTCAAAATGTGGAAACTAGTCTGGGGCGTAGAGCTCTAGAAATGGTTATGAATCACATAATCGACACATTTGCAGAGGGGCAGTAGGAGCCAGAGGGAGAAATTAAGGCGCTAGATTGTGAAAATCTTGATATGATTTTGGATGCTAGTTTATGTAGAAAATTAGTAATCTATTACCAGACAGATGCCTTTTGCTGAGGTTCTGTTTGGAGATTCTCAAAATGGGTTGTCCAAGGAAGCAGTTGAAGGGGGGGTATCTCTTCACAAAATGATCTGGCTGATAACTTTAAGCATCTATGGTGCTACTTACTCTGATTTCATCGATGCAATGATAGAACAAAAAATCCTATGTTAGCACTAAAGGAGGGTGTTGGAAAATTAGTGCATAATATAGATTAGATTAATATTTAATAATATAAGTGATTATGTAATAATCACTTTAGTTAGTAGAGATTAGTTATTAGTTAGTTGTTAGGTGGTTTTGGGAAAAATGGCTTTGTAAACCCAATACTATGTAATACTTTTTAGTTGAATGTGATTGACAAAATATTGATTTGAGAGCAATCTCAAATTTTTACTCTCATTT
This sequence comes from Sequoia sempervirens, assembly GCA_007258455.2. Classification (NCBI taxonomy): domain Eukaryota; kingdom Viridiplantae; phylum Streptophyta; class Pinopsida; order Cupressales; family Cupressaceae; genus Sequoia; species Sequoia sempervirens. The sequence goes on from VDFB02000015.1 coordinate 473,246,100, forward strand.
TCATTAAAATTTGCATGATTCTTTACTTTTGGAATGATTGCAACATTTGAAACATCAAATTACTTAAGTATTGAGCCCATGCACCTTGGTTCTTCTAGAGCCCATAATAAATCATAGCACAAAAAATCTCAGCTTTTCTAAAAGAAAATTGTTGTGAAGCCATTTGGACTAGGTCCTTTATCCAACATTAAAGAAAACACCACACTTTTTACTTCATCCAATGTAAAAGGATTTAATAAAATATCATTATCCTCATCTTGAACTAGCCTGGGAATGATGTCAAGAATCTCTTTTTCATCCTCCCTTCATTGCTCATTTTTACCTTATGGAGCTGACAAAAGTTTTGAGAAGAATTTAACAACTTCACTCTTTATATCCTCTTCTGACATTAACCGGTTACTAGAAGATGACTCTTCAATTGAGAAAATTGTTGTTACAACTCTTTTTGTTTGAGCAGAAGCATGGAAATCCTTTGTGTTTTTATCTCCCTTTAAACCATAACTCGCGTGACTTCTGCCACCAATATATTTCCTCTCTGGCACACAAATCTTCCCATTCTCCCTGCAAATACTTCTGCTTTTCATACAGATTGTTATTTAGCCCACTTTGTATGATCTGATCATGAATTGCCAATAGTTCCTTAAAAACTATCTCTTTTTGTTGGAAGAAATTTTTAAAACCTGCACATTCCACACCTTTATTTGTTGTTTGACACACTTTAACTTTCGATAAAGCTGATACATTTTCGAACCTTGTTCAAATGGAGCATCTATCCACCATTTCCTTACTAACTACATGAATTATAGATGCCTAAACCACATGCTTTCAAACTTGAACGATGATTTCCCTTTAAGTAGAGAGGTGTTTGATATTTTTAGTGAAACCACATAATGATTGGATCCTACAGTAGGAATTTTTTTTGATTCCAATCCATGCTTCCCTAAAAACCAATTTGGAGACACTAAGAACCTATCTAGTCTCTCTATAATTTGTAAAAATCCTTTCCTACGATTCATCCAATGAAATTCCCTTTAAGAGGCACAGTGTCTTTCAAGGCATTGGTAAGGATAAAGGAACTAAAATATTCCATTACTTTGAGTGGCAGACAAATCCCCCCAAAATTTTCTTGTAATGTGGCTATTGCATTAAAATCTCCTCTCAATACAACTTTTGTGTCCCCTAGACCAGTTAAAACTCTTGTTAACACATGCCATAGATCCTTTTTATCAATAGAAGGTGTAGGCCCATAAATATTGAATAGCCAAAACTTCAGATTAAACTTGGACACCTCAAGTAGTTGCTAATTAGACTCATTCCTTATTGTAATAACATTAACTAATTTGGAGTTCCACAAAGAAATGAGCCCCCTAGAAGCTCCATGAGTTGGAGAATGAGTCGAACTTCACTTTACCCATTTCTATAAGGAGGCTTCATATGATTCCCCAGATAGCTTTATTTCATGCAGTAAGACAATATCAACTCCACAAGCATCAATTTGATGCTTGATATGAGCACGCTTGTCAGGGGAATTCATTCCATTGACATTCCACGATATGACTTTCATTGCACATGAGGAGAGCAACACACTCTCCTCAGACGTTTATTTGAAGAATTTGGAATAGAGTCATATATAGTTTTCTGTACTCTTGCTTCAATCTCCTCTTTAAGCTTAGTCAAATTGGAATTCCTTCCCCTTTTTCCTGGCAATTTCTTTGGAATTGTTTGAGATGGAGTCTGAGATATGGAAAGAGGCATTGAATAGTCAAATTCCACAACTTCCTGAACTACCAACTAAGATCCTAGCTGTTGTTGTTCTACCATTTTGTATAAACCCTGATATGTTGATTCCACTTCTTTCTGATCCAACAACTGAGACTCTATCTACTGTAGAAAAGACTGCTGCTTTGACATTTTGTGAAAGTCCTGATCTAACCACTTATTTTCATTAATTATCACTTCTTCTCCCCAACTTACTTCATTTACTACTTCCTGTAATCCCTCACTTTATTTACTCATTACACCTTCCCCCCAACCCTCCTCAGCTGCTATCTCATATGCTATCTCATCAAACATTTATGAACCTACTAAAATTAAAATTTGTTCTGCCAAAATCTCTAGTTCATCTCTACTTACAAGTTGATTGACAACTTGTAACACTAAATTATCAATAATTTCTTGAAACAAAGAAGATGACTCTTGCAAAAGACTATTACATCACCCCTTAATATCCCTACATCTGCTTGTAAACGCACCTAGGGACTATGAGAAACCTTCAAACATCAATTTATGAACTATAAAATCTAAATGTTGCTCAAAAACTTGTGGAAATGCAAGTGAATATAGATTAAGAGAATATCCCATATACATTTGCATCAAAAAGTCTTTCTTATTTTGAATTTGCAAAGAAAATGAAATATTCTTCTTAGAATTATCATACACCACTAATTCCACTTTTCTTTTTTTCTCTTAACTCACTTTTGTCGTCCTCAAGAACATGATCCACAAGCTCTGACAGTGTTCGATCCTCAAGAACATTAACATAATATGTAATAGAAGCCCTCTTATACTGCACACCCTCCACATTTTCAAATACTTCCCTTGTCAGATAGCTTGCAGCCTTGTGCCCTAGGATATGACAATTTATGCACACATTATCTAGAGTTTCCACTATAATGTTCTGATGCCACTTACCAAATTTAGATATCAAATGGATTTGGATTGGTAGATCTTTTGTAATATCAAAAAAAACACACACACTAACTAGCTTTGAAGGATTTCTAAAAAATGAATAATCATACCTAAGAAAAATCCCTATATGATTCACCATTATTTCTATCAAATTGAGTTCCCTATATTCCAAAGGAAAAGCATGAAATTGTACCCAAAAAGGAGCAAATTTAGAGACAAAATTGTCAGCCTTAAAGATCAGAACCCATCGTTGCATACACAGTCCTGATCCTTCACAGATCCAAGATTTTACTTTGTAAACCACAACTCTTTGTTCCCTATTGTGAAACAACATTACAAAAAATCCATTTTGATTGATCTAAGTAGAAAACTTTAACAACCCTTTCCAATTCTTCAAAAAGAAAATCTCTTAACTTTTCTAATTTAGGGGATAAATTTAAAAACTTACAAATCAGAGCTTTTCCTCCAAGATCTGTAACTTGGGGCTGCAACAGATCCTCATGGAATGTGATTTGCACAATTCCCTTTTGAACTGATGGTTGTGTTTATTGAACCTTTTGATTTTTTCCTCCATCTGCATTTTCCTTAGAATGATCCTGTGGGACTTCTTTGCATCTCCATAAGTGTTTTCACGTTTTCCTTCCTAACACCTTCTTTTTCTTCTCCTGGAACCCTTTTTTTATTTTTTGTATGGAAAATATGCTCTTGAGATTTTGTGTTAACTTGGCAGGCTTCCTTATCCTTTTGCAACCACAAAACCTTTTCTTTTTCAGGCTATTTTCCCTCCTTTCCATCATCTTGCAATTCCTTCTGAATCCTCTGATGCTGCATGCTTTGAAAAGATTCATTCTTGTGATCATTTTGCATAAACCCTTGCTGCTCTCGCTAAGATGACTTAGCGAGATGCCCTCCTTTAACACCTTGCCCTTGTTCACAATGTAGTGATAAACCCTTGAAACTCCGATCTTGCTGAAAATTTGAATGACTTGGATTGAAGGGAACACCTCCGTGATTCAAAACATATCTTCCTCCTACATTTGTTCCTTTCCCCTGCTGCTTTGAAACCCTAGTAGATTTGAGGTCTAACCTAGTGGTTTCATACAAATAATTTAAAAAATTTGAATCTTTTTTGTACATCCTTTGGAATGGTTCATTCCGCCTATTCCCTTCTGAACCCCTATCATCTTCCCAAATATCAAAAAATGGTTGTTTACTATGATCCAATCGATGAACAGGATGAAAAGGAATCTAGTTGGGCTTAGAAAACCTATGCCTTATTCTTGAAGGTCTATGGTTTGCATGTGGATGAATTTGACTTATATTAGGTCCACCAAACCTTTGAGCCTGACCACCATAGCCTTGAGGGCCACGAGAAGGCTGAGATCTGACATTTTATGAAAAATTACCATTACTGTTCCTTACCCTTGACATTTTTTCCATCGACTTAGGATAATTATTTATTATCAACTTTTACTCTACTTTTGAGAAATAGTGGACATATTAGTGTACATTTTTTTACTATTTTATTTCCAGGCTTGATCAAGTTAAAGGGTTAACTCTATAGTCTCATTGAGGGGAGATTAGATAACATTAAAAACCATTTCACATATATAAAGTGTGTTTGAAGATGCCTATTAATTTTCATGACTCCCAATAGTTAAAAGTGGATGAATAATATTTAGCTTAGTTCCACCTTAGAACAAAGTCAATACACATATCCTTAGGATATTTCTTAATGGTCAAGAAACCTATATGACCTCAATGATAGAAACACTTTTACATATTGAAAGCATGAATGGAATTGAATAAAAATTATTGAAAAAATGAATATAGTGTTTTGGAAAATAGAGTGTTTCTTACTTTAAATATTAAATATATAAGTAGGGGTTTTTATGAATACTCTAAGAGTGTTTTATATGTTCTTATTTTAGGGTTTATTCATATACTATAAGAATGTCCTATAGTAAAAAAGGTTCTTTGGAACTTTTTTGGTGGTATAAGAAGAATGTTTTACACTCAAACTCTAGGAATTGGATTTTGAGATGAATATATGTAGCAACAAGGAAAAATCATGACACACCACTTTGTCTCTTATTGAGGCAAGCACAAATTTAAGGTAATAATTGGGATTAGAAGCCAAATAAATGAGAGGGATTGATTCTTAAAAATAGATTCAATTTTTGTACTTATTGACATGTTTTAAGATAGTGTGACACTTATTTGATGCTAAATAATAAATGGGGTGGAATGTGACATCTATGTATAGGGTTTGGTTAATCATAAGATTTTCAAAATAGAGCATTTTCCCATTCTAGTGAACTTGATAGTTTGTATGGGTTGTGAAAATTTAAATGCCTCATTTTTTCATATATCACGTCAAATAGCCCAATATATCTACTATTATGGTGAATTCTTTGATATTTGATCACCCCTCACAAAAGTAGTAAATTCATTATTAGAGTAATCATGCATTAGCTAATAATTAATTACTCTTTAATTGATTATTAGTATAATTTATTCTCATGCACTTAAGCTAAACTTAGGAGTGCTTTTATGCTTTTAGGGTTTTTCTCCTATATAACACTCAACCCTCATTGTAATTATATCTCGAGCTTTCATATCTTTTTGATAGTCTCTTGCTTTTATAGCTTTTTCTTGTTGAGGAATATTGCATATATTGTTTGCAAATCTCTTGCGTGGAAGGTATCTTTGTTCATTGTTTGATCCTATGGCTCATGGTTTTGTGGGTTTTCACAATTCTAACATGGTATCAGAGCGTGGATTCAGTGAACCCCTTCTCGATTTATGAGGTTTTATTTCTTCAACAAGGGTTACAAGCTTCAAATTTGAATCCCCTTTTCTTTTTTTGAAAATTTTGGAGGTGGGCATTTTTGGTGCATTTTGGTGATAAAATAACCTCATAGTTGAATTTAGAGCTGTTGAGAAAGTTAGATTTGGCTTTTGTTTCACTTGATTTAGGTTTTTGATGTTAGATCTGCGAGCATTTGAAGCGGTTTTCTTTTTTCTAGATTCAAAGGGTAGCTACGTTTTTGGTGCATTTTGGCACAAAAAAGACCTCGTTGCATTCAGGAGGCCAATTCCATGAATTTTGACTATAAATTTATCCAATTTTACCATCAAGTGTTTCTGAGGAATCTATTTTTTTGTATAGGGAAGATTATTCACTTTGGGGTGCATTTAAAATGTAGGCTTGCGCTTTGTTAGCACAGGGTACACAAGGTACCCTACCGCTGACAGCGCAAGTCTCACATGGGGGCAGCGGTTTATGTTCTGTTGGTGGAAAAAGGCCGACTGATGACCTTATTTCTATTTTTTGGCTACTGCTTCATTTTTTCAGGAGGTGACCTTTCCAACAATGCCATTTTATTGACTAAAATATTCTCTTCTCATGGAATATTCCATTCACCATTTTTTATGGAGGGAGACCATTTTTTTCCACCGATGAGAGAATATTCATTGATGTCATGCATGATGTCAACATGAGGTCAGTGGTATGGATGTATCCTATGCCCCTTTGACCTCTATTTTGTCCTAAAGTGGGTCTTTTTTTCTTTTGACCGTAACTTGGGCATACGATGTCAGATTTTGGAAAATAAGATATCGTCAAAAAGCTGGTTCCACCAAATTTCTAGTGGTGTGGGTCTCATCACCTATTTTTGCTACTAGTACATTCTAAAATCTATTAAAGTCATAGGTGCTATTTTCAGTCTTGAGCTCTTAACTTTTGACTAGTTTTTCTGTTTTTCACAATTCTAGTGGTATTGGAACCATCTTTCAGAGCTCTTTAGTTCTATCCATAAATTTTTTCTAGATTCCTCTCCAGATACATTCTATTGAGGTTTTTGTGTTTTTACACTCTACTGAATTACTTGATGTTTTAGCTCCTAGGAACTTTTTTCGTTTGCATGGGATGACTTATTTTTGGCTGTTATATATGTATTTCCATTATTTTATCCTATTTGGGCATTATAGAAATCTTTTTCATGCACATTATCTTTTGTAGACACACTAACATAAAGTATCATTTTGGTGTATAATTTTTGGGGATTTTGCACATCCTGTTGTGCCTTTTGTATTCACACTATGATATAAAGTGCCATGGGGGGTTGATGTTTCCCTTTGGTTTGCCATCAAATCTTTGTCAAGTGAGTGTCCCTTCCACGATAATAGTGAATCCCCATGATTCTTCCCTCATGCGTGTGTGCCTTAGTTTGCACATCCTTTTATTTGCAGGTTGTTTCTCCTACATGCACTTATTGGTTTCAAACAGTTTCAATTTTCCTATCAAGGCTCTCCATTTTTAGTATTATGGGGGGTTTCTATTGTTGGTGCTAATGCTTCTATGGTCATGGTTTGAGTGATCTACATATCTAGTTTTTGTTCCTATTTAATTTTAGATGCAATGTACATTAGCGTCTGGTTACATGTATTTTAGTGAGTTGGATCATTTACCATATGGACATTCTTACATTCTTGTTTTTGGAGGTGACCTTCCATTTTCATTTGATTAGAGACTACTGGGTACTTGTATTTTCAACTTGCATCTTGCATGTTACGTAGTTTTATTTTGGTCACTCATATAGTTTCATGTGCCATTTGTATTTTTGAGTTCCAAATGTTTGCCTTTGTTTGCCATTTGATTCGAGTAGTGTCGTTGGGGACACTCATGCAGATTATTATCTCTCATGATCAGTGTTCTTCAAACTATTTGGTACCTACATTTTTGACTTGCATGTTGAGTAGTGTCGTTGTGGTCACTCATGCAGATTCATGTACCACCTGTATCTTTGACTACAAGATGTTTTCCTTTGTTTGCCATCTGTTTTGAGTAGTGTTATTGGGTTCACTCATGCAGTATAGTCTCCTTGGATCTTGATATTTGTATCTTTGATTTCCAGATGTTTTTCCTTTATTTTCCATTTCATTCGAGTAGTATCATTGGGGCACTCATGTAGATTCTTGTTATCTTGATCTTAATCATCATTTTTTTCAGAGGAGGTTCTTCATTTCAACACTATATTAGTCTTATTTTGACAACAGTCTATAGTTTCTTCATGCTTTTGTGATGTTCTACATGTTCCTCTTTTTTGGGACTTTGTTTTGATTGGAGGCTTCTCAGTCCCTCACACCTTGATTTGGAGGCCCTTTGATTCTTTCATTCTCTTGTCTCTCTTTTTAAGCGGAGTTTTCTCCCATAGGGTTTTTCTCCTTTTCTCCAGTTTTGAGAGATCTTTTGTTTATACATGGGTACCTCACCAGGCCTTGTTTTCCGGGACCCATCATGCATTCTATTTTAAGGGTTCTTAGGTACTCCCTAAGTTCATCTTAAGGGGGGGTGTTAGATTAATCATACATTAGATAATAATTAATTAATCTTTAATTGATTATTAGTCTAATTTATTCTCATTCACTTAAGCTAAACTTAAGAATGCTTTTATGCTTTTAGGGTTTTGCTCCTATATAGCACTCAACCCTCATTGTAATTATAACTCGAGCTTTCATATCTTTTTGATAGTTTCTTGCTTCTGTAGCTTTTTCTTGTTGAGGAATATTGCATATATTGTTTGTATATCTCTTGCATGGAAGGTGTCTTTGTTTGTTGTTTGATCCCGTGGCTCGTGGTTTTGTGGTTTTTCACAATTCTAACATTCATCACATTGTTGCACATATCTAGTGACATTTGAGACCTCATTTTTTAGCTTCATCTACATGGTGAGATGTTTTGGGTTTTAGATGTATATTTCTATAAAGGTCTTTTGGTAATCTTTGAGAGTTATGATTAGAGTTTTTTATGTTGGATAATTTATCATTTTATGATTATTGTAAGTTGTTAAGGCAAGGGAGAACATTATTAAGAGAATTAAAGTCTTATTAAGAGGTTTATTTTAGATAGATGTTTATCCACAAGGGGTTTCTTTAGGGTACTGATAGTGTTTATGATGTATTTAGTCTTTATTTTATTTTTATTTTTTATTTGAATAGATTAAATGTTTTGTCATATTGCTCTCATATATGTATAAGACTTAAAATCCATAAGTTGATGACTAACCTAAATAGTATCCTTGGTGGCAAATACAAATCAAGTTTTATTTGATATAGTTAATTATTTTGAGAGATTTATTGTGAAAATTTTGTTGGTTTATTCTGACAATTAGATAGAATGGAAATAAGGTTTTACCTTGGAAAAGAAAAATTGAATGCATGATACAAAAATAGTTGAGAAGCATCCTAGAAGAATGTGATTATGTAAATGATAAAGCAAGATTCTAAAGGATGGAGAATGTTATAATAGTTTATCTTGAACATTGGAGGCCATGATATTCATTGGTATGGAAGTACTCTCAAAGAGATTGGATGAGCCTAGATACAATGAAGATGGAGAGTCTTCAAATGTTGCTATGATTTTTCCAAACAATTCTCTAGTTAAGGTGGAGACCAAGATAGAAATACCACCATTTGAAAATGGTGTTGAAACGAAGAAGATTGATAATTGGATTACTCAACTTGAGGAATATTAGTATACATATTTTCCCTCTAGATCAAAATATCTCATTGCTAGACTAAGGTTGAAAAATATGTTTTAAATTGGTTCAAGAGTCTTGGTTTTTATGGCTATGAAAAATAATTTTATATTTTCTTGGGACCAATTTAAACTAATTAAATATGAAGTAATTCTATCCATTTTGTCATAAGGAAGAAAATAGCATGGAAAGATAATATCTTAAGCAAAAATAAGGTCAAACTATACAATAATACACTATTAAATTGTATAAGAAGGCTATAAAAATGGGTAAATATGTGTTAAATGAATAATACTTGATGAAAAATATATGAGGTCTTCATAATCATCTTTGTAGGCCTATATTGCTTTCTAAAATTGTTGACATAAGTGAAGCATGTGTAATAAAATAACTTGCATAAGAGAAAAATATGTTGTAAATAATTGATACTAATTGAGAAAATATGTAAGGAATAAAGGTGTGTGGAAACAACTTCCTATACTAAAGTAATCTAAAATGATTACAAAAAGTAGAGAAACACATTCATAAATAGATAAACAAAGATACTATAACATGATAATTTATGTGGGAAAAACCCTTACGGGAGAAAAAATCCACACTCCAAAACCTACATAATGTATTGTCAAATCTAAAAGGAGATTACAACACATGCAATTTGAGTCTATATAGGAGTATTTCACTAGCAATTAAACTTGGAAGAATTTTTGACAACATTCCAACAACCCTTGTGTACCTACATATTCTCCTTTCTTAACTACTTGCTGAAGCACTAATTTATAGATACATGAGGAAGCTAGAAACCATAGATGATTTTAAAAATCATGTTCCAAAACCCCTAGAAATATAGTGCCCTACTTGGGCACAATTTTCAACTAGCACCACCCTTGTGGATTTATTATAGACTACTAAAAATAGTAAATCATTATTGGAAAAATAACCTCTAGTTTAAACCCACTAAACACAAATTCCCAACTTCTCATTAAAATAGGCAATCTATAAAAATAATAAAGCATGTCATAGTTGGTCAAAGTTCCAAAGTAACTCCCTCTATTCTTGACTCTTATGTGTTGTAAGATTTCATAATTTATTATAGAATCTCACAAAAGAGGGGTGCTCTAAATATAATAAATATATCCACCTTTTATCATATGTTACACCCCATTGTGTTATTACCTATTTACTATTACTTTGATGAGTTAAAATGTTTTAATACGATTGTGTTTTGTATATTTTAAAGGAAAATGTGATGAATGAATGTGCAATGCAATGTGGATACTTTAAATGCTTTAAAGATGAAAATATATGATGCATATGAATGTAATGTTATCGGCTAACTTTTATTGTGATACACTAAGTTGGATGTAGGAAAAGAATCGAGTCCTCCCAAAGAGAAGGGGAGTATCACTCAGGAGAAGAGATTGGTTTGGTAGCCCCTAAAGTTCCTATTTGAGCTATCACACACTCACATCCCAGTTTGGTCAAGTTGAGTAAAGTTAGTTTAGGAATTGGTAAGTAAACCTTCTGTCATAGTTTCGTGATGATTTGTAATGGTTTCGGTTTTAGTCTTTGATTTCTTGATTGTTTCTTAGTTTGGATTATGTGACTAAATCTATGTATTGAGTATAAGTTCTTCATGTCTTTATATTTATATATTAATCAATGAGTACATACATATAGAATGTATATATGTATATATGTTTGTGATTGTGATAACTCATACATGTGAGAATATACGTGCGTGCATATACGTAGGTAGAAATACTTACGCATAATCATATACAAATATATCATATGCATGAAAATATTGATTGGACATATACACACACACACATTTTGTATATATATATACATTTTGCATATATATGTACATTTTGTATGTATACCGATCGATATATGTAAATATATGTGTTTATTATGGATATTAAAATAATGATATATGTATATAATATATATACATATATACATACATATTAATATACATATACATACATACATATATATATATATAATTGTTAATATATATGATTGGCAATTAATGGTTTTAATGAATATATATATTATAACTATTGAATGTTATAACATATATATAATAATAATAATAATAATAATATATATATATATATATATATATATATTGTTATATGTATGAAATGTTATAAAGTAAACTTCAAACACATATATAATGTGGACCTTATAGATAGTGAATAGCTTGTATAAAGCCAACGAGGATAAACCATATAAAGCACATTTATCAACTTAGGTGATAGAATAGTTATCACTACCATAAGTGTATATATATGGTGCATATTATTCAACACATTATTTATAATATGAATGTCATTTAATAAAGTTACATGAAGCACCTAAACTATTGCGCTAAATAAAGGTAAAGAGATGCATTTTATTGTAAGTTGATGGCTGTATTAAAACCAACACACAACCAATAAAGGGCGTATGACTTTGTCAAAAGCCATGAGCTGGTTGAAGCTAAGAAAGAAGTTGACTTGTTGTGATAGCCACAATGCAAATAAGAAACCTATAGGCAAATAATTTTGTGTTTGACTCAGTAAAAATCTTGTAGGTAAACATTTTTGTGTTTGACTTAATAAAAAAGTAGTTGTTGGTAGTTAAAGAGGGCAACTCAACCATAATTGAGAGGTTGAAAATGTAGGGATTGTATATGTGTTTGCATATCAACTGTTTGAGCAACCACATTTCACTTCAGTTGGCTTAGTCGACTCATTTAGAGGAGAAATTAGTTTTTTCTATTAAGTGGTGGTAGTTGGAAGAGAAAAGGTGGTGAATTATAGAGCTTGTTTGTAGCAATAAGTTTCTCAAATTTTAGTATAAGTAGAGGCAACTTCTTGATCTTTTGGTCATTCATTCGTTATCTTTCATTCATTCTTTTGAAGTTAATTACTATAGTTTTCTATGCAAATAGGTTGTTGAGTGCATTAGTGAGAAAATACAGATTGTTTTGAGAATTTGTAGTTGTTAAGAGTTTTGAGAAAGGCTAGGATTGGAGATAGGCTAATCATAAAAAGAGCAACAAGCACAACTATGGGAATTAAGCTTAGGAAGCAGTATCTTCGTTGGGAGCTATAATTCCAGGCATGTTGATTTTACTTCTTTATTCTTTTTGTGTTGAAATTGTATATGTTTATGAATGCAAGTGTTTGAGGAAAAGATGAATTATATGTTAAGTTGAGATTGCTTGCATGAAATTTGATTATTTATTATTTTGGTGAGCTTGCATGATATTTTGTGAATTCCTATTTTGGGTGAAATTGTTGAATGCACAAGAAAACTGAGGGTGGGGGGGGGGGTGAATTAGTTGTACCTTAAAACTTCAAAACCCTTATACACATTCAGATCCACATTCATTAATAAACCATTAAATCTATTATAATTTTTTATAATGGAAAGAAAATAAAAGAAATTAAAACACAACATAAACAAGAGAACATCGGATTTTTTTTGGAAAAGCCAAGATGGGAAAAACCACAGTAAGGATTAGCTCATATTATAAGTAATAACAACACTGATTACAAATGCTCACTATTGGAGGGCTCATTGCCCAGAAAAAGAAAGGCTCACTGCCAAAATAGAAAAGAAGACAAAGAAGAAATGTTACAAAGAGAAAACTATCTCAATGCAAAAAATAATCCACCACAATGTCACCAACACCTTTGCAGCCTAATTGAATAATTGTAGACACCTTCTACTCACTACATCCAGTAATATAACACATGAAAGCTCACACTTCACTTCTCAAATTCACACCCTACAACTCTACAATTTGAATCATACTTGTATATCTCTTCTATCACCCCATCTATCAACAACTCAACTTATATTTATATCATTTTCAACCTTGAAAACTTTATCCAAGGTCATCTATGCACCTCAACCTTGCAAATTCAAATTAGGTCGGCACAAAAACATTCCCATGGTGGAAAGGAATGAAGGTGGATCACACAACTCCTTAGATAGGACCTAAATCCATCCTTACATGCCACACCACGCTTACAAAAACAACTAAGAAACTTCACAAGTAGTGTAAACTCCAAGGTCAACCAATACCTTTTTAAACACCATTAAAATTTTAAGTACATGCTTCCTTTGATCTATCCATAACTCATAGAAAAAAAGTCACCTAAACAAACTTTGGAATATTCCACAAACACCCTAAAATCCAACAAACTCCTTCACAACAACTTTCACTTGAAGAATGTACACACCCAATACATCCAAACTACTCTTCCATACACTGTAACTCAAGAAATTGACTTCTGAAGGACCAAACCTTGAACCACTTCAACTAAAGAAAGATACCAACACTATCAACACTCCTTCAGATCCACAAGACCTAAAACATAACTGTAGAGAAACATAGATCAAAAACATTTCTCTTAGACACCTCTATAATACACAACTCACACTTTGGTGAACACAACTTCTTCTGCACAACGATCCAACACACCAAATTCTAGATACAACACCTTTGATCAACATATCCGAAGTGCATAAGCAAATATTCAATCTAGAAGAAATGCAGAGCAACACAAGAACACAACCCTGCAACCCAAAACACCACTAAAACACATAATTTCTTCTTTTTATCAAATTTTCTCAAAAGTACTTGGAAACCAAGCACCAGAGACACATCCTCATCATCTATAATACTTTGTGAACACAAATGAACCAACTATAACATAGCAACTCAACCATAGATCACATAAGCTTATCTCAAAAACACTAGAGGTTGACACTTGTAGCTCTACTAATGACAACATAATGTAACTAATCAAAGCATGGATAGCATCAACCTCTCTCACAACAATCTCCCTCAATAATTATCTTCTTCCTCCTTATATAGTTGACACCAATGACAACACAATATTTTTGAAATTAATGACAACACCAATCTACTCATACTTACAACAATCTTCCCCTTTATCATTGATGGCAACACATGATGTGAAAAACCATCAAATACACAAATCTGAATATCAACAACTATTCACATTACTTCTCCCCCTTTCTCATTCAGCTTATTACTTACTCTCCCTAAATAACTTATCTTTTTCACATGACACTCTCTCTCCCCCTTTGACATCAATGGTAAAGGATGATTTGTATATTTTATTCTCCCCCTTTGACATCAATCAACCTTATCACAACTATTCTGCAACATTCTTTCCTTTATTGATCTGTACACCCCCCTTAGGCACACACACTAAACTACACCAAATCAGCTACCACTGCACAATGACAACACACACCCTTCTGACCACAACAACCAACAATTATACTACCTACTCACTATAAGAGGTAGCCACCAACATCAGTCCAGAACAAAGAATGAATCTTGAGATCCACTGGAATGATGCATCTCCTTGTGCATCTAGTTCAAAGGAGGGGTAATAACCCCCAACTTCTCCTAGATATACTCAAAAGTATCCTTAAGAAGAGTCTTAGTGAATATATTAGCAATATGATCCTTTGTAGGCACATATTCAAGATTTAATTCATTTTCCACAACCTTTTCTCTTAGAAAGTGATACTAAATTGAGATATGCTTTGTCATTGAATGCATTACCAGGCTCTTTTACATATTGATTGCACTTGTATAATCACAAAAGATAGAAATTGGTTCATCATACACCATTATGATATCCTTCAATGTTTGTCTCATCCATAACACCTGTGTGCAACAAGATGTTGCTGCAATCTACTCAGCCTCTAGAATAGATAAATAAACTACATCTTGTTTCTTGCTTAGCCATGACACCAATCTACATTGAAGAAAGAATGCACCACCACTTGTACTTTTTATATCATCTACACAACCAACCCAATATGCATTTGTGTAAGAATTCAAAGTGAAATAAGTATCATTTGGATACCATAAGCCATGATCCAAAGTGCCCTTCAAGTATTTGAATATCTTTTTTACTGCTGCAACATGTGATTCTCTAGGATCTTTTTGAAATCTATCCAAAAGATAAAATGCGTGCATGATATCCAATTTAGTAGCAGTTAGATATAGTAGTCCGCCAATCATTGATCTACACTTACTTTGATAAAATTTAGGAGATTCATCATTTTTGCTCAACTTGCAACTAGTAACCATAAGAGTACATACTAGTTTAGAATCTTCCATTCCAAACTTCTTCAACATTTCTTTGACATACTTTGATTATGAAATGAAATTTCCTTTATCTATTTGATTGATTTGTAGCCCAAGGAAGAAATTGATCTCCCCAAACATAGACATCTCAAACTCATTATGCATCTCTTTTGCAAACTTCTTACACATCTCTTCATTGCCTCCAAAGATTCTATCATCAACATATACAACCACAATCAAAATTTGATATTTTTCAAATTTAAAGTAAAGATTACTATCTGTGGTACCTTTATTGAATCCTTGTTGTATGAAATACCTATCCAACCTTGCATACCAAGCTTTGGGAGATTTCTTCAATCCATATAATGAATTCTTCAATCTACGTAACATATCTAGTTTGTTTGATAACTGAAATCCTTCCGGTTGTTCCATGTATACCCTTCTTCCAACTCTCCAATAAAGAAAGCAGACTTCACATCCATATAATAAAATTTGAATCCTTATGTGTTGAAAAATCCAAAAACATCCTGATAGCTTCCATTCTTGCCACCAGAGCAAATATCTCCTCAAAATCTATTCCTTCAACTTGTGAGTAGCATTTACAGATAAGTCTTGTCTTATTTCTTACCACTTCTCCATTTTCATCTAGTTTGTTTCTAAACACCCATTTAGTTCCAATTATATTTTTGTTTGTAGGTCTTGGGACAAGTTCCCAAGTCTGATTCTTCTCAGTCTGTAGTAGTTCTTCTTTAATAGCCTTTATCCAATGTCCACCTTTGCATGCCTCAATTACTGCTTTAGGTTCAACTTTAGAAAATAAACAATGATTTACCTCTTCTTCAACAACTTTCCTTCTTATCAATACACCTTTGCTTTTGTATCCAATGATCTGTTCTTCAAAATAATTATTTTGCACATACTTAGGGGTTCTAGGGGTCTTTTCAGGAGCTTCGTCCTCTTCAATCTATACTTCTTTTTCCTTAGCTTTTTCTTCTTCTCTACAAGTAGGCTCATCTGATTCATATCCATCTATCACTACTGAATTATGATAATCTTCATCAACTTTGACACTTGCACTCTCAAAAATATTTCTTAATCTCTTGTTATAGCATATGTAGGCTTTGCTTCTAGTAGAGTATCCAAGGAAGATACCTTCATCAGACCTTGCATCAAACTTTCCCAAGTTTTTTCATCTCTTTTGATGTAACATTTTCTTCCAAACACCTTGAAGTACTTGACCATAGGAATCCTTCCATACCATAGCTCATAGGGAGTCTTTGTGCTGCTTGATTTTTCTTGAACTTTATTAAGTATGTAAACAACAATATGAATTGATTCTCTCTAGTATACTTCCAATATATTTTCTTCTTTCATCATAGTCCTTGTAGCTTCTTGAATAGTCTTATTTTTCCTTTCAACCACTCCATTTTTCTAAGGATTTCTAGGGGTAAACAAGTGCCTTTTTATGCCATGATTCTCACAAAACATATTAAATTCATTGGAGGTGAAATCTCCACCTCTATCAGACCTCAAAAATTTGATTTTCATATCCATTTCATTCCCAAACATAACTTTAATTTCTTTAAACTTGTCTAAGGCTTTAAATTTTTCTTTGAGAAAAGTAAGCCATGTCATTCTAGAATAATCATCAATCAAAAAGCATGAAATACCTGTCACCTTGAAGACTTTTTACTCTTGTAGGACCACAAATATATGTATGCACCAACACTAACAATCTGGTAGTAGATTGTTCTTTACCTTTGAAACTTCTTCTTGTTTTCTTTCCAATATGACAATCCTTACATACAACATTGATAGGCTTTGTGATCTTTGGAAAATCTCTCACAACTTGAACTAAACTGATTCTTACTAGGTTATCAAAATTGATGTGACACATCCTCCTACGCCATAGCCAAATTTGATTAATTTGAGTCATACAGAAATGACCATCAACACCCTTGAGCTGATAAACATTTCCATTTGTCCTTCTTCCAATAACAACCATAGTTTCAGACACTTTTTTGATCTCACATCCATCATCTTGAAACATAAGATTGTATCCTTTTATACACATCTGTCTGACACTTAAAAGGTTATGCCTTAGACCCTTAACATAGTAAACATCATCAGTGTTATGCTTGCCATCAAAACTGATTGAACCTATTCCACATATATTAGCACCTGAATCATCACCAAATCTAACAAGTCCCCCATCAAATTTTTTAAGTCTAACAAACTTACTCTTGTCACCGGTTATATGGTTAGAGCATCCATTGTCAATGATCCAATATTTCTTATCTTTTCTAGCATGAAACATAGATACCTAAGTACCTTTAGTCTTGTCCCTTGTCTTTGGAGGGATTTCCTTCACACATATTTTAGAGTTAGCTAAATTGGTTTCATACTTTAAAGATATAAACAAGCATTCACCATCATCATCATCAGAAATACTTGCATTTTCTCTAACATAATAGCTTTTCTTAATAATATTACCTTTGTTCTCATTTTTTTTGTCATTCACATCCTTGTTTGGACATCTTGAAGCATAGTGACCTATCTTTCCACAAATGAAAAATTTAAAAGGTAACTTACCTTTGTACTTACCAGTACCCTTTTTCATCCTTATCACAAAGTTAGCTTCCACATCATCAAGATCCTCCTAATCTGATTCTTCAGTCTTTTATGATTTTCCAGGCTTAAAAGCAGTCTCAACTTTTGCACCATTATTTGCAGCAAATTATCTTATTTCAAATGCAGTTAGGGAGCCATACAACTGATCTCTAGTATATAAATCTAGATTTGAAAATTCCTCAATAGAAGAAACTTTATGACTATAAGATTTTGGAAGAGTTTTGAGAATTTTCTTTACCACTTTTGATTCTTTGAATTTCACACCAAGAACTCTGATGGAACTGACCATTTCATCTACCCTCTGCATGTAGCTTGTAATGTTTTCATCTTCAGACATCCGTAGGATCTCAAATGTAATCTTCAGATTCTGCATCTTCACTTGTTTAACCTTATCATATCCTTCATAAATGCTTTCCAACTTTGTCCCAATTTATTTAGCAGTTTTTAGATCCATAAATTTCACTAATTCAATATTTTTAAGACTACACAAGAGAGCATACCTTGCTTTACCATTGCATTCATAGGCCTTGATTTCAGCCTCATTTCTCAAACCATTTTTAGGCATATTATAATCATTTTGTACTACCTTCCAAATGTAAAATCGAAGATAAACTAGAAAACCTTCCATCCTTGTCTTCTAGAATGCATAGTCCGTGCCATCAAACATAGGGATCTCCTTCTTTTGTGCCATCCCATATCTACCTCAAATGGTTAATATTTCTTCCAAGGAACCTTACTTTAGTACCAATTGTTGAATGCACAAGACAACTGAGAGGGGGGTGAATCAGTTGTACCTTAAAAATTCAAAACCCTTATATACATTTAGATCAACATTCATTAATAAACCCTTAAATATGTTATGATGATTTATCATGGAAAGAAAATAAAAGAAACTGAAACACAACAACACCATACATAAGAGAATAGCATATTTAACTAGAAAATTGAAGATGGTAAAAACCATGGTGAGGATTAGCTCACATTATAAGCAATAACAACACTGATTACAAAGGCTCATTGCTGGAGGGCTCACTGCCTAGAAAAAGAAAGGCTCATTTCTAGAATAGAAAATAAATGCTACATAGAGAAAACTATCTCAATGCAATAGAAAATCCACTACAATGCCACCAACACCTTGCATCCTGCTTGAAGAATTCTAGAAACCTTCTTCTCACTACATCTAGTAAAATAACACATGAAAGCTCACACTACACTTCTCAAATTCGCACTCCATAACTCTACAATTTGGATCATATTTGTCTATCTCTTCTATCACCCATCCATCAACAAATCAACTCATATTTATACCATCTTGAACCTTGAAAACTTTCTCCAAGGTTGGATATGTACTCAACCATGCAAATTCAAATTATGTTAGCACCAAAAAATTCCTGCAGTGGAAAGGAATGAAGGTGGACCAAAAAAATCCTTAGCTAGGACATAAATCCAACCTTACATGACACACCATTCTTCCACAAAAAACTAAGCATCTTCGCAAGTAGTGTAAACACCAAGGTCAATTGATACTTATGTAAACACCATTAAGATTTTAAGTACACACTTCCTTTGATCTATCCATAACTCACAGACAAAAAAAGTCACCTAAACACACTCAAGAATATTCCACAAACACCCTAAAATTGAAAAAACTCCTTCACAACAACTTTCACCTAAAGAATGTACACACCTAGTACACCCATACTACTTTGCCATACACTATAACTCAAGAAATTGAATTTTGAAGGAACAAACCTCGAACCACATCAACTAAAGAAAGATACCAACACTATCAACAATCCTTCAAATCCATAAGACCTAAAACATAACTGCAGAGAAATGTGGAGCATAAACATTTCTCCCAGACACCTTTGCAATACACAACTCACACTTTGGTGAACAAAAATTTTGTATAGTGATCTGACACACCAAATTTTGGATACAACACCTTCGATCATGTTTGATCAGAATATATGAAGTGCATAAGCAGATCTTCAACCTAGAAGAAATGTAGAGCAAGACAAAAACACAACCCTACAACCCAAAACACCACTACAACACACTGTTTCTTCTTTTTATCAAATTTTCTCAAAATAACTTGGAAGCCAAGCACTAGAGGCACATCCTCATCATCTACAATACTTCCTCAACACAACTGAACCAAATATAACATAGCAACTCAACCATAGATCACATAAGCTTATCTCAACAACACTAGAGGTTGGCATTAGTAGCTTTACTAATGACAACATAATGTAACTAATCAAAGAATGGATAACATCAACCACTCTCAAAACAATCTCACCCAATAATGATCTTCTTCCTCCTTATACAGTTGACACCAATGAAAACACAAGCTTGTTGACATGAATGCCAACACCAGTCTGCTCATACTTGCAACATAAACCTTATTGGTTGATACATATATTTATATATTTATTCCTTATATTAGAATTATGTGGTTGTGATTTCTAAACAAGATAATCATAGAATACTAGTATAATACCTAAGTTTTCATAAACCATATGTATGCTTACATAAAGTATGAAATGTGAGAAATATATTATCTTAAAGTATTATGTTGAATATGTCAGTTTGCAATACTATATGTACATGTGTGTTTAATTTGGTTGTTCTTGGGGTTAGGATAATCCATGGATGGGAGTAACCTAGTTGGTCACTTAGTTATGTCATCACCTGATGACACACAATTTCACAAATACTCTTTGATACCAAAAATGACGTAAAATCAAACTCACTTGATACCAAAAATGACATAAACTTAAACTCACTCCAGCCTCACTGACTGTTCAAACTTTGGTTGCCTTGAAAATCTCATTTATCAAGCAAATTGACAAAATCATAGCACAATAAAATCTTTTCTTTGTATTAAATTCTAGCTCTCATTGTATCCCATAACCAATTCAAATATTGTAGGCAATTTCTATTCAAATATTCAATTTCTAATAAACAAGTATTTCCTTTCAATTTATTTTC
Organism: Sequoia sempervirens; assembly: GCA_007258455.2. Taxonomy (NCBI): domain Eukaryota; kingdom Viridiplantae; phylum Streptophyta; class Pinopsida; order Cupressales; family Cupressaceae; genus Sequoia; species Sequoia sempervirens. Next base: position 473,267,088 of record VDFB02000015.1, read on the forward strand.
TCAAATGCTCCATTCACAGACTCCGTAATTACCATCCATACAAATTTAAGATCAAATTCAGATTACCTTCCTTGGCACAATATTCCTATTTACTCTTGTTCACAACTTCCTCCACATTTCTATCTTGACACATTCTTATCTATCATACCTATGCCTATTATCAATGCTTTGTTCATACTGATAGTCACTTGCATGGGCCTCAAATTGGATGTACACCATACACTACCCCCTTTTCATGGTCTTGCTTCCACACTATGGAATGTTTCCCCTCCTAGGTTCCTCTTTCTCTATGTCGCAGACCTTTATTTCTTGTATTGTACACCCACCGCTGAATTCTTTATTTGTTGTTCAACCTTAATTCTCCTTATCCACATCACTGCATCTCTCTCCATCTTGCTTTCTCTTTGCTTATCTACAACACAACTCTCTCCTTATTTTGAAGCATGACACATTTCCTGATATCTCACCTTGTGCATCCCATCTTCATTCATTTCTCTTCCCCCCTTTTTTCTATACATGCCAAAAAGAGTATTGATCCTTTCTATTTCTATATAGGTTGAATATCCCCCTCTAAAATTGTTCCCTATTCCTCCTGATGGTTTCTCCTCTGTCTCCCTCTTGCCACCCAAACAACCTCTTCCAAGAACTATTCAAGACCTTCTCTAACTGTCCCTAACTACCTTTAGCTTCTCTATTTTTCATGAATTAGACCCAATAGAAGCAATACTATCATAAACTTTCCTTCCAAAAATAATAGGACACCTGTCTGAAGCCAGCCAAAGGGCAAGAATTCACCCTGAGAGAATAGCCCCAACAATGCAAAAATAAAAGACCAAAATTAAAATCAAAAGTTCAAACAAAACTGAAGATACCCTTGCATCAGGCTCCCTAGGGGACTAAGAAAACATGTGCTACAGATGAGGCAATAATCAACAACTTTTCACTCTATTTTTTTTCTCTTCCTCCAACATTACTTAGGTACAAACACCAAGTTCCTTTGACAAAACTATGCCAATTTCCTTGCTTCCTTCCTATATTTAGACGTAACATATAAACTGCTCCTCTGTAACTCCTTGCCCATTCATCCACATACCAATTATTAGAATTGATTGGAGGGAAATTTTTATTTCACATATGCTCAAACTCATACCCTCTATCGACTTATTTGTCAACTTCAACAAAATCATCCTTCCATTGTAGCCCATTTTGGATTTCCCCATACATATCATAACTCTCAATATCCCCACTAAAATATGGATACTCCACTCCATATGTCTCAATATTCAACATATCAACACAATGCAAAACAATGACCTCATAAAGATTCAAGATTTTTACCTCTTCCTGTATCTCTACTACACCCTCTTTATCATAGGATGCCACCTTTCTTTTTGCATCCTAACTACTGCCTCCTTACACAAATCTATACCTTCACTTTTTATTGCATCATCCGTTGCATTATCTATAATCTCGTTTGAGGCTTCTTTATTTTCTACTGCTCTTTCTTCACTCTTCATGCCTCCATTAACCCAAGCTTCTGTTGACAATTTTTTCTTTCCATCTCTCTTATCTAAACCATTCCTATGGTCCATTCCATATTTAGATTTATTCTTTTTGAACTTTCCAATCTATTTGTGTTTGTTTTCCTATTTTCTCTTGTATCCCCTCTTTCTCATTTCTTTCTCATCTACAAACCTCCACATTTCCATCTCATATTCATACATCTCCCTATCACTATCCATCTCATCAACCTTGTCATCCTCCTATTTTAAACTAGAAATTTCATTTAAAGCCTCAGTATTTAAATCAACTTTGTAAGAACTTACACAAATCAACAATAGGATCAAGAGACCAAACATAGCACAAAAGAGAGAGAGAAGATGAGAGAATATGATGATTGTATTGTTAGTATGCATGAAGATGTTAAATTACAAGTATGTACAAGGATTTCTTATAAAGGAAAGCTAGGACAAAAGGAAGGGCCATGAATGAGACAAGTGTCACAATCATGTGCAGGGTAGGTAGAAAGAAATAATAGATAATTCCATGAAAGGTGGATCACCCATCTAAAGTGGAATTATCATGCCATGAAAAGTGGAGATAAAAAGGTGATAACTAGATCGCACCACAAAGAGTGGGATTTATCCTACACACACTTCCCTAAGTGTCCTAATCACATCACTCAATATATGCACAAATCTAGATGCAAGATGCAAATAAATAGGTGTCACAAGTGGAAACAATGATATGCATTCCCTAAGTAAGCTTAAGTAAAGTGTAATAAGTAAAATACTTATTTACACCAACACCCCCCCTTAAGTGCAACTGGGGGAATGAAGACTCAAGCTAACTATGCAAGATAAGATGCAAGACGGATCTTGACAATTGGGCCATGATAGGTACCCATGTACAAATGCAATGCAATCTCTCACAAGCGAGGAAAGCAGGAAAACCTCATGGGAAAAACTCCCCCTCAAAAGAGAGAAGAAAACAAATAAATGTACAAATGAAGAAGGAAAAAACCCCAAGATAAGGAAACAATCCCCTCACATGAAAGAGAATGGAGAAGTCAAGTGACTCCCCCTGACACATCCTTCACCCCCAAGAGAGCTTGCAATTGATGGTACTTACTCTTAGTAAAGGGTTTGGTGAATATGTCGGCAACCTGCTATGCTATCAGACAATAGCACAAGTCAATGACCCGATCTTGAATCAGCTCCCTAATGAAGTGCATATGAATCTCAATGTGCTTGATCCTTTGATGTTAGACCAAATTCTTGGAGATCACAATAACACTCTGATTGTCGCACCAAATGATTGTCAGACGTGGAATGGAAAAACCAAAATTAGAAAGAATGTGTTGAAGCCAAATGGCCTCAGTGGTTGCAGTAATAACCCCCCTATACTTAGCCTATGTCAATGAAAGAGAAATGGAATGCTACTTCTTGCTCTACCATGAAATAGGTCCTGACCCAAGATGGAAGCTGTAGCCAGAGGTGGACTTGCGGTCATCAAAATCACCAGCCCAATCTGAGTCGGTATATCCTACTAAGTCAAGTTGTGCACCTGCTGCATAATGAATCCCATGCTGATAAGTACCTTGGATGTAGTGCAAGATGGGTTTGGCGGCTTTCCAATTAAGCTCATGTGGTTCTTGCATAAAGTGAGAGACCATGACAACCGCATAAGAGATGTTAGGGCGTGTATGAGTCAAATAGATGAGACTTCCAACAAGCTGATGATACAAAGTGGCATCAACAAGTGGAGTGGAGCACTTAGCCTCAAGCTTGACTTCTGAAAGAAAGGGAGTTAGAGTAGGCTTACAATCAGTCATGCGGAACCGTGAAAGAAGATCAAGAGAATACTTGGGCTATGACAATGTAATCGTAGATGAAGTCTGCTGAATCTCAATGCCAAGAAAGTAGTGAAGAAGGCCCAAGTCGGTCATGGAAAATTTGTCCTACAAAGCAGTTTTGACACTGCCAATGATGGATGAGGTGCTCCCTATAATGATCAAGTCATCAACATAGAGCACAAGTATCAAATGTGTATCATCCTGCCTCAAGATGCAGACATTCTGATCTAAATGACACTTGGTAAATCCTGTGGAGAGAAGGAATGAATCCATCTTGGCATACCAAGCTTGAGGGGCTTGCTTAAGGCCATAGAGGGACTTCCTTGACTTGCAAACCAATGAAGTATCCTAGATGAAACCTTGTGGCTGCTTCATATAGATCTCGTCATCAAGATCCCCATGTAGAAAAGCACTCTTAACATCCATCTGATGTATTTCCCAACCATGTGAAGTAGAAATGGCAGGTTTCAGGCGAATGGAAGTCATCTTTGCAATAGGTGCAAAGGTCTCAGTGTAGTCAACTCCTGCAACCTGTGAGAAACCCTTTGCAACAAGTCATGCCTTATACTTATCAACACTCCCATCCACTACATATTTGGTCTGATAGATCCACTTGCATCGAACCATCTTTCTCCCCTTAGGGAGAGGGACTAACTCCCAAGTGTTGTTTCTCATCAAGGAACTATACTCTTCCTCCATAGCTGCATCTCATTCAAGAACCCTGGAGGCTTCCTGAAAGGATTGTGGATTTGAAGTTGATGTAATGAGAGCATGTGGAAGAGGCTCATGCTCATACTGTGACCTAGTCCTTCGAGTATCCAAAGGATCCCAAACAAGTGGACCTGTTGCCTCAAGAGTCCGATGAGCCCAATGAGGTCTAGTAGGGGTAGAAGGGCGAGGCTCCTCAATTGGAAGTGGACCCTACGAAGGTGTAACCTTGTGAGTCGGTGAGGAAGGAGAGTCATCATCATCTGAATCACTTTCATCACTGTCAATTGTGGAGGAAAGAGGAGTTGAAGAGTCAAAGCTAGGTGATCTTTCCTCAAAATGTACACTCCACTCAAAGAAAATCTCATGAGTCTCAGGGTCCATTAGTCTGTATGCCTTAACACCATTTGCATATCCCACAAAGATACAAGGCCTATTCTGTGGCTCCAATGCCCTACATTATGTGGAGGAATATGAGTCCATGCAGGACTCCCAAACACTCTAAAGTATTTCACAATAGGTTTCCTAGCAAACCAAGCTTCAAAATGAGTGATACCCTTCAAAGCTTTATGAGGAACTTGATTCTAGATGTAGGTGGCACAATTGATTGCTTCTTCCCAAAAAGCTAGATTGAGAGACCTGTCATGTATCATGTAGCTTGCCATTTCCTTGAGGGTTCTATTTTTCCTTTCTGCCACACATTTTGTTGGGGTGTGTAGGCAATGAAATGTTGTAAGTCAATTCCCTCAAGTGTGCAAAATTCCTCAGGTCTATTGTTCACATACTCTCTGGCATTGTCTATATGAAGGATCTTGACTTGCTTCCCAGATTGCTTCTCAACATGTGCTTTGAAGTTGAGAAACTTTTCAAATAATTCACTTTTATGACAAAGGAAGTAGACCCAAGTGTCACATGAAAAATCATCAATGAAAGTGAGGACATAACAATCTTTTCCAAAGGATGGCACTGGAAATGGGCTTGCTACATCAATGTGAACAAGCTAAAGAAGATCCAAGGCTCTCCAAGAGTTCCCTCTATCAAACTTCTCTTCGGGATGCTTTCCCATGGAACATCCTGAACATATGCCCTCAGAAAAACTGAGTTGAGGAAGCCCTTTGACCATGTCCTTGGTGTGAAGCTATTGTAGATAGTGGTAGTTGAGATGACCAAACCGCTCATGCCATATCTTACTCTATGAGTTTGAATGAGTGATCAATGCTACAAAAGGATCACAAGGTACCCAATGGGAGAATGAGTAAATCCTTGCATTATGATTAGCTCGACCCATTGCAACCAAAGCATCATTTGCAAGTTCCTTTACCACAACTATGTTGAGAGTGAATTCAACTTTCTTACCATCTCCATGATGTGTGATTTGGTAGATGGAGAGAATATTGGTGCTCAAGTTTGGAATATAGAGCACATCCTCAAATGTCCCATCACCCATCTCAATTGCACCTTTCCCCTCAACTTCCACTTGTGTATTATCACCAATGAAGATGTGAGGCACTAAAGAGGACTCCAAGGAGGAAATTGCCCCTTTGAAGAACACATATGTTGAGTAGCCCCTGAATCAAGAATCCATTGCTATGATGAACTTGTTGTTGCCATGAAAGCTTGCCCTTTACCCTTAGACTGAGATGAAGAAGAAGTGGAAGGAGATGAGTCCTTCTTCTTATAGGCATTAGGAAAATTGATGTTCTTCTTAATGATGTTGGTTAACTCATCAACTTGCTTGGCATGACAATGATACTCCTCATGTCCAATCTTTTTACAATATGCACAAGTTGGTTTCTCCTTCTTGCTTGAGTTGTTCTTCTTTGAAGAAGATGATGATGAGCCTTGTTGTGGAGGAGTGGATTGTTTGTTCTCTCCTTGTGGCTTTGGTGAAGATTGATTTTGGACTTTCCCTTTGTCTTGCTTGTTGTTTCCATGATTGACCACCAATGCTTTTGAAGTTGAAGACTTGAGAATGCCCATTTTCATCAACTTATTTTTCTCAAGAATCAAAAGATCTATGAGAGCCTCAAAAGATGGTGATGTGAAGTTGCTAATTGTTAATTGTTGAGTCTGAAAACTTGAAACAAAGGTTGCATACTCAGCTGGAAGCTTGTCCAACAAGTTGAATACCAATTGATCATCCTCTTTCTCAATACCACAATCCTTTAGTTGTGCTCTTAGATTATTTTCCTTAGTGACATAATCCTGAATGGTGCCAAAATTCTTGGGATCAAGGCTTAGGAGATCATTTTCAAGCATGTATCCCTTAACCTTATCAACCTTGCCATACAAAGTACCAAGCTTATCCTAAGCTTCCTTGGCTATAGTATATTTATCAACATGGAAAATGAGATCATCTGAAATGAACTTTCTAAGTGTACCCAATGCCATAGAAGTTTTAGTGAGCCAATCCATATATGCAGTTGGATCTTCCTTAGGATTTACAGGTGCAGTTATGATTCCATCAATATAGTAAATTAAACCTTTTTCCATTAGTTTACTCCATGCACATACTTTCCATGTAGCGTAATTATGTGTAGTTAAGAGTGGAACTTTAGATGAACCCATGATGGAATGCAAGAGCACAAGAGAGAAAATAGGTACAATCACACAAGAGACACCCCCCCAAATTCACTCAATCAAAGTACCCCCCCAAAAAAGATGATTTTGGCCCTTTATAACTTAGTGTGTGTACAATAGGCCACTTGCAACTTGGCTAAGTGGACTTATGATTTTTGATTTACAACTTGCCAAAAATAGGCTGAGAACAAACTAGAACAATGAAGCAAAGACCTAAATTCAGATCATGTGCCAAATAGGCCAAAAAATACCATATACTGAAAATAAAAATACACTCAAGATCACTTCAAAATGATTGTAGATTCAAGAAGTAGACAAAAATTCATGCACTTAAAAAAAATAGCACCTGAAAAGGAGTTTGTATGTGCCTGTACGGAGCCCTAGAAGTTGTAGAAATGAGGATTAGATAGGTACAGTGTTGAAAAACTGAAAATTCTAAAAAATATGTCCGCCAAAATAAAAAACTGACCACATGGCTATGAAGTACACAAAAAATTAGCCCAAATAAAAAAATTACTTTGAAAAAGGAGCTAAAATGAGCAAGATATGGGCATTTGAAGTTGGACTGCAAAATGAGAAAGCCCAATGGTGAGGGGGGAAATTTTTTTTAGAATGTTGATGTCATCGTTGATATGATGATGATGTTAGCAAAGCATGTGATTAAAATTGACAGTCAAATGACCATCGGGAGTCTGCATGAGCTTAAATTTGATGTGGAAATGGACGTCTCACCGATTTTTTTTTTTAGTGCCAGTTTTTTTGAGATTCGCCGGATTTTTCTTTTGGCGTCAACCAAAATCTTTGAACACAATATTCTTTTTCCTACCGCCCACCAGATTTTCAAAAGATCATCGCCACTGTTTGAAGAAATTGCCAGACCTTTTGATCGGTAGTCGGCTTTTTCCTTAGACCGCCGATTTTTCAAAATTTTGCCAGTTTTCTTATTTGAGCCACCTAGATTTTATAACTGTTTGTCAGAATTTATTTGATCCATCGATGGTTTGGACTTTACCGACCACCTACCGGGAGTATGAGTGGGGCTGTGCAGGCCAGTGGCCACTTGCCACTTAGCTTCCGCCAGCTGGTGCAAGTATTGTGGTACTGCGAGGTACCTACAGTCTGTGGACTGTGGGTACAGTCCACCAAAAAAAACTTTTTCTATTTGTTTTTTTAATTTTATTTTTTGATTTTTTGATATGATTTTTCAATAAAAAATTTACAAAGAAATTTGATAGATACAAATTGAAATTTAAAAAAAAAATTCAAAAAATTTCAACTGAACAAATTTTTTGCACTTCAGAACTTCAGAACTAAAAATAGAAAATTCAGAAAATTGAAAAAATACCCAAATAGGCGATTTTTTCGATCTAGAGCTCCCAATGTCAGATTTCAACGAAATGAAAGGCTACCCTGACTGGAAAAGGGCTTCTAAATCCAAATTTGAGGTCAGATCTGGTCTAGGACACACCAAAATGTCGCTGCTCCTCAGATTTGCCTCTTGACCACCTTCAAACGAACTAAGATCTCCCAACAATGGCCATGCAAAGAACCTCCAACCGCTCTGATACCATGTAAGAACTTATAAAAAGAAACAATAGGATCAAGAGACCAAAGATAGCAAAAAAGAGAGAGAAGATGAGAGAATATGATTATTGTATTCTCAATATGCATGAAGATGTTCAATTACAAGTATGTACAAGGCTTGCTTATAAAGGAAAGCTAGGACAAATGGAAGGGCCATGAATGAGACAAGTGTCACAATCATGTGTAGGGTAGGTAGAAAGAAATAATAGATAATTCCATGAAAGGTGGATCACCCACCTAAAGTGGAATTATCATGCCATGAAAAGTGGAGATAAAAAGGTGATAACTAGATCACACCACAAAGAGTGGGATTTCTCCTACACACACTTCCCTAAGTGTCCTAATCACATCTCTCAATATATGCACAAACCTAGATGCAAGATGCAAATAACTAGGTGTCACAAGTGCAAACTACAATGATATGCATTCCCTAAGTAAGCTTAAGTAAAGTGTAATAAGTAAAATACTTATTTACACCAACACACTTGCTTAATTTTTACCTTACGTGTGTCCTCAAGATTCTTCCAATCTTCTCCTGCAACTATTTCAACCTTATTCTTTTCCCTTGCTTCAAATTCTGTGAGCATGACCTCTTCATGAGGTGTCATTGATTCTCCCCATTTCTTGAGCTTTGCTTCATGGCTTTCAACTTGTTGGCTTTGGCTATCCTGTTGCAACAAAAACTCTTCATTCATGGTCTCAATATTTAATTCATGTCTTATATCCTTCTGAAAGGTTTCCATTTCATAATATCCTACAACTCCACTTTTCTTTTCTGTTTTTCCACACTTAACCTTCCATACTTTATTTTCCAAAGTTTTGGGTTGATGTCTTCTTATGGCTGCACTTGTCCTTTTTGAGTCATAGATAGAACTTGGCATTAAATCACCTCCTCCATGCTTCCTTACTTGCTAACTTACCTTATCTTCTTGTCTCCACTTGGATTTTGTCATACCTTTTATGTTTGGTACTTGCTTACTATCATAAACTCCATTATAAGTACCTTCTTTACACCTTCTCTGCTACCCCTTACCAACTAATTTATTTTTCCAACTTGGTACTATATACCCATGATTCACCAGTTTCCTTCTCTCCTCATCAACTTTCTTATCCACATCCTTACTTCTACATATATGCTCAAAATTAACATTTCCATTTCTACTTACATAACCAAAATCAGCATTGTGACTTGCTTTTACCTACTGTCCCGAATTGTTGCCAAAATTGGCTTCTTTGTTTTCCATCTTTTCTTCTTCATAGGCATATTGTCCTGCATCTGCAACATCTTCAAAAGCATCTTGAAACTCTGGGGTTTCTTCCTCATCTTCATCATCAAACTGGAAATCTTCAGCACCATCCTCATTTTTATTCACAGAATATTTGCCACATTTGTCTACTGCAAACTCTTCTTGCCATACTGTTGCAACTAGTCTCCTTTCATTCTCATCTTCATCATTGTCCAAAGGTGATCTCCTTGTCCTTTCTCTTGACAAACCCAAGGTCTTATTCTTGAACTTCCTTATAAGGATTCTTATACTTGCAAACACATTCTCAAGCACAACATTAGTAACCAAAATAAGAGACCACAATGTCTCCATGAGTGCCTCCTTCCTGGACACTCTCCTCTCTTCTTTACTTTCTTCCTCAAGGGTTGCTTTCTACATGTCCTCTCTTTTCAAGGCTACCTCACTTTGTCTTCTTATTTTCTCCATAAACATTTGCATTGGTCACTTCACTTTCCTTCTCATTGGCCACCACCAAGCATTCTCTTTGTTTCTTTCTTCAAGCCGTTGCTTTACCAATAAATCACATCTCTCTAAGTATCTTTGTAACTATGCCATTTCTCTTTCAAACTCAGATTCTTGTTTCTTCATATTGTCTTTCTTCTTGATGCTTTCCTTCTTAGTATACTTCTACATCTTCTAACCTTTCTTATTTTGTCTGCCTGATACCTCACCTAAGGTTTCTCTTCACTTTTCTTCCTCTTGCCCAGTATTTTGGTACCCATATTTTTCTTTTATTTAACTTGTCAAAACTTAACACACATACTTGTCCTTAATCCCATGAACATACCCGACTTCTACTTCCCAGAACTTTGTGGCTCTGATACCAAAATGATGACACACAATTTCACGCATACTCTTTGATACCAAAAATTCATACGTAAACTCAAACTCATTTGATACCAAAAATGACGTAAACTCAAACTCACTCCAACCTCGCTGATTGTTCAAACTTTGGTTGCCTTGACAATCTCATTTATCAAGAAAATCATCAAAATCATAACATAATAAAATATTTTATTTGTATTAAATTCTAGCTCTCATTGTATCCCACAACCAACACAAATATTGTAGGAAATCTCTATTCGGATATTGAATTTATAATAAACAAGTATTTCCTTGCAATTTATTTGCTTGAAAGCTCCATTCATAGACTTTGTAATTACCATTCATTCAAATTTAAGACCAAATTTAGATTACCTTCCTTGGTGCAATCTTCCTATTTACTCCTATTCACGGCTCCCTCCACATTCCTATATTGGCACGTTCTTATCTATCATACATGTGCCTATTATCAATGATTTGTTCATACTAATAGTCACTTGCATGGGCCTTGAATTGGCTGTACACCATACACTGCCCCCTTTTCATGGTTTTTCTTCCACACTGTGGTGTGATTCCCCTCCTGGCTTCCTCTTTCTCTATGTTGTAGACCTTTATTGCTTTTATTATACACCCACCACTGAATTCTTTATTTTTTGTAAAACCTTAATTCTCCTTACCCACATCACTACATCTCTCTCCATCCTAATTTCTCTTTGCTTATTTGCAACACAACTCTCTCCTTATTCTAAAGTGTGACATATTTCCTTATATCTCACCTTGTGCGCTCCATCTTCATTCATTTCTCTTCTCCTCTTTTTTCTACATTGGCCAAAAAGAGTATCGATCCTTTCTATTTCTATACAGGCTGAATATCTCCCTCTACAATCGTTCCATGTTCCTCCTAAAAATTTCTCCTTTGTCTCCCTCTTGCCACCCGAACAACCTCTTCCAAGAACCGTTTGAGACCTTCTCTAACCATCCCTAACTGCCTTTAGCTTCTCTATTTTCCATGAATTGGACCCAATAGAAGCAACATTGTCAGAACCTTGCTTTGCAACAATAATAGGACACCTGTTTGAAGCTAGCCAAAGGGAAAGAATTCACCCTGAGAGAATAGCCCCAACAATGCAAAAATAAAAGAATAAAATTAAAATCAAAATTTCAAACAAAACTAAAGATGCCCCTACATCATCACCTTTTAGGTTGAAATTATGTTATGATTGAAAAGAGTATGTGTGTTCATTTACCAAATCGAGCTAAGGGGTGGGGAACATACAACTTTGCTTTCAAGTGGGTTTATTTTATATCGAATCTTTGGCCAAAGTAGTGTAAGTAGCTATTGATTACACTTGTTGATTTGCTGTGAGCTAGGTTTACATAAATAGGCTAGGAATGTCATGCATGTAGGTTGTAGCCAATGTATGGTAGATCTAGTTATGTAGGACACAACACCATGCTCAAGAAGGCTAGTATTATGAGGTTACCTGACCGAGATCTCTTCGTCGAAGGGTAGGGCCATCTTACCACTTAGGTAGATGTGTGGGGGATTGCAGTAAGTCCATGGTTGACAGAAAAGCACTTGAGTGATAATCTCCCTCATACAATTGATAGCCTAAATTTGAGGATGAATGCCTAGGAAGGGACATTTGGACCATTTGTACTCTATTTCATTAAGCTCTTAGAAGCTATGTATGTATTCATGTATCTCTATCTTTATGGAAATTGTAATTGGAAAAATATTATCATTACATGGGATTATGTAATATAAAATTGTTACTTGGGATTATGTAATGTTTCTTTATAAATGCAATGAGAGTTTGAATTAGGATTATTTGAAATGTGCATATTTTTATTGAATTAGGAAGGGAATTTTTTATTTCTTTATGTTGGTAAACATGAACTATTCACATGTGGGTTAAAACTTAGATAAAATCAATAGGTAAGACATTGGGAATGCTACATCATAGGATATCTAGTTAACACACTTTTTAAGTTCTTTTGTTTTTGCTAAAGTAGCACTTAGTGAAGACACATTCAAAACTCTTTAAAGCTTATAGCCAACATGATAAAGGTATGCCTAGGATAAGCAAAAGTGGTGCATTTTCTTGAGTGGCTTACTTAGCCATGGTCAAGTTAGGAAAATTGTGCCTCCCCAAATAAGCCATTATAGAGATTGTTGGCATTTGTAAATGACATTTGAATATTTTCATAATCATGCTTGCCCAAAATAGAAAGATGACTAAAATTTTACACTAGACACATTCTAAGCATAACTAATTTGATATTTTTAAAATCCTCTTTTTAAGATACATCGGTCATGTAAAGGATTAAATGCTCTATTTTAGGATGTAAATATATAAAAAGGTGAAAGAATGTGTTATTCCAAGTTGGTATTAATTGGTCAAGGTTAAGGAGGAGGTTATTAAAGATCACAAAGTAAATCAACAAAATATAATATTAGATTAGAATTGTTTGTGAAGAAATTTAAAGAATGGTGATTTTTTATTTTAAGTATCAAATTTTTTTCAAAGTGTTAGGGTATTTTAGATTTTTTTTCAAATTTCATTAAAATAAAGGAAAGTTTTATCATAATCAAAATAGTTTAAAATCATATATTTAAATTTTTTTATTTTTAGTCTACATTAAAATAGTTCATAATAATTTTTGAAAACAAAAGAATATTCTAAAATAGACATTTTTAGCCAATAGCTACTATTTATAGCTTTCTAATATTTTTAATTGTTTATGGCTTAGAGTCAACTATTATTAGACCATATATTTGAATATGTGAGAGACGTGAACATTAAAGGATAAATGACAATAATTTAAAATGTCAATTGAGTTGACAATTATATGTGTCATATTAGAATTAGTAGATAGGGTTATTTTGTTATAAATTTTGCATTCATGCAATCAAACTATCCAAAATAATAGTAATTACTTTATTTCCTTTATTTTCATCCATTGCTTTATAAAAAATACAAACAAGTTTCATTTTATACTTAGAAAGAGGGTTTACCAATTGTCATTTCTACATGCTAAAGTTTCTATTCACTATTATTCATGATTACTATTCAAAAATTCATTTGTTCAACACTATTTAGTTGTCTATTTTTCTTTTAATTTTATGTTGTTGTCTTAATATTCTTTAGGGGTTAAGACTTAACAATTACTAAAAACTATATAACAATAGGTGTTAAGTTGATAGTTATAGCTTTGAATGCAAATGTCGTGTTTTAATTTATAAAACCATACACATGTGCTTGAATCTATCCGATTTGTGTGTAATTGCATTGTTTATTTTACTTTTTTAACTAAGTATTTGAAATATACAGTCTTAGGATTTATTTTCAAACAAATAATATTAAATACTTTGCCTTGTATTGAAAAGAAAAGAAAAATATTTTATATTTTACTTATATGAATACAAATCACCCCAAAAACTATTGTAAACATTACAGATAGAAGGTACATATTGTTCATAGTAGGTTAGTTTGAATTTCTAGGGAGCTTCCTTCTAATTTAAAGAGCAACTTTATCTCACATCTATTCCATTTTGTATCACACTAAATAGTGTGAATTAAAATGCTAACAATTTTTGGTAACTCTACCTGGGAGCAACATAAGAAAATAATCTTACTAATTGTTATCCCCCAATTTGAACAAAATTTCAGCCTATAGTGGCCGAGCACACTTGTCTTCTTGATGCCTATGAGTTATTTATTAATATTTAGGGCTGACTTGTCAAATGAAGACAACAGGATAGGATATTTCTGGATTAAAGAGGTAAGCTTCATTGCAAAATTGGCAAAATAGTTGATATCTTGAAAAAAAATCAATACAATGAGGAAGTAATATAGAATTATAGATATGGCATGAATGCTCTATACACCTTTATGCCTCCACAAATCATAAACACGTCATGATTGAATCAACAAGCTTCTTACTCAGAAATTGTAGCAAAATGTTTGACTCTCTCCTCTCCAGTTGTTGGCAGCCTTTGTTATCTATTTCACCAATGTCATGGCTTTTATCGGTCATCTCAAATACTACCTTTAAATGTTGACACAGTCGGCTAGAGGTTGGGTGTAAGATAGCAGCTGGCTCTCTGAGATTAATTGGGTAGACGAAATTTTCGGTGGTCCTCTCAAACAAAACTTTTCAATTATGGTTCTCATGGACTCTGGCGGAAAATTGTTGTTCACAATGCACGGCTCCATCGTGCAAAATATAGAAATAAATGTTATTGGCTATAAATCTAATAAACATGACAAAAGATGTGGTCTCTCAAGCCTGCGATAGTTCTTGTGAATCCATTATAGAGGCCGTCATTATCTCTAAAGAAATTGCTAGAGTAAAAGCGTGCAGTGATAAGTGCAACCGGATATAGGCCCCAGCTGTGATAAAGGTGTAAGCAAAGACCAATGTTCTAAAAGAAAACGTTATCGGCATTTTTAGAAGTTCCAAAACCACTGTAGGGCCGATACGTTAAATGTTTTGAAACATGGAGAAGTCAGGGAGTCGGGAGTTTTTGAAACTCCCGAACTCTTCACTGAAGATTCTAAAGTTCTTGGAAGGTCCGACCTCCTAACTTCTTTGTTGGCGGGGATTCCACAAGTTTTCGAACCCTTGTCTTTACCGATACATTACTTGGAGGCGAAGGGGAAAGGGCACTTTGTTCTTGCACTACCCATAGGAATTGAATATTCGGCATTGGGTCAGAACAAATTACAGAGGTGTTTTGGTACAGATACTGATCAATGTATGGGAACGGGTTTACATAACAATGGCTATGCATACGAATCCTCTGCAGTCTACTTTACGGGATATGCATAAAGAAAATAGTGTTATGATCAACTCTTTGATGAATACACATGACCCGAATAATAAACTCTTGATGTATACCCCAATTGCGCGCAAAAATGAACAAAGTGAATGAGTATCCGGATAGAATGCCTCAAAAGATTCACCTAAGGTATGAGAAACTGGTCGACTCGAATATGGAATTATGATAGAATACATGAAGCAGAAGACCAATAAATATATTTCGACCGCTGTTTAGAATATCTTCTTGTGTGAAATAACAAGAGAAGCAATGATCCTGAAGAGTCACTAAGGAATCCCAGATTAACTTCAGCTCAGAGGAAGCATTTGGTCGATGATATCCTTGATTAGCAACAGAATATGCAAAACTTGTGCAATCGACAGTGTTTCTTCATCAACATTAATATTCTCATTGAATTTGATACTTCAGCTTGTGCTAAGAATGATAATGTCAGTGAAACCTATGATCTCGAAGATGGCCACAAAGATTCCAAAAGTAAGTTATGAAGAGTATGAAAAATGGTGAATTTCTTCGCGACTAAAATATAGGAAGCGGTTACCCAAAAAACGATATTGTGGGCGAATACTTTGTTTGCATCTGAATATAAAGCAGTGTTCCACGGGCCTGGGGGACAGGAAACGGGGGACGTCTAGGACGCATTTCGGAGATGGGGGACAAAGGGCCTAAGTTTGGGGACGGCAGGGGGTTGGCGGGGTGGTGATGCTGATATAGTTATACATATACTCATAGTACTTGAGAAACTAGTTTTGAAAAGATGTATAACAGTATAATAGTATAAGAATTACATTTCAAATGAAACTATAGGAAATTAGTAAAATTATAACATAGCAAAACTTGAAATACTAAATCTAAATACAAAGATATCTTGAATGCTAATTGCTAAATAAAATTTGACAAATGAAATTGTCAAATTGGAGATTTCTATTATATCGAAAATATGAATATCTGATGTCATATGAAATATCAGTATCACAAAGTCTATAAAGATGATTACATGATTCATCATTACAATGAGTACCATTACAAAAGACAAAATGCCAAAATCTCAAAACGCAAAATGTAGTGAATGGAGGCCTCTAATCATCTACAAAATCCTCATCATTGGAACTGCTTGACTCCACAAGGTCAAGATCCCTCAAGCTCACACCAACCAACTTTGCATATGAAGTGGTAGGATCATCCTCATCAATCTGTGAAGGCTCATCTGGCTCCACATCCCATCGTGCCGCTGGACTCTCCTTGTACCCATGTGTCTTGTGATCCATGAGACACAAAGCACCGTGTACAACCACAAGCTTCTCTGCTCTCTTAGAGGTAAGTCTGTTCCTCTTAAGATAGTGGATGAAGCTATATGTAGACCAGTTCCTCTCAACAGCTGAAGAACTAAAAACCTGGGATAGCTAACGGATAGCTAGAGTGGTGGTCAAAGATTTCAGACCATGACAATTCCACCACAAAAGTGGGTCCTCTTGTGCCATAGATTCTATATCCATTGTTGCTACATTTGAATAGCCTCTAAGAGTGGCAAATTTGATCCACTCAATGTGAATTGTGTAGGAATCTCTAGAATCATACATCTTCTCTATGCACCTAAAGAAACCCGCCTTCACCTCATCATCCTGAATCAGTGTCACTCTACCCGGTCTAGCCTTGTACCACTTAGGATTCAAGGCAAAGACAACCATATGCAAAGGAGTGTTCAACTTGTCCCATCTATGTTGAATGATTGGCCAAATGTGCTCATTGTAGAATGCTAGAGAGGGGTCCTTCACTCGCACAACAACCCTCATCTGTTCAAGCATAGAGTCGATGCACTCATACACTTCTCCAAGGTTAGGTGCATCCCCATCCCCATATCTGATAACCTAGAATACTGGAGAAATGATGGAGAAAATGTATTTCGCATCAGTCCAAAACACATCACTCTTCACTATCTCCTTCAGCCTTTTCCCTTGCGCTATCTTGGCCTCGTCCCACCTATTCCACTCATTAGTCATAACCATAAGTTGCAATGCCTCTTGCAACTCAATTATTCTCTCTAAGAGAATGAAATATGATGCATATCGGGTCTCCACCAGTTTCAAGAACTCCTTCGCGAGGGTCCTGAAGAGTACATGTGAAGTGTGGTGGTTGCATATAAACATTTGCACATCTCTCGCATCAGTGACCACTCCTCTAATCCAATCAATCTTCCTCATGTCCTTGAGTGCATTGTTCATGGCATGCACACAACATGGGGTCCACCAAATATTTCTATAGGCTACCTCAATGAATTTCCCTACTTCTCTACACACATGGGCTGCATTTGTGACTACTTGGACCACATTTTGTGGCCCAACCTCCTCAATAGCCTCCCTGTGGACATGAAACTAAAAATCAACATCTTTGCGATGCCCTATACAATCAACTGCTCTAAGGAAGTATGGGCTCTCTGCACATGTGACCATGATGTTGATGAGTGGATGATGGCTAATGTTCGTCCACCCATCCATAACTGTGTTGCACCCATATGCCACCCAACATGCCTTCATCTTCTCCATAAAAATATTGATCTTGGAATGACACTTATCCAAGATTGAGGTCCTCATTTTTGTCTCACCTGGTAGCACATATGATGTTCCTCCTATCGCCACCATAGCCATCATCTCCCTATAATAAGGAGATCATGTAACATGAAATGTAATGCCATTGGCAAAGAAGAACTTGCCAATGGATTCATCTATCTCATCTCTCAGCTGCACATTAAACATATCAGCTATGGGGTTACTTTGTGATGTCTGCAACTTGCGTATCCTTGTGGCTGTCCCCCTAGCAAAGTGGAAGTGGATGAAGATCCAAACATCATTCCTCTCGTCTGCAAAGATGAGGAGAAGTATGTGGTGCATGATGGATTTGCTGAAGGCCTGCCCTAGCAGTCAAAGTAGTAGGGACTGAAATATTTGTGTCCTCTAGAATGCCCCAAATCTTGTTAAACTCCATTCTATAATGTATATTTTTAGGCTCCTTCAAAAACTTACAAGGCTCCACACCTTTTCCTGTCCAAAAAAGAAAGTGTGCATTCACTCGAGTGATGCTACCAAACCATCCAGTCTCACAAATGTTGCACTTCCACTTCCTTGTTCCCCCACCTGAGTGTGACGTGCCTTGTATTCTTGTAGCAAACTGTTTCAGAGGAGACTTCAGATCAAAAGAACCCCTAGCATACTCTGCCAACAATTCTGAAGGGCAACCTGTACTAGCTGGTGCACTCGCCATGGAACTAGATTGGGTTGCAGGATCAACCCCATGGTCATCCCCCTCATTCTCAGGTTCAAAATATGAATCATCTTCACTATGAGAATGGATTTCCATGTCATCCCCACTCATGTCTTGCGTGCTCATTGTGAAAGTGACATTGCATTTCACAAAATTAAAATAAAATCAGCCTAGTTTAATAAATTGAAATACAAATTTGAAATTTTAATTTTGAAAACAAAATTTACAATTTCTAATTTAAAAATCATATTTAATTTTATATTATTTAAAAATTAAAATAAAAATATTAAATTAATAAATAATAAAATTTGATGTTGAATTTTGAGGGAAAAATGATGAAGATGAATGAATCATTCATCATTTTTCCCTTAAGATTCAACATCAAATCTGATTTTGAGATGAATAAGAAAAAAAAAAGTTTAATATTAATTTTTTTTTTAAAAAATTGATGTTGAATCTTGAGGGAAAAATGATGAATGATTAATTCATCTTCATCATTTTCCCCTAAAGATTCAACATCAAATCTAATTTTGAGTCTTTGAGATGAATAAGAAAAAAAAAACAAGTTTAAACTCAGAAAATAAAACAAAAACAACAAGAAATTTGAAAAAAACTTCAAAAACCCTACCTTGTGCTTGAAAAATCTCTCCAAAATGCAGTAGAATCCTCTTCTTCCTCTTCTTCTTGCTCCTTCTCACTCCTATCACACTTGCAATCACTTATTTCACTCCTTCAATTAGACTTCTTCACTATTTTTCCTCCTCTTCAGCTGGCTGCAAAAATAATGAGTCTTTCAAAATGTGACTGAAATGATGAAATTAGAGTCTTTTGTGTTGTTTTGGAGGAAGGGGTGGGGCCCACACCAAATTAGGGTTACCCCAAAACATTAAAAAAACAAAATTTATTTTTAATTTTTAAGTTAAATATGCCCATAAATGTGGGGCTTGACAGGAGACGGCTAGGCGTCTCCCTACCTCCTAGCAAACACCTAGGCGTCTCTTAAGGAGACTTGGAGATGTCAAGACGTCTCTCAAGGAAACTTGAAGATGTCTCCACATCTCCGGTGGAGTACCGGTGGTGGTGGTGGGACGACGGGAAACGTCAAGTACTCATTTCCCTGTCCCCCAAAACGTCCCCATTTTTGAAACGCGGCCAGATAGGGGGGGAAATGTGTTTCTGTGGAACACTGATATAAAGCCTCAACCATCATTAGGAAAGTAAAATAATTTTCCAGGTGTCCTCAAGAAATTTGAAATGTTACAATAAGTGTGTTTCCAGATATATAACTGACTTTAAAGAAGCGGTTCAGATAAGGGAGAATTTCTTTTGTATCTTATTTTTCAAAGAAACGGTTATGAGAATTGAAGAGTCTCATTGGGGAGGCTTATTTATTGTAAAAATATTTCTAAACGGAGGGATCTTTTTCAAGCTATTCAAGAACAGGGGAGCAATTTTATTTTATTTTCAACACAATCTTGTTGTACAGGGATGTCAAGTCAGTGAACTCACATTTTGGCATTGGAGGAATTAAGAAGATATTTTTGAGTCTTTGAATTTATTAATGTTTTCTTTTGATTGCAATGAACTATGAGTCTTTGTAATTACTCTTCAGTGTTTAACTATTATATCAAACTATGCATGTGTTTAATCCTGAAGCTTTGAATTCAGAGTAACTCATTTGTTGAAAGGGATCTACTGTTCTTTCTTTTCCTGGATATCATTTGTGAGTGTGGGATAAGTAAAATTTGTGTTATTTGTCTACATTAACTTCATTATGAATTAACCCATCACATCTGTGTCATGGTTATGCACAGTTGTTAGTCTTCCTTTTCTGCTTTCTGGTTAAAAGCATACCTTGTGTTTTAATTCATTGCATATTATTCGAAGGTAGTTGCGCCTTGTAAAATAAGCAAATATCACTTGCAAATACCATTGCAAGTGACTCAACTATTGGTTAGATTGTTATTGACATGGGAAAGAGAGTATAAACTGTAGTGACAAATCTGTTAATTAACACTAATCAAGCTATTCAATATGACACAAAGGTTCTAAAGTTCATGAAATCAATTTCCACTTTATAGAAAAAAACCATTATGATCAACTGATATAATCAATAGTTAATCCAAAGGGTAATTGTATCCACAACAATAACCCAACTCCATTATTGCAATCAAAAAATAAATTGGTCTATTGGCACTCATTAAAAATCATGAATTTTCTCATGAATCAAGAAAGAATTTCCCAAGTTCCACAATTATGGCAAGGAGCATCCTAATTTGCATACTTTAACCTTCACCACTGAGAGTAGACTTCTAAGTGTGTTTCATAAAAATGTTGCAATTCACTTGTTTGTAGAAACCTTACAAGACACAAGAGTTAATTTCTTTCAACATCTCATTGTTGGTTTAATACCTAGTTGGAAATCAATTAATGAGAAGTTTCTTACAAGTTTCAAGCTAGTTAAGGATATTCATGTCTTACACAACTCTAGAATCCCAAAGACAAGACAATGAATTGGTGAGAGATTTAAAAAAAAAATCTAATCATCTAGTTACTAAAATTATGAACACTTAAAATCCTTCTAAAGTTATTTTGAGTTTCTTCACAAATGCTCTATCTTCAAAACTTGCTTACTTTTTTGAGACAAGTAATGTTATAGAATTGGAAAATGTTATAAAATATGCCACTAAGTTGGAAGATTATTATTGGGAAATAGTTTGTTGTTCATCTTACATTATGTTTATAATATAAAAAAATATTATTTGTGGTGCACTTGAGGAATTTATAGATTCCATCAAAAGTGTTAGACATTCTTGGGCCCACTTTGTAACTTTTAACTTTAGAAAAAATATTTAATGTGAGTTGCATATTGGGAAAACATTTAATATTGGAAAAACTTAGTGCCAAAAAGTAAACAAGAGGAACATGGTTTTGTAAGGTTACGGTATTAATAACATGGTTTATAATGTAATACCATTTGGTGATTTTATGCAAGCTTATTTCTATAAAAGAAAGTACATGAGTAGTTATTGAGGTTAGCTATCACAACCTTTGACTTGTTGGATAAGGTTGATTGAGGATCTCTTGTAAGTTACATATGCGAGGAGATGAAACATGGATTTAAATATGTGGTTACATTATTCTCATTTTCTTGTTCATATGAAGCACAATTAAGGATCTTGATATTTTAAAAAGCTTACATGGAGGCTTTACAAGTGCATTATAATATTTATTCATGAGATAACATATTGAGTGTGTAATTTTGGAGGCCAGGTTTTTTATTTTGAAAGTTTTCCCAGGGTATGCCTTGTGTCAACTTGATGGTATGTTTATCTATTATTTTTTAGGGGGGAATGAAAATTATCTTGATGAAAGAGAATCTACATCCACTTACAACATAGAGATTTCTAAATAGCCATAACTAACAATAAATCCAAATGAAGAAAAAATCAAGGGGGTTTCACAAAATACCTCCAACCCCATAAAACATAACAATTATTGAACCAAACAATCTTCAAAAAAATAAATTAAGGTTGTTCATGAAAATCATTTGGACAATAACCTTGGATTTAGCCAATGAAAAAGATCCCCAATCAATGACATTCTAGTTACCATCACTATCAGATGCCAATGTGGCCAAACAATCATCCATTGTATTCCATTTCCTAAGAATATGAACAAATGAAATAAAAATAAAAATTAAGAACAAGGCATAGAATTTTCTCAAATAGAGATGTCAACCTCTATGAATAATCAATAGACTTCCCTTTATTCAAAATAAAAATAAAATCATAGTCTATCTCACAAGAAATTTCTTCCATCCCAATTTGCAAAATTTTCACTACCACAAGAATAACAAATACCTCCATTTGATTATTAGAACAACATCCCATGAAATTAGCAAAGAATAATTGAGCCAAACCTTGACTATCATGACCTATTCCACCAATCCTTGTCACCTTTGTATTACCTCTCAAGGATTCATCAATATGAACTTTAAGGAAACCATGAAGGGGAGGAGACCACACCAATCATCTTCACCTTCTTAGTAGTATTCAAAAGATCATCATTCTAAATATGAGAAGCAATAGAAGTGGATAGCACAAGAATATGTGAAATATAAGATTAAAATGTGGAAAAATATTCTTCAAGGGAACACTTGGCCTCAATAGTTTTCTTGACCAAAATATTTATCTTCTTCCAAACCTAAATGATAGGACTAACGATCTTGGAAAATTGAGTGACTCCTCTCCAATTGTATTTTCCAAATAATGAATATGGGGCCAATATCTCATAGAAAAAGAGCTAACACAAGAAGATGACCCATAGTTACCCAAAACTCAAAGAAAGTGGCATGAATAATAAGCCTATTCCATATTATCCACCATAATCTCTATATTTCTAAGGAAAAAGAAAATTGAAAGAAAAAGTAAGCCAAATTTTCTTCACTAATACCACACAAAACATATTTAGAGGGACCAATAAATCCTCTCTTTATGATATTATCCCAAGTGAGGCGTTTATTCTAACTTAATAACCAAATAAAAAGATTACATTTAGGGAAACAAAATTTGTTTTATTTTTTTCTCCACCAAGGAAAATTTATATTCACACCTTTCTTTTGTTCAAGATATTGATAGCCAAGAGTATCCAAATAGGTTCCTTTGGGTTCATTACCCCATACAAGAATATTCTTCTCCTCCAATGAACTACAAGGCTTGTTATGAAGAATGAAAGAAAGAGTAGCCCTAGTTGCAAATGATCCTTCTCAAGGTCAAATATTTGGGTTCTTCTAATGATACATCTAAGATCTTTCTAATTGAGTAGACCTTTTAAATTCCTTAACTTTAGATCACCCCATTTCGTTTAAAAAATAACTTAAGGGGATGAGGGAAAGAGGAAAGAATTGAAGGGTAAAGATTTTGGGAATCCTTCCAAAAAATAGATTTATCACCTTGATTAATAATCTAGAAAAAAAATTCCTTAACAATGGAATCTCCCTATTTTATAGGGTTCTAGACCATTGAAACAAGTTCCTAATCAAATCCATTATATTATCTTCCTCATTAGCAACTCCTCCAAAGTACTTGGAATTAAGAATTCTCTCCCATAAGCTCCCTAAGTGCTTACATCACCTCCAATATAATTTGGAAACTAGAGCTTGAAAATTAAATTTGAACTACCTTAGACCAAGGCTATCATGAGATTTAGGATAACCAACTTGATTCCAATTGACTAAATTTTATTTTTGGGACTACAAATTTCCCGCCCAAAGATATTTTTGAGAGAGTATCAAAATATCTAAGGAATATTTTTGGAGTAGATAAAGCTATAAATCTATAAATATTGAGAGCCTACAAGACAACTTTTAAGAGATTCAATCTTCCAACAAAAGATAGCCATCTAAATGTCAAATGACTAATCCTCATATGAATCCTATCAATAATTCTTCACCATTGACCTATTTTTAGCTATCCAAAGTTAAGGGAATCTCCAAATAATCATTTAAGGGAGATTCCTTAATTTAAAATGAAGAATATGCACAATTCTTTGTTGGATAGAAATAGGATTATTAAAGATAAAAATGTTTTTGATTTATTCTAATTAAAAGCAAATAAATATCTAAGACTTTCATGAAGTTGGTTGCCTCATTTATTTTTGAAATCCCCATCAATATTATATCATCCAAAAATTGGAGGTGGGATTAAGCATCAAGACCCCTACTCCAAGACCAACCCTGAATAACACCCTTATCTCTTTGGCTTTTAATTAATCTATCCAAACCTTCTACTATTAGAATAAATAGATAAGGGGATAAAGGATCTCCCTATTAGATCTCCATAGCAAGTGAAAAAAGAGAAGGGATACTATTAATAAGAACTAAGGATGAAGTGGAGAGAACTAATGACCCAATCAATCCATCTTGAGCCCAAAAGTAGATAACACATTCCTAAGGAATTACCAGTTGACTCTATCATTAAGCTTAAACATGTTCAACTTAATAAGCATAGATATTTCCTTTGAGTTGGCCATAGAATGAATATATGTAGCTACTACAATGATATAATCCAAGATCTACTAATCTTTAACCAATCTACCCTATATAGAAGATATAAGAAATACCAATAACTATTTCAAACACTTTGAAAAAAGCCTAAAAATGATCTTATATATCACATTATAGAGAGCTATTGGGTGAAACATATTAAGAGAATTGGCCCCTTCTAATTTTGGAATCAAAATAAAAAAATTAGACAATTTTTAAGAATCTTTGGCTTGGGATTCATGGACTACCTCTAGTAGATCAAATTTTAGGATATTGAAAAATTTCTAAAAAAAATCAAGAAGAATAACCATCTAGACCTAGGTATTTTCTTTCATTTGAAACACAACTATCTCAATATCCTCAATAGATATTGCTCTCATAAAAAGATAATTCATATTTTTTGAAACCAAAGAAGGAATACAATCCAAAATGAGTTTCTCCTCATCTACAACCTTAGGATCACTTTCATTAAATAAACATGAAAATGCAAGACAATGTCCTTTGAAATATCTTGGAAGGAGAAAACCTTGACTCCTTGAGCTAAAGAGAGAGAAGATATAAAATTTTCACTCCTTCCTTTGATAGAATAATAAAAAAGGCATTTTTATCCCCTTTTGGAAGCAATTATATTATTGATTTTTCTTCCAAAATATCTCCCCCCTAAGTTCTCACTCATTAGGTTCTTTTGAACAAATAGATTTTGCATATAAACACTCTCAATTCATTCCAAATTCCTTAATCTAAAAGGTAATTATAGACACTCCAATTCTGATATCACACATTTGATTAATTAAAATTATAAATTTTAATTAATCTCGGCCATTACCCTTACAATTAATTAAATATCATTATTTAATTAATTGTCTCATCCTATCCTATAGTTAATTAAATAGTATATTATTTAATTAATTATTCATCTTTATCTCATAATTAATTAAATATTCATTATTTAATTAATTATATCACTTTCTTCTATAATTAATTAAATGCCATACTATTTAATTAATTATTTCATCCCACCTTATAATTAATTAAATGTCACATTTAATTAATTATCCTACAGTCCTCTTTAAATTATGCTATTTAATTAATTTGACTTGAGTGCATATTCCTCTAAATCTCCTAATCTTGGTTAAGTTAAAGAATCTATGATTAATTAACTTAACCCATATCCTAATCCCCATTAAGTTAATTTAGTCCATTATTAATTAATTTAATCCATGACTTAATCATTATTAACATTTCCTCCAATTTTTAATTCTACCCATTCCCCCAAACTTGAAAACATGTGACAACTGTTGCATGCACAGGTCACGATCTATGCCCAATTCATCCTTTGACCTCTCCTCTCATTGGATGCTCACACATGTGTGAGATACTCTTCCCCATGAGAGCCACCATACACTTTCCATTTGTCATCACTTTTCATATGGTCAAAGCCTACTCATCTTACAACTTTCCTTATTTATTTCTATTGATGGTGTTTTCTGCACAGCAACAACTCAGACAGAAAATGATATTCTATCTCTCTTGAAAGATAATCTTCAACAATAAATTGCTGAAAATCACCCCAAGGTCTCTCGGGTGTCAGGTCATGACAATGCATAAACAACTCAGATAATATGTGAAAATGCTGGTAATCACAAGGGGCCTTACAAATGAACAATGTTGGAAGTGAATTTTCATCAGACGCAACAATATGGTTATGCTTTCAATCCTAAAACTAACCCAGATTCAAAATAAACAACAAAAGAGATAAGGGTTTAGAGAGATTCTATTATATTCTAACTCCTAAGATTAACAATGCAAATGATAAAACACTTGAGGTGGACCAATCCCCACGAAACCAATCTTTGCTTGATCAAGATAAATCTACAATCTTATAGAAACAGTGCAATCTTCTAAGGTTTTAAAGATTTTTAGATCATGAACATTCACCCAAGACAACCCAATTGCAGTTGAAATGAATAAATCTCCATAATTGAACCAAACACAATGAATATAAAGGTCCAGGCTAACTTTGCAAAACAACTAACAATCAGCTAGCTACAAAAATTATGGACCAGGGATTGCTGCAAACACTTCAAACATTAAATCATAAACATCATTGAATCGGATTTAAATCTAAATCTAAAAACCTTGAGCAATTTGAAAGATAGAATCATAAGAACCATGCAAGATAAGTCAACACAAAAGAGATCACCAGAAAATCACAATGCCTTCAATTGTATTGAATCACCAAACTCTAGCAACAATTCCAATGTTCTGTTACAGCATTTGCTTGAAAGAAGTTAACTCCTAACTCTAACTACTGCTAAAATTGCTTGTATCTATCAGTGCATTCCTCTTATCTCTATTCTATCTATCTACCCCCTTACAAATGAGGCAAAAATGCCATTTATAGAAAACCCCAAACATGTCGGCCCAATTAGATTTTACAATAATAATTTGCCCCAAAACAGGTCAGCTAGGAGAATTTCAAAATAGGACAAGATTTGCATTAAATGCATGAATATTATCCATGTCGGCCTACGATCTCTAGCAAGATCAGATTCACGTGTCTTCCAGAAAGTCCTCTAGCTGTAGACAATTTTGGCACGGATTCTTAGGCAGGTCCCACTTTTAATATCTATTTAATCCTAAAAAATAGATATCATCATCAATAGCTCACATGTTAAAAATCCAATCCAAAATAAATTTGAATAAAAGTTTGACCTTTTCTAAAAAACTTACATTTTTATAAGGAAACTTTCCATTTTCAGAATTTTTCCGCTTTTGGAAATTTTATTTTCAAAATCTTTTCAAGAAATTTTCATTTTCGGAACATTTTTAAAAAATTCCATTTTGGAAAAAATAAATAAATAATTATTTTCGAAAAAATTCCCATTCTGAGAAATTTTGGGATTTGGGCCCTTCCGGGGAAATTAGACCAAGGGGAAAATCCAGGAAAATCCAGGTCAGGTGGTTTCCAGACTAGAATCTGGGAAAATCCAGCCGAATAGGAATCTGGGAAAATCTAGGCAGATAGGATTCTAGGAAAATCCAGCTGGACAGGATTTTGGGAAA
Source organism: Sequoia sempervirens (assembly GCA_007258455.2). Lineage (NCBI taxonomy): Eukaryota > Viridiplantae > Streptophyta > Pinopsida > Cupressales > Cupressaceae > Sequoia > Sequoia sempervirens. Next base: position 473,294,636 of record VDFB02000015.1, read on the forward strand.
ATCCAGCCAGACAAGATTTCGGGAAAATCCAGCCAGACAGGATTTCGGGAAAATCCAGCCAGACAGGAAAATCTCGGACTGGGACAAAAGCCCGGATTTTGTTCAGAACTTAGTTTTTTCTAAGCACAACTCGGGGGAAGGACTTAGACAAGCAAGATGAACATCTAAGGACCTCCAAAGGCAATGAAATCAATAAAATTAAGGGGCCAAAAGACACCAAAATCCAGAGCAAAAAGAGGGTCCCTACTTTCAGTGGGGCGTGTGTGCAAAATTGCACAACAATTTCCACTTGTCACAATCTTGTTCTTCCTAAGATGTGTGAGCACACCTTTCTCTCCACTTGTCATTTCCTTGTTCTTCCCAAGATGTGCTCACACATGTGTGAGAGCACCTTGCTCTCTTCCCCATGCCATAGATCATGGTCACATGCCTCTAGCTTGTGACACTTGTCACAAGGTTAAGCCTTGTGATGCAGGAGCATCTTGGCTACATCATGTTTCCATCATGCAAATTATTGAAAATTGATCAAATTTAGTGTCTTTACCTTGTAATAAGGTTAAATGATTCATTTTATATATTTATGGGTAATTACAAGGTCATTTGAGTCATTTTTAATTGTTTTGTGTCAAATTGCAAAAAAATGAAAAGTTGTCATTCAAAAGATGGAAAAAGTGCAAAGATGTAAAGTTGCATTTGGAAGATGAAAATTCAAGTGGGCTCAAACCATTGGAAAGTAGTTAGGAACTCAAAAGACAAGTTTTAATTCCTTTAAAAATTCCTTGTATGCATTTTGTAACTCGTGGGTGATTGAATACAATATTTTGATCAATGAAATAACACTATTTTTATGCATTTGTACAAAAATCTTATGTTTCCTATTATTGTACAGTTGTGTACAGACAAAAAAGCATGTATAAATGGTTTTAAGTGAGAATATAATCAATCACCTTCCTAATCCATTTTTTTTCATGCATTTTAGTACAATTTTGAATGAGATATTGGAGTTTTTCTGTAAACTGTCAAAAACCTTGATTAGGGTAAACAAAGACATGAAAATTTATGTTTCTCCCAATTTTTCCAATTAAAATTGCTAATATTTGGTGGAAATAACATTTATAACATCTACTTTCATGTTTTTGAAGTTTCAGGCTAAAAAAATATGTTTAAAGTGAAAGAAGTTGAAGTTAGGGACTGAAAATCTGGGTACAGTCTGCAAAAACAGGGTTTGGTGTAGAGTACACTTAGGGTTTGTGAAATTTCCTTTGTAAATGGACTTCTGATGGACTATTGAGCATAAGTAAACCTAATTTGGTGTGTTCCAAGTTTTGGTTAGGAGAAATAAAGCCTGGAGATAGTAAATTCAATAAGACCCTAGTGCACCTAAGCCTAATTAGGCTTGGTTTTTGACTGAGACATGTAATTTCGAGACATTTATTCAAAAGGACCTATACTCCAAATTGGTATATGTTTTAAATGAGAAAAATGGGTGTTCTAATATGTGATTTTTTTTTGGCTTTCTATGCACACTCTGAGAACAAAACTCTGATAGTGTTGTTAGTAGACCTACAAGCATTTAGGACAAGTTATGAAGGACTGGTACCCATAAAAAGTAATCTATATTCCAAGGGTGAAAAGGGAGTTTTAGCATGTTGGTTCAAGCCTGATAAAGATGTCCCAAGTGTTGAATTAGTTATTTGTGTCTTGGAAAGCAAAATTGGGTTTTGTGATTTATAAGTGCCATAGTTGCACATTAAAGGCAGGGTTATGAGAATAAGTCATTATTTGTCTTGACAGAGCCCCAAAGAGTCTGAAGTTGATAAATAGACTTGTTTGGGTCATGAGGTTTGGAAATCAAATATAGAATTGTGAAGGAAAAGTTTCCTTGAAGTGTGATAGCCTTGTAAAGTGGTTTGGTTGAAGCCCATTGTTGTGAAATATGTCCAATAAGTTGAGTTGTGAATTCTTTGTCAAAGTGTTTTGTGTTAGAGTAATTGGTTATTTACTTGATTAATTAAAAAATATCTAGTTAATTAATTAAGTTACCTTTTATCTCTTTTTCACTTAAGCTAACTTTAGGTGCATAATAATTAATTATTTTATTAATTATTATGTGCATGCCTAGGGTTTTCCTTTTTAGGTTTTTTACCTATATAAAGTTGTAATCTTTTCTTTTGTATTCTAACTCTTTTACATTTGGCAATATTGAGCTCTATATTTTATGAGCATATTTTGCTGTGTTTTTCTTTGCATCTCCCTTGTAACAGGTGTTTAGCTTGGAGAGATCTTTGTGCTCCTTCATGGTATTAGAGCAAAGGCTTGAAGCTCCTTGTTCTGGGTTTTGAGTATGCATTAGAAGCTAGGTTGGAGTTCTTTTAAAAAAAAAAGGTGAATAAAATACAAAGAGTTCCAAATTTTTTTTTGAATTTTTCTTTTGGGTTTGCACCCACGGTACGCACAGTACCGCCGAACCTACAAGTACTGTAGGCAGTAGTACTCTTGTCGTTCGTCGTGCCCCTATTTTTTTCGACCGTCCATAGGCCGTCGACGTCCTAGTTTTTCGGCTACCTCGCCTTTGGTTTCTTTGATCGCCATGCCTTTGGTTTCGCCGGCCACCGCCGACCTCCTAGGTTTCTTCAGCTACTGTCTGAGCTCCCTTCATCGTCCATCGACCCTGGTTTCTTTGGTTGCCCGTCGCAACACCTCCCTAGTTCTCCGGCTACCGCTCGAGCTCCCACCATCGCCGTCGACCTCCCAGGTTTCTCCGGCCGTTGCCCGAGCTCCCACCACCATCGCCTAGCTCACCCAGCTTCATGGCCACTACTCGAGCTCTCGCCATCACCCAGCTCACCATGCTCCCAGCCGCAGCCTAGCTCACCACGCTCCCGACCGCAGTCTAGCTCACCGTGCTCCTAGCCGCCACCCAACTCGTCGCACTCCTGGCCGCCGCTCAGCTTAGCGCCCTCCCGGCCACCGCCCAAGCTCTGACTCTCCTAGCTCACTGAGCTCCCGGCTCACCAACTTTGGCCCTCCCCCTGCCGCCAGCCCCTTGGTCGCTCAGCGGACCAGGGGCTTAATTTTTTTAGCCCTCAGGGCTTAAAGGAGGCCGAATTGTTCTTTTTCACGAGGCTTCACGAAATTGGGTATAAAATGGGCAAACGGTCTCCGTTTTTTTCAAACAAGATACCGTTGGAAAGATAATTCCATGCCAGATGTCATGATGCTGGTATTTTTTTCAAATTTTTTTGTTTGACTGTATTTTTTTCTAGTAAAAGTGGGGTCTTCTTTTTTCACTTCCGGGGCCATAAAAGGTGCAAACGGACTCCGTTTTTCAAAAAGGAATAGGCGTTGGAAAGCTCTTAGCTTGCTCTATTCAGCTATGTGATCCTTGTTCTCAAAATTTTATTTACGTACACAAGAATTTTTTTTGAAGCTTTTTTACTTATGCACTGCTTCCTCTTTCTCAATTTGTACTAGGGTTTGGGTTTATCTTTTGTGGGGGGTGTTTTTCTCACTTTTTGTCATTTACATTAGAAATCTAGAACACCAAAACTCTCAAAACAATCAAACCCTTCTGCATCTTCTATCTATTTTGAAAGATCACATAATAATAAAAACACCAACAGGTACAGGTATAGGTGCAGGGTTTCATGGCAGACTCCTCAGTTGATTTACTCACATCACACAACTATCACACCTGGAAGTCTCGCATGACGAGGCTTCTCAAGTCATGAGGGTTGTGGTCTTGTCTAGATGAGGTTCAACCTCAATTGCAGCGTCTTTTTGAGATTCTTCAGCATAGGAACAAGATGGATGAAGCTATGGGTTTGCTATCCTTGCACGTTTCCGACAGTCTTCTATTTCACCTTGATGCTTTGCTCACTCCTCGAGCCATTTGGTTGAAGTTTGAGACCTTCTTTGGGACTATTAATGAGTTTTGAGCATTATAGATTGAGGTAGAGCTCACTTCATTATTACCTGAATTATTTCCCACTATTGAGGATTTTTTGACCAAGTTCAAAACTATCCGTTCTATTTTATAGGGTTATGGCAAGAATAAGTCAAACACAAAGTGCATTTACTTGATCCTTTCAAAACTTCGTGGTCCATTTCAGATATTTGCTTCTTCATTATATTCCACCATGGATGGCCTGGGTGCTCGTTTTACCATGGCTACCTTTGATGTGTTTTGTGAGTGTTTGTCTCATGAGAAGTCACACCTTTCTTAGCTTGATATGCTCTCAGGATCAAAGAACAAAGCATTGGTTTCTCAGTCATCTCAGGAGAAACAGAAGCAGAAAATGAAGCCCAAGAAAGATTCTGTAGGCAGTGAACATTCCTCCAAACCACCTCTTAAGTCTGATTTCAAACCACCACTTAATTTGAAATAGGGGAAATCTTTGATGTCTGGTGAGTCTTCCTCCAAGTCTAAGAAGAAATCAGGAGACACTTATAGCTTATGTGGCAAGGAAGGACATCCAGTTTCCAGGTGTTGGAAATGATTGGAGGCTTTAGAGGAAGCCATGCAGCAACATAACATCTCCTCACCTCAGTCATCTTCTCCTTCCACAGGGAAAGGTCACGCTCTCATTGCTCGAGCATTGACCTATGGGTCCACTTGGATTTTAGATTTTGGTGCTTCTCACCATATGACTCACACTAAGCAGTTGGTCACTTCTCTTGCCTCTTGTGGTACTTCACAAATTACAGTGGGTGACTCTACACAACTTTCAGTCTTGGGTTCAGGTTTTGCCACTTTGGATGGGGGTACTCTACAAGATGTTCTGGTTGTTCCTGACATCTCGATGAACCTCCTATCCATTTATCAGATTTTCCATTCTGGCTCTGGTAAGATAGTTGAGTTCTCACCACATCATGTGGTTATTCGGGACCTCCATGACTCTGATTTGGTTGTGGCTACTGGGTATGTTGATACTGCATCTCAACTTTATAGATTTGATGGATTTGAGCCTTCTGAGGGTACAAGTTCATCTCTTATAGCACATGCAGATTCTATGAGTAAGCTTTGGCATGAGTGTTTGGGCCATGTCAATTACAGATATCTTCAGCAGATGAGTACACAGGCACTTGTTCTTCGTCTTCCACAAATTTCCTACACAGACGATATTTGTCATGGTTGTGTGCTTAGCAAGCAACACATGGATCCCTTTCCAAAGGGAAGCGCCACTCGTGCTTTGGCACCCTTAGAGTTGATTCATAGTGACCTCATATCATTTCCCACTCCTTTTTTTGGGGCCAAGTATGTACTCACATTCATTGATGACTTCTCCATACATACATGGGTGTACTTTCTTAAGTACAAGTCCGATGTCTTTGATTCCTTTCAAATCTTCAAGACATTTATAGAGAAGTAGTCTGGCCTTTCTATTCGGCAGATACGTATAGATAATGGGGGGGAGTATGTGAATCGGGCTTTCAGAGATTTTTGCATTGAGTATGGTTTGTAGCATCAATTTATTGTTCTCTACACCCCTCAGCAGAATGGTGTCGCTGAGAGAAAGAACAAGAATTTACAGGAGATGGCGAATTGTATGATTCAGTCCAGGTCCATGGATCTATCTTTTTGGGCTGAGGAAGTTAATTGTGCCAACTATATTCAGAATCAGATGCCTCATAAGGTGATTCGACATATGACTCCTGAGGAGGCTTGGTCTCATGACAAGCCTGATGTTTCATCATTTCGAGTATTTGGTAGTGAGGCATGGGCCTTTATTCCTAATGCTCAAAGGAGAGCCATGGAGAGGAAGAGTCGGCCCCTCATTTTTGTCGGCTACTGTGAGGATGTTAAGGCGTACAGGTTGTTTGATCCTGATTCCAAAGAGGTCTTGTTTCGATGAGATGTCCAGTTTGATGAGCGCCTTCCCACAGTGGATACCCTATCTCCAGTGTCTACTTCACTACCTACTATTCACACTGTAGTTCTTTAGGATTATGTTGAGGATGATTCTGATGAGGATGCTGATGATCCCCCATCTCCACCTCCACTTGCTCCACCTCAGATGCCCAAATGGGCTCGCTTTACTGTTGAGGCAGAAGGATCTATGGCAGGTGATCCTTCAGACACTTGTCGCACCCATTCTCATATTGTGGGTTCTAGTCTTTTGAGTCATTATCTTTCAGAGGATCCTCAGAAGTTTTTCAAGGCAACAGGTCACCCTGAGTGGGATAGTGCTATGGAGGAGGAGTATTCTTCTTTGATGAGGAATAATACTTGGGATGTCTGTCCTCTTCCTAAGGGCATAAAGATGGTTCAATGCAGATGGTTGTATCGCACCAAATATGTTGCTGATGGTTCTATTGATAAGTACAAAGCATGTCTTGTTGTGAAGGGTTTCTCACAGGTTGAGGTTATTGATTACTCTGAGACATTTGCCCCTATTGCCAAGATGAATTCTATTCGCTTTGTACTATCACTTGCAGCTTCTAGGGTATGGTCCATTTATCAGATGGATGTGAAGAGTGCATTCTTGCATGGTGACCTACAAGAGGAGATCTATATGGATTAGCCTTAGGGATTTATTTAGGATGCTTCTTTGGTTTGCAGACTTCAGCGTTCATTATATGGTCTCAAACATGCCCCTCAAGCTTGGTATGAGAAGATGGACTCTTTTTTGCTCTCCACTGGTTTCACACGCTGTCATTCTGATCCTACCACCTATATTCAGAATCTTAAGGGTGAGATCCTGATTCTTGTGCTATATGTTGATGATCTCCTCATCACAGGTAGCTCATCCTCTATGATTTAGCATGCTCAGCGAGCTTTGATGGAGCAGTTTGAGATGACAGATCTCGGTCTTCTGCACTATTTTCTTGGTCTTCAGGTGATTCAGTCTTCTAATGGGATCTCCATTTACTAGCAGAAGTATGCTCTTGATATGCTTCAGTGCTTTGGCATGCTTGATTGCAAGCCTGCCCCCACACCTTTTCAGTCAGGGGTTGTTTTGACTCCTACTTGCCCCACTCCTTCTATAGATTCTACACTTTATAGGTAGTTGGTTGGCAGTTTGTTGTACCTGACTCACACTCATCCTGATCTTTCCTTTGCGGTTGGCCTTGTCTCTTGATTCTTCCATGATCCTCATGAGAGTCATTGGCAAGTTGGCAAACATATTTTGAGGTACATTCAGGGCACCCTTTCTTATGGCATTCACTACACATCAGGGGATCCTCACATTGTTGGCTACACTGACTCAAATTGGGTTGGTGATATCAATGATCGGAAGTCTACTTTTTGCTTTGTTTTCTGTCTTGGCTCTGGTCCTATCACATGGTCTTGCAAGAAGCAGACTGCTCATGCATTATCATCTACAGAGGTTGAGTATCGAGCTACTGTGCTCACTAGTTAGGAGATCTTATGGCTTCGCCAGTTGATGACTGAGTTTGGTTTTCCTCCTGATAGTCCCACTATTCTTTGGTGTGACAATCATAGTGCTATACACATTTCTAGCAACCCGGTGGAGCATCAACGGACAAAGCACATTGAGCTTCATATGCATTTCATCAGATAGTTGATTCAGGATGGTTCTCTCATCTTGGAGTATATTCCCACTGCCGAGCAGGTTGCTGACATCTTCATGAAGCCTTTTTCCTCTCCGCGCTATCTTTAGTTGCATTCTATGCTTGGGATGAAGGAATTTGTTCTTGGGGGGTCTTCATGAGGCCTTCCTTCCTTCATGTTTCTTTCAGCATGTTCTTCTATCTTTTTTTGGAGAGGAATTTTTTCCCATTGGGTTTTCTCCTTTTTCTCCATTTCATAGATATTTCCTTGTACTTGGGTACCTAATTTGGCCTTATTGCTGGGACCCATTGTTCTTTGCTTCTAGTAGCTTCTTCTAGGTTTTAGCTTCTCCCTAAGTCTAGCTTAAGGGGGGGTGTTAGAGTAATTGGTTATTTACTTGATTAATTAAACAATATCTGGTTAATTAATTAAGTTACCTTTTATCTCTTTTTCACTTAAGATAACTTTAGGTGCATAATAATTAATTATTATGTGCATGCCTAGGGTTTTCCTTTTTAGGTTTTTTACCTATATAAGGTTGTAATCTTTTCTTTTGTATTCTAACTCTTTTACATTTGGCAATATTGAGCTATTTTATGAGCATATTTTGCTGTGTTTTTCTTTGCATCTCCCTTGTAACAGGTGTTTAGCTTGGAGAGATCTTTGTGCTCCTTCATTTTGGAGGCCTTAAAGGAATTTGGAACTCTGATTGCAAGTTTAGATGTTTGAGTTAAGTGTTCAATAAAGGGAAATGTGAACTTGAGATGAATAGAGAAACAAGGAATGTTTGAGTTTTGTCAAATGAGATTGAGATAGGTGGTTTTCTTCCTTTGCTTACATCACCTTGCCATCCCATTTGGACAATCAAAATTGAATCTATCCTTATTATTCTGGAAAATCTACTAAAGTGTAATCCAAAATCTTAAATTAAGAGTAAATCAACATGTTCTTGGGTGCAAACTTGGAGCTCAATCCATGGAGAAGGAGAATTAAAGATATAATGTTAGTTTAAATGTATTTGATTCATGCTTTTATTCATTTTTCCTTCTAACCATTTTCCCCATCCTTATTTTAGCATGCCTAGTGGGATCCACACCCCTTTCTAACATTTTTATGTGAGTTTTGTGAAGAATTTGCGCATAGGATTTTGATTCGTGCTTTACCCTATAGATCAACGCTTTCGTAGTCACAAGTTGTGCTCTTGTTATGACCTCTGGTGCTTTCACAACATATTATTGTGCATTTTCTTTGACATTTAGCGCCTACATCACAACCTTAGGCGTTTGTGCCTCCCAAAACACATCTACATTTGGGTGCAAAAGTTTTATAATTTGCCTAACCTTTCTCGTGTTGGTTACAGGTTTCTTTAAAAGTTTATACATTGTTGATCTTAGCATTTAGATTTACACTAAATCTAGGTCCTTTTATTTGTAACATTTTGTTTTTCTTTTTACAAATATCTTAAAATTTAAAAACAACAACAAAAGTAACAAAAAAATCATAAAATACAAAAAATAGCAAAATATATAGGTTAAACAACTTCCCTAGTTGCACAACACATTTCATTTTGGGTTAAATGACACACATTTTCTTTTTTATTTCACCTCATTGTGTTAACTACGCTTCCATAATACATAGTCATACTTATGCACCCACTCGTAGCACTTATATTCTATGTTTCGACACCTATGCTATGACTCACCTCACCCACATCTCAACGTGCGGTGCTTGTGTTGCATAAATCTACACCTCTATTTCTAAACAAATCATTTTCTTTAGAGTGTTTATAAGTAATTTTTTCTCAACTTTTTGCATGTTTACAAGTTCAAAAAGAACTTATAAGAAATTGAATCATCAACTAAGCATGTTTTACCAAATTTTATAAAAAAAATGTTTTTTTTGGCTAATCAAATCTTGTAGATTTCTATTTTCTACGGAAGCATGCTTTTGTTCAGATTTGTGGGGCTTTTGTGCAGACAAGCTTCATTTTCATTCTACACTTATGTAGAGACTTTTTGCACCTATGCAGAGACTTTCAACATCTGTGTGTCATTTTTCAATGTCTCCGTTTTGTAGAGCTACACCTGCAATAGGTATATTTTTTGAATTTTCTATAAATTTGTGCTTCTATTTAGTTTTCTATTTTTTTGATTTTTGGCTAACTTTTGGACTAACAAGTGGTGCAGCTAGTTAATCCTGTCCAAGAATTAATCATTGAAACTAATAACTTGTGGTTTTGTAGGTTCATTTATCCAAGATTTTATTTTTCCACTAAATTAGGTACTAAAATTAGAGTAGTGGGTAAATTAACCATTGTTTGCTGTGTTTGGAGGGTTGCATATATATGTATGTTATCCCCTTGCACTTAGAGAAATCTTGGGGATTAGAAATCTTGCATCTCCTCATTTTTTGTTTTAGATTATAATCTAGGACTTTATAGTTTTGTGTGTATGCTCTCCCCTTGTGCCTAGTGCAATCTTGGGGATCAAAAACACCTAGCAATTATCCTTCCCTTTAGGAGGCTTTCCTAGTAATTTCATCACCCTAAGGGACGACCTCAACCACGTGTTACCGATGGGGTATAGAAAGGAGGGAGAACAACAGTTGTACCCCAATGTAGTCATGTTTTGTCTAGCGAATCCTTGATGTCTAGGTGATTCCAATACAATAGGTCCAGGGTTGGTTTGGAATTTCATGCAAAAAGTTCTTGACCCACACTTGTGATGGGCTAGTATTCATGGTTGTGCCTCATGCACCCTTGTGGTATTTAGAGGATGACCTAGAAAGCTTTCAAATCCTATATTAAGACCATTCAATTATATCTTAATGTGATGCAAGGTATAATATCATGCCCAAAGTTACTCACCATGTTCTCCCTTAAGTAGAGATAAAAATTCTTAGGTTGGATTTTATAGCCTCGGAAGGAGAGACAAAAGGTGAGCTTGTTGTTGTATTGGGCCAATCTTACTGGATGTCTAGTGATTCGCTTTCACAAGAAAGGTGTTTCTATATGATCTCATAGAGTATTAGCACTTAATTGTGAGTTGGGCACACATTAATTCTATAAACCCACTTGAATAATTTAGGATTGTGATAAAGTGCTTTGTGTGTCTTAAATGTGTTAAACCATTGATAAGCCACTCATCTTTGATAGCTAAAAATCCTTTTCACCTTGAAGATTTGATTCATTTGGCCAATGTTTTTTCTTGTGTGATCATATCTCTTGCCAAAACATAGACTATAAAATTGTGCCTCCCTCACACCTAGCTGTGCCTATGCATCGACTGCATGTGTTTGTGCTTTGTATAGTTGTGCTTGTGCTCTGTCCTAAATTGTCTATCAAACTGTGCCCACGCTTTGACTATCTACACCTTTGATCTAACCATATTATCTCTATAAAACTATGCTTGATTATCAAGCTATGCTTAAGATTATGAAATTGTGCCTGCATCTAACCTAGGAAATAGATACTATCTGATAGTGAACAATAGGTATCCTTGACCAGAACTTTATATTTTGCAACTCAATAGTTTTAATATAGGTTTGATGTAATAACCCATATGAAATTATTACTTAATTATCATTATTGTATTTGACACATGAATATATTCCAAATTAAAAAGACATAACTAGTGGCTAAAGTTAATCATAGCTACACATGTCCATTTAAAATGAGTTAATGATCCATATATTCACTTCAAAATTCAATTTACAATATCAGGTTTGACTTGGCTCCTAAGGCCACAAAGTCATTACATTGTACTCTTTATGTCAAATACATGAATGTATTCCATCAAGCTACATATTGGACTAAATAGTCTTGTGAACAACTAAGGTTCTTCTTTAACGCTCGCCTCCACTGGTGGACGAGAACATGGTTGAAGCACTTTACCACCCAACCACGAAGCTTATGCTTCCCCAATATTCTTCCAACTTGAAGAATGCCCGATCCTGCATGAAAAGTTTAGCAAGAGAACAATCGGCAATGTGGACTCTAGTGCGTGCCCATACATCAACATGCAATTTCTATCTACAATTTAGAAAAGAAAATGCAAGATCTATGCTAGGAATGGGAAAGAGTGAAATCATAGAGTTCATACATACAAAATGAATTGTATTGCTTGGCCAAGCATAATAAATGTGTTGCAACAAAAAAAAACATTAGGTTCTGGTAAAGCAAACCTATACTCTCTGAACTCCATTTTGGCACTCGTCTCGGAAGGTAAATTTCTACTATACATCTCATAACAACTATCTACCCTCTAGTAGCATCTACCCTAAGGTGCTCTAGTCAACTAAGGTATCACTACTTCGTTCACGAATTATAATTTTCTTTCACACATGTCTTCAAAAGAAGAATTTAGATTACTAATTTACTCTCTAAACAAAAATCAGATTTATGATTCAATAGAGTAATTCAACAATCAGTCATATCATTCTTATGACTATTATATACTTTTCATCGTAAGCATTTTCCATTTAAAAATGAACTAAGAACAAAAGAAGGTATGTCACAAGTATGGGTATGTACATAGATGAAGTCTATGTGCATACACATATATGTGCCTAATTAAGTTTTAGATTTGTGCATACATTCTAAAATAAATCATTAAATCATATTGTAATATAATAAAATAGTATTCCATTTGATGTTTCTTTTGTCAAAAATAAAGAATCAAGAAAAAGTCTATGTTAATAGTTTCACACATACTGTTATTGCATTCTCACAACTGTGATACTCTAACATTGTTGTTTACATATGAACATTCATCATTTAAACAAAACAAGTAATGTTTCCTACTTAACAGTTATAAGAAAATTTGTTTACATATGAACATTCATTGTTTTAATAGAACAAGTATTGTTTCCTAGTAAACAGTTATAAGACAAAATTTTTACATATGAACATTCACTGTTTACAACTATTCAAAGTTGTTCCAACTAAACGGTTTAATGAGCAAGGCTATTTTCAACTACAAAGATAATCTTAACAACAAAATAGTGTCGTTTAAAAAAGATTATACATTGTTTACATCATTGCAATACTGTTTCAGACTAAACAGTTACATTTAATGATAGAAAGTATCATTTTCCAATAGAACATTCACTATTTGCAATTACTTATTGTTGTTTCTGTTGGAAATACAAGGGTAGACAATTGAGAGGGGGGGTGAATCAATTGTCACAAAAATTATACTTATTAAACTTATTCTTAGATCTGATAAATAAACATGAAAGCATAAACCATCACCACATCAAAAACACACATAACACCAAATTTTTTACGTGGAAACCCTATTAGGGGAAAAACCATGATGGAGGTTAGTCCATAAGATTATACTTTGTTAAAAGTATAAAAGTATTATAAATGGGAATGGACATGCATTCATGCACACTGCCTAGAGCTCATTGCTCAAATACAAAAGACTTACTGCCCAAATGAAGACTCATTGTCTTACAGTCACATTCGGATTACATCCATAAGATTTTGAATTGGGAAAATAGCATCTTCTAATGCTTGATTACAGTTCCAGTTAAGCACATAAACACTTTCTTTTGCTTACTTTTCTTCACACTTTACTTTTTCCTTCAAAAGGTTGGAACATTATTCGAACATAGCACTCAGCAAACATCACACACCATGCCTTCAAATGGTATAAACAATCAATCATATATATATATCCGCAACTAAGGATAACATCAACTATATTTTGGCCCAAAAAAATATAAAATGTGTACAAACTGTCGGCCCAAATCAATAAACAATTATCAATGCGCACCAAACAATGTCGGCCAAAACATAGTAAGGATCCAAAAAAACATACCTCGAACATGAAACACCTTAAACAATTATGCCTTGAAGATCCAAAACATGCTACAATCACCCTGTTGGCCATGATCATGAAAAACATGAACTCACAAAAGAAAAACACCAATTGCAAACACAACGATCAATGTAGACCAACAACACAGATAGAGCATGATCTATAAACATCCACAAGCATCATGAATCACCATGAAAGATCCACAAAAAATAAAATTACTAGAATCACATCATCTTCTTTCAGGAACACCAACTAAAGCAACATAACAATTGTTAGAACATAGATACTCATAACTTAATCAAATCTTCATGCGAACCTCTGAAACTTCATGTGGATAAACTAGATATACTTGTCAGCAAACCCTTTAATCCACAACCTCTTATCATCAATATATTGACCTAGCCACCATGCTAAACTTCACTGCACCACTGACAACCTACAACTTATTTTATTACAATTTTCTCAATATCCTTGACATATATAGTCTTAAAGACATTAATGCCAATAGTGTTGACATCAATGAAAACCAAAAATCAGCAATATCCAACAATCTCCTCCTTTGGCATTGATGGAAACACATGATGTGAAAAACACCATCAACACAACTTTCTCTTAGCACTTTCTCCCCCTTAGATTTTGAATATTTTCTCCTTAACTCTTTCACAATTTTTCACATGACTCTTCTCCCCCTTTGACATCAATGACAAAGATACACATTATATTTCTTTGCACAACCTCTGAACCACATTTCTAAACATCTAACCACTCCCCCTGAGTAGCACCCACCACAACATCAATCTGGATCACAAGATATGACTATGAAATGCACAGACTGATGCAAGACAATGCATCTTAATTCTGATTAGGAGGGGTAATCACCCCTAGCTTCCCTCTAAGATACTTAAAAGTATCCTTAAGAAAGGGCTTGGTAAAGATATCTTCAATCTGTTCCTTAGTGGGCACATACTCCAATCTAACTTCCTTTTCACTCACCTTCTCTCTCAAAAAGTGAAACTTGATAGATATATGCTTGGTTTTTGAATACAACACCAAATTCTTAGAAATGTTAATTGCACTCGAATTATCACAAAATATAGAAATAGGTTCATCATACACAACTCTGATATCTTTCAACATTTGCTTCATCCACAATACTTGAGTACAATTGTTAGCAACAACAATGTATTATGCCTCTGCAGTAGATAAAGAAATGAGATTCTGCTTCTTATTTAAACATGAAATTGACTTCTTTCCCAAGAAAAATGCACCACCACTATTACTCTTTCTATCATTCACATCTCCTGCCCAATCAACATTAGTAAAGGCACTCAAATTAAGGGAATCTTCTCTAGGATACCATAGGCCAAAATCAACTGTCCCCTTCAAGTACCTAAAAATACTCTTCATAGCTGTCACATGAGATTCCTTAGGATCAGCTTGAAATATTGCAACAATGCATACAAAATTCATGATATTAGGTCTAGTTTGAGTCAAATAGAGCAATCCACCAATCATGGATCTATATCTAGTCTGATTTATTTGAGGAGAATCATCATCTTGTGTTAACTTACATCTGGTCACCATAGGTGTACCAACTAGCTTTGAATCTTCCATACCAAACTTCTTTAGCAATTCTTTCACATACTTGGACTGAGATACAAAGATCCCTCTATCTAGCTAAGTAATTTTCAATCCCAAAAAGAATTTCATTTTTCCAATCATAGACATCTCAAACTCACTCTGCATCTCATCAACAAACTTCATGCACAAACTATCATCTCCTCCAAAAATGATATCATCAACAAAGAATTCAACAATCAAATCTTTATCATGATCAATCTTGAAATACAAATTACTATCAGGAGCAGCTTTATTAAATCCATGCTTCAACAAATACTTGTCCAACCTGGCATACCATGCTCTTGGGGCTTGCTTAAGTCCATACAATGCTTTCTTTAATTGGAAAACCATATCTCCCTGATCAGTCAATTGAAATCCATCAGGTTGCTCAATATACACTTCTTCTAGTTCGCCATTTAGAAATGCTGACTTGACATCCATATGATAAACCTTGAAGTTTTTGTAAGTAGCATAAGCAAGAAATAGTCTCACAACTTCAATCCTAGCAACAGGAGCAAAAGTTTTTCAAAGTCAATTCCTTCCATCTGAGAATATCCTTTACACACAAGTCTTTTTTTTTTTTAACAACTTCACCTTGCTCATTCAGTTTGTTCCAAAAGACCCATTTAGTTCCAATTAAATTTTTGTCCTTAGGTCTAGGAAAAAGAATCCATGTATCATTCTTCTCAATTTGTAGTAGTTCTTCTTTCATTACTTCCACCCAATGTTCATCTTTGCATGCTTCATTGACACTATTAGGCTTCGTCTTTGAGATCAAACAATAATCTTCTAAAATTATTCTCCTAGTTTGAACACCTTTGTTCTTATCACCTATAATCTGATCTTCTGAATGATTTAGTCTTACATACCTTGGAGTATTAGGGTGTTCTTGAACTTCAGGCTCTTGTGATCTCACTTCTGCACTTTCACTAGTTCCTTCCTCTTGATTTTCCTGATTCACCAGAATGATCTAAACTTGATTTAGAGTCTGAACTTTCTTTCCTTTATCTGAACTATCATTGTGATCATCTGAATCATATCCATAGGTTCTGGATGGTTTAACTATGTCTTCATCAACCTTGAAATTATCACTTTCAATTACTTTCCTTAATGTCTTATTGTAGCATTGGTAGGCTTTACTTTTAGTAGAATAACCAAGAAAGATTCCTTCATCACTTCTAGCATCAAACTTTCCTATATCTTCATCTCTTTTGATATAGCATTTACTCCCAAATATTTTGAATTATCTGACAGTAGGCTTATGACCATACCATAGCTCATAAGGAGTCTTACCGATATCACCTTTGACATGTACCCGATTGAGGGTGTAAACGATAGTACTCACAACTTCTCTCCAGTAGATATGTGGAACATTTCCTTCCAACATCATGGTCCTAGCAGCTTCTTGAATTGTCCTATTCTTCCTTTCCACAACTCCATTTTGCTGAGGGGTCTGCGAGGTAGATAATTGTCTCTTTATCCCATGTTCTTCACAAAAATAATTAAACTCACCAGAAGTGAATTCACCACCTCTATTTGATCTCAAACATTTAATCTTCAGACCTATCTTTGTCTCAACCATAGCCTTAAAAATATTGAATTTCTCTAGGGCTTCAAAATTTTCTCTTAAGAAAGTAACCCACATCAATATAGAATAATCATCAATAAGTAACATGAAATACTTGTCTCCTTGTAAACTTATGACTCTAGAAGGACCACACAAGTCAGTATGCACAAGCTCCAACACTTCATTTGAACAATGTTGTTTGCTCCAGAATGAAACTCTAGTTTTCTTCCCTAATTGACATTCCTTGCACATAGTATTAGTAGGTTTTATCAACTTAGGAAGATCTCTCACTGCCTGAGTAGAACTTATCTTGATAATATTATCAAAGTTTACATGACACATTCTCCTATGCCACAACCAACTTTCATCAACTTGAGCAATCAGACAACTTTTACCAATAGCACTTAGGTGAAAGATATTACCTTTTATTTTTGTACCAGATGCAATCACATTTTTGGAACTCCCCAATATTATAAAATTTCCATTCTTGAATTGAAGATTGTATCCCTTTTCAACCATCTGTCCAACACTTAAGAGATTATGATTCAAACCTTCCACATATAGAACATCATCAGTATTAAATTCTTACCATCAAGAGAAATGGATCCTCTGCCATAGATTACACCAACTTTGTCATCACCAAATCTTACAACACCACCATCATACTTTCCCAAGCTCATAAATTTACTTTTATCACTTGTCATGTGATGAGAGCATCCACTGTCAATCACCCATTCATCTTTTTCTTCAACTCTGGCAGCTAGAGCTTTCTCCACATTTGTGTAACTAGTAGATTCAGTAGGTACTAGATAATTTTCCTTTATAGCAATAAATACCCATTCATCCTCACTTAAATTCCCTTTATCAGATTCATCATCTGTCACACCTTCATCAGCAGCATAATAACACTTTCTTTGGAATATAGGCTTGTTAGGTCTTAGCTTAGGAGCTTTTTCTGGACACCTTGAGGCAAAATGACCTATCTTATTACAAGAAAAAACATTTAAGAGGCAATTTACCTTTATACTTACCTTCTTCACTAGCTACCATCTTGACAATAAGTGCTTCAAGATCGTCTAGTTTTCTCTCTTCTTCTTCAATATCTCTCATTTCCTACTCATACTTGGACATTTTTCTAGAACTTTCTCCCGAATCATATCTCTTCTTATCTTT
The DNA here is from genome assembly GCA_007258455.2 of Sequoia sempervirens. Classification (NCBI taxonomy): domain Eukaryota; kingdom Viridiplantae; phylum Streptophyta; class Pinopsida; order Cupressales; family Cupressaceae; genus Sequoia; species Sequoia sempervirens. The sequence goes on from VDFB02000015.1 coordinate 473,312,337, forward strand.
TCCAGAGATAGTAGCTTTGAAAATTTTGTCTTAGGAAGAGATTCACCAAACTCACTTAACTCAAAAGTAGTAATCTTTCCAATCAACATGTCTCTAGTTACATTTTTTGCAGTCCGGATCTCCTCAATAGTAGTAGCTTTGTGTTTGTATGCAACAAGAAAGGATCTTAGCACTTTAGCAACAATCTCTGATTCTTCCAATGTTCCACATACACATCTAATACTACACACAAGTTCATTCACTCTTTGCATAAAAGAAGTGATGTTCTCATCTTCACCCATTCTCAACATTTCATATTTCCCTTTCAGACTTTGCAACTTAGCAATCTTCACATGGGTATCACCTTCATACACAGTTTTCAACTTTTTCCAAATCTCATAAGTATTCTTTAGCTCCATTACATTTTTCATCTAAAAATCATTCAAAGCACTCAACAATGCTTCCTTAGCCCTAATATTGTACTCAACTTCCTTAATCTCACTTGCAGTAGAAGGACCATTCTGTGGGATGATATACCTATTCTTTGTAATTGTCCAATAAGGTTCAACAATGCATCTTAGATTTCACTCCATTTGAGTCTTCCACAGAGAATAATTAGTTCCATCAAATCTCAGACTATCCTTCTTATATGTCACCATCTCAAATCACCTCAAGCTATTAAACTTCTTCCAAGGAATCTGCTCTAATACCAATGGTTGGCAACACAAGGGTAGACAACTGAGAGGGGGGGTGAATCAGTTGTCACAGAAATTATACTTATTAAACTTATTAAATGTATTCTTAGATCTGATAAATAAACATGAAAGCATAAACCATCACCACATCAAAAACACACATAACACCAAGATTTTTTATGTGGAAACCCTGTTAGGGGAAAAACCACGGTGGAGGTTAGTCCACAAGATTATACTCTGTTAAAAGTATAAAAGTATTATAAATGGGAATGCACATGCATTCGAGCACACTACCTAGAGCTCACTGCTCAAATAAAAAAGGTTTACTTCCCAAAGGAAGACTCACTATCTTACAGTCACATTCGGATTATATCTAGAAGATTTTGAACTGGGAAAATAACATCTTCTAATGCCTGATTACAGTTTTGGTTAAGCACATAGAAACTTTCTTCTACTCACTCTTCTTCACACTTTACTTCTACCTTCGAAATATTGGAACATTATTCACACACAACACTCAACAGACATCACACACCATGCCTTCAAATGGTATAAACAATAGATCATATATATCCACAACTAAGGATAACATCAACTATATGTCGGCCCAGCAAAATATAAAATGTGTACAAACTACTGGCCCAAATCAATAAACAATTATCAATGCACACCAAACAATGTCAGCCAAAACATAGTAAGGACCCAAAACAACATGTCTCAAAAATGAAACACCTTAAACAATTATGCCTCGAAGATCCACAACACACTACAATCACCCTGTCGACCATGATCATGAAAAACATGAACTCACAAAAGAAAATCACCAATTGCGAACACAACGATCAATGCAGACTGACAACATAGATAGAGCACAATCTAGAAACATCCACAAGCATCATGAATCACCACAGAAGCATCCACACCAAATCAAATTACTAGAATCACATCATCTTGTTTCAGGAACACCAACTCAAGCAACAAAACAACTATTAGAACATAGATACTCATAACTCAATCAAATATTCATGTAAACCTTTGAAACTTCATGTGGATAAACTAGATATACTTTTTAGAAAACCCTTTAATCCACAACCTCTTATCATGAATATACTGAGCTAGCCACCATACTGAACTTCATTGCACCATTGACAACCTGCAACTTATTTTATTACAATTTTCTCAATATCCTTGACATATACAGTCTTAAATACATTAATGCCAATAGTGTTGACATCAATGAAAACCAAAAATTAGCAATATCTAATAGTTTCAAGATATTTAGAAGCTAAATGGGAACATCACATTTAATTGTTCACTATTTTAAAACAGAACATGTTTTTCCACAATGAACTGAAAATAAACAATGTTGTTTTGCCAGTAACAATATTATCTACAGCTTCTCATTATTCAATTTTCAAGCAAGCCAAGAGATTTCTATAACAAGTCAAATAGCCTAGTTTCATACATAAAAATAGGATGTCTAATATAAGATCTTGAATAGCTTTCATCTCTGAAATTCATTGTGCAACTTAATAATAGAAAGAATCTAAGTTGGACATGCTTGTTGAGGTAAAACTTAAACAAGTATTTCAGTCAATAGAAAGACATGGAAGTTTCAAGTTCTAGTAGAACTCATGCCATTTCAAGTTTCAACAAACATTCACAGGTCACTCTAAATTGACCATTCATATTGGTCTGGTGCATTTCTTTTTTAGCAATAATAACATGCACATATTCGACCTTAAAGACATGCTAGTTTCACCACTCAAAATCAACATGCATGAATCTTAGTTATAAGAGAACACCCCTTCGATCTGATCTTGTAGATCAAGCCCTACTTAGGTTTATTGAATTTAAACAAGGATTTCACCACCTTTCCCACTAGAATGTGGAAAAATTATAATACATACAATACAATTTGAGCATTTGTTTTAGTAGCTATTTATCATCCCAACCGATATGGAGAATACAATACATTTAAAAACAAAACATAGGGTTGATACCCTTTTCGCGAGATCGATGGTCAATCCACAATAATTTTTAATGATCATAAAAATATAGTGAATTGGAATAGAGATTCCGAATAGCCATCAAATGGCTAGCACAAAAGTGCGAACTTAAAGAATAGTCATACTTTAGTAACTCTAAGGCTCGACCTAGCTATGAAAGCTAGCCACAAGGCTTCTAAATGAAACTCATACAATACTGGCTATAGGCCAACCGACCCAAAACAATGGTCAATGCCACATTACTCGAATCAAGGCTATGGTTATTCAACATTAATACATTTTATAGTTTAAATGACGCAATCGATAAAATGGAAGAATACCATTTCAAATGATGAGGAAAAATGATAAAAGAAAATCGAGTTTTCTTTCTAAAGTCTGCCTTTGATTTTTCCCTCACCCACAATCTCTCTCTGCTTTTTCCTTTGAACCAACAACTTTCTTCACCATGCTTTTTTTCCTACAGCATTGTGAATTCAAAAATGGAAACAACATTATTCTTTTTGCATGTCATTGGCGATGGCATTATTGCATTACTACTAGACACTACTTGTTTGAATATTGCCATTAATCTTGTGGTAGACCGCATCCTTCATGATCTTATTTGATTTCAACAGTCCAATATTAGAATATTATTAGTTATTGATTTAAATTTTGATGAGAATATGAATATGTATACATATAAATGTATATGCATATACATATATATATTCATATATACATATATCTATATGTATTTATATAATTTATTCCATATTTATCATGTTCATTCTTCATTTCAATATATGTAAATATATATATATATCTGTATCTATGTATGTATGTATGTATGTATATCTGAATGTATTCACATTTATTTACATACATGTATATATGTACATTCTTGTATAAATTGTTTGTTTGGGAGAGCTTATAAGGTCCATATGCCATCTTTTAAATTAAGTAAGGAACTTTAATTTCATCTCGAGCGTCCATATATAAACTAAGAGAATTTATTTTCAATTAATTTTCACAAAATGAAATCTCTTATCCTTTTTAATCATTCTTTTCAATACTTTCTTTCATTTTCTTCAAAATACAAAGTTTGAGTAGACAATTTAATCTACAAGCCATTCATTTTCAATTACTAAAACAATTCAAGTCATGAAATTACGTTCTTCTATATATACAAAATAGTTCAAATGCAAGTCATCATGCCATTTGTGGTGTGTGCACCCAGATTCCAACTGGCTTACCGTTTGATCCGGCTAAACAATCCTACTTCAACTATGTTCTCATCCTTTAACCTGTCACCCCTGCAACTACACACACTTGCACCTGCAAATTTATCAGTAATGTTAAATTCTTGAAAACATATAAGATAATTTCTGAAAGTTCATAAAGTCAACATTAATCAACTTCTTTCATTCAATTTTCAAAACATCCAAAATTTCCATTTAATATATATTAAATTTCTTCAATAATTCAATTTACCATATAATAATAAATATGCAATAAAATTGGGTTATGACATCCTTCCCCTCTTAGAAGAGACATCGTCCCGATGTCTAGTAAGTCAAAATAAAATAACATCATATCAAATTTGAACATACATGTCTATTTCAACATCACATCAAAATATATATGCCTATTTCAACATCACATCAGAATATATATATGCCTATTTCAACATCTCATTAGAATATATATGTTTATTTCAACATGATATTAGAATTTAAAGCATGGAATATCATAGTATCTCAATCCAAAAAAAATTCAAGCAAAATTATTGAAATTTCTTTCTCAAGAAATAAAATGTGGGAAGGAGCGTTCTATTTCTTCCGCATCCTCCTAAGTAGCACTATCCTATGAGTACTGGTCCCATTGGACCTTAAATTGAGCAATATCTCTACTCCACAACTTAATGTTGTGTCTATCTAGGATTCTAATGGGCTCCACTAGTACCACTCCTGGATCCTATATCTACAAAGATTTCCAATCCAACACATGAGTCACATTAGGATGATATGCCTTAAGCAAGGAAACATGAAACACATTATGAAGTCAAGCCAGAGCAGGTGGTAGAGCTAGTCTATAAGCAACTAGGTTAATCACTTCGAAGACTTCAAACAACCCCACATATCTTGGGGCCAACTTGGAAGACTTTCCAAAAGCAATAGAACTTTTATGAGGTTTAACTCTCAAGAAAACTTTATCCCCTGTTGTGAATTGTCTAAGATTTCGATTCTTGGCGACATAACTCTTCTGTCGGTCTGCTGCCTCTTTTAGTATGCTCTTAATGACCCTCATTTTTTCTTCCATTTCCTTAAGCATTTCATGTCCTACTATGATATTGTCCTCCAATTTATCCCAACTGATGGGGGTATGACACTTTTGTCCATACAAGGCTTCAAACGGTGCTATGCCTAAGGATGTATGATAGGAGTTGTTGTAAGAAAAATATACCAAACGAAAATATTCTTCCCACCTATACTGTTGGTCCATACAATACATACAGAGGAGGTCTTTGACTACTTTATTCACCCTCTCTGTCTTCCCATCAGTCTAAGGATGATAGGCTGAGCTGAAATTTAGTTTGGTTCCCAATGCAACATTCATGGTCATCCAAAACCTTGAGGTCATCTGTGTGTCCCTATCATAAATGATGGTCTCTGGCACTCCATGCAAGCAGAAGATCTCCTAGACAAATTTATTATCCAGGGTCAATGATGCATCCTTAAGGTTTCCTAGAATGAAGTGCGAAACTTTAGTCAACTTATCAATCATGAGCAGCATAACATCATGCTTGTTCTTGCTCAATGGCAACCCTTGTAAAAAATCTGTACTGATCACCTACCATTTATCCTCATTTATGTCATGAGGATACAATAACCCAAATGGATGTGCATGCTTAGCCTTGACTCGCTAGCACTCCCAGCATCTGGATACGTACTCCACTACATCCTTCTTGAGTTTAGGCCAAAAATACAAAGTCTTCAACTCTGTGATCATCTTGGATACTCTGAGGTTTCCTGAATAAGGTGCATTGTGAACTTCTTCTAAAACCAACTTCCTTAGTTCTCTAGAGTCAGGAATATACATCCTTCTCTGATATCTCAAAATACCATATGGTTCAATCTCATACCAATCAAATTGATGATCTAAAGGATTTACTACTAGGGCATTCTTCACTCTCTCATAGTACTCATCCCTTGGCAGATTTTGAATCACTTGCTACCTCAAGTTAGACCTTGTTGAGATAATGGCTGCCATATGTATTCATCTACTAAGAGAATCAACAACTATGTTCTCTTTTCCTTTTATATATTCAATTCCAAAGTCATATGTGCAAAGGAATTCCAACCACCTTCTCTGTCGTGCATTAAGGTTTGGTTGGGTAAATATGTATCTCAATCCTAAGTGGTCTATCTTGAGTTCAAATGGATTTCCCAAAAGATATTGTCTCCACATCTGTAAGGAATGATCTATGGCCACCAATTCCAAATCATGAGGTGCATAGTTCACTTCGTGTTGCTTGAGCTTCCTTGATTCATATGCTACCACTTGTCTTTCTTTCATTAACATTGCTCCCAATACCTCTCTTGATGCATTTGTGATTACCGTGAATCTCCCATTGGGATTGGGGATGGTTAGCAGTGGTGTTGTCATGAGCTTCTCCTTCAGGATTTGGAATGCTTGCTCGTATTTCTCAGTCCATTCAAACTACGTTCCCTTCCTTTGGAGTGAGGTAATAGGAGATGCAATTTGGGAGAACCCTTGTACAAACTTCCTATAGTATCCCGTGAGGCCCATGAAGCTACAAAATTTTGACACATTTTGAGGCACTGGTCATTCCATGATCGCTTTGATCTTCTTAGGGTCTATAGAGAATCCTTCAGCTGAAATGATATGGCTTGGATAGTGCACTCTTTCCTAATAAAATGAGCATTTGGAAAGCTTTCCAAAGAGTTTCCTTTCTCTCAATCACTGAAAAACTATCCTCAAATGTCTATCACGCTCTTCGAAAGTCTTTGAGTAGAATAGAATGTCATCAATAAAGATTAGAACAAAGTCATCCAAGCAATCTCTGAACACACTATTCATGAGGTTCATAAAGGTTGTTGGTGCATTAGTTAAACAAAAAGGTACCACTATGAGCTCATAATGTTCATATTGAGTTCTAAATGCAGTCTTTGGGATGTCTTCCTCCTTAATTCTGAACTGATGGTACCCTGACCTGAGATAAATTTCAGAGAACACTGTCGCTCCTTTCATTTGGTCAAACAACTCATCAATCCTTGGGAGTGGATACTGGTTCTTGATGGTCACCTTGTTCAACATATAATAATCTATACATAGATACAAATTTCCATCCTTCTTTTTCACAAAAATAACCGGTGCTCCCCAAGGAGACACACTGGGTCTTATAAGTCCCTTATCTAGCAATTCCATTAATTGGGCCTTCAACTCATAGAGTTCTATGGTGGTCATCTGATAAGGTACCTTGGATTGAGGCTCAACTCTTGGAACCAAGTCGATAGAAAAATAAAATTCCTGCTTCAGAGGAAACTCCAAAAATTCATCAAGGAATACGTCTTGGAACTCATTGAGAATAGGATAATCATCTAAATATGGTTCCTTTCTGTCAGGATTATCGAAATATACTGGATAAAGTGCACATCCCTTTCGACAAGCCTTCTTGAGGTGCATCACATAAATCTATCTAAGCTCTAAGGGTCTTTGCATCCCACAAAACTCAACTAGGTTTCCATAATCATCCAGATGGTTGACCACCTTATCCTTACAATTCACAATGGTCTTATGCTTAGTTAACCAATTTATTCCAAAAATTTCATCATATGAGCCTAAAGGTGCCACATACAAGCTGACCTGAGTTTGAAAGGTTGGGAGCTCTAACTCGTTGCAAAAGAGACAGGTATCTACCCTCTACTCTACTCGATTACCATACTCAACTGTCCATGAATTTTCCATGTATCAAGGTCTAATGGGAATCTTGGATATTATTCTAGGATCTATAAAACATTTAGTAGCTCCAGTACCAATTAATTTAGAGATAGATTGGCCATAGAGCTTACCCGTCAGCTTAATTGGCAAAGCCTGATACTCTTCCTGTCTTTTATCCACTGTAGCATGGATCTGGTGATGCCGAGTCTACCGATAGCTTCCTTCCTTCCATGACTTTGACCGCTAAGGACAATTCTAGGCATAATGATCACCTTCATAAGTATAAAATCTATCACAAGGCCCTTTTGTGACCTCTTGGCTTGTCCTCTCTAAAGCCCTTCTACTTATGGTTGTCTTTACCCTTTCCTTTGTTTGATTTCTTGTTCTTTCCACAATTACCATCTTCACTCCTCTCCTATGACTCACTTCCCCTCTTGAGATTATGGATTTGATGGATCTTGTCTCCTTTATGAAATTTATTTTTCCCATATTGTGACTTAGAATTTGAGTCATTCTGAAGATTAGATAGTTGTTGCAGTTTTTGTTCCTATTTGGTGGCTTTTTGGAAGACTTTATTCATGGTTTGAGGTTCATGCATATCCAATTTAGCTCCTATGTGATTTCTGAGTCCCATTATAAATTTTTGGATCTGGAACTATTCATCTCCTTGATACTAGGGCACATAATTCAATAGGTTGGTGAAATTTTCCCAATACTGAATCACAGTCATATTTCCTTAGGTTAGGTTATGAAATTCCATCATTTTCTTGTCAAAGAAAAGATATGGTAACCATCTCTTCTTGAAATCTTGGAGGAAGAGTTCCCAAGTAATCTTAGCATGTTGAAGATTCTATTCTAACTTCTTATTATCCCACCAAGTCACTGCTTCACCTGAGAACTGATATGTAGCCCATGTCGTCTTAGTTTGTTCAGAGAGGTTACAGAGCCAAAAGTATTTTTCCATCTCTATAATCCAAGCCTTAGATCCAGCTCCGATAGCCTTACCATCGAACTTGGGAGGTGCTACTATTTTGAGGTCTTTCCCAAGCTCTTCCTCAATTCGTCCTCGTGGACCTTCCCCTGGACCACCATCTCCTTGATTACCTTCTACATTCCTATGGTCCCAATCCTCGTGTGCCACTCAGACTTCTTTCTCTATATGATCCATGCAAGAATCTGGCAGATTTTGAAGCTCTATAATTTTCTCCAGCCTCTTGTTAGGTCCATTATTGAAACCACTACTACCCCCGTCTTGCCTAGTGGTCACCATGTCGTATCACACTTATCCTACAGCACATTCATGTTTATCGCATCTCAACACAAAGTTCTACGAATAAACGTTCTTATGCTACATCACATAATTTTTTTCATATGCATACATGCCTCATTCTTGAAGACATACAAATTCATGCATAATATAAACATTTTAGAGTCATTCTTTGAACACACAAAAAAAATATTATCTTATTTTATTTATATTTGAGGTGAGTCAATAGACCCTTATTTATAATATGCTTCTTGATACATCATTGCGATTTCTCGACGTCAAAAAGAGGACATTCCTCTAGGTCCTCATCTAAATTTACACCAAACTTTATAGAAGAGGATGTTTGAGCATGCAAAATCTCCTTTTACTCTTTAGTCAACAAGGGTGAATTGGGTCCACACCCTAGAGGCCAGTCTCAGATTGCATAAAGATTTTTGATCTTAGGTGTTAACTTCTCCTCAATCTTCAAACCTCTCTCTAGCTTGAGTCATGTAAGATCCTGAGCTAGAGTTTTGTCATCGGGAATGTCTGATTGAACCTCCATCTTGGTGTTTCTTTCCTTCACGTCATTCTTACATGAGGTTCTAACAGTTTTCCCTTTCCTTCGTTCTGCCTTTGACCTTCCCATTCCTGCATTCAATCCAAGTTTGGTCAATTCTTAGGACAACCAAATTTGGGTCAAGGGTCAACTACCCCTAGTCAACTATGGTAGACTCAAAGGCCTAGTGTTGAATCCTAAGCTCTGATACCAAATGTAATAACCCATCCAAAATTATTCTTAATTATCATTATTATATTTGACACATGAATATATTCCAAATTAAAAAGACATAACTAGTGACTAAAGTCAATCATAGCTACACATGTCCATTTAAAATGAGTTAATGATCCACATATTGACTTCAAAAGTCAATTTACAATATCAAGTTTAACTTGGATCCTAAGGCCACAAAGTCATTACATTGTACTCTTTACGTCAAATACATGAATGTATTACATCAAGCTACATATTGGACTAAATAGTCTTGTGAACAACTAAGGTTCTTCTTTGATGCTCGCCTCCACTAGTGGATGAGAACATGGTTGAAGCACTTTACCACCCAACCACAAAGCTTACGCTTCCCCAATATTCTTCCAACTTGAATAATTCCTGATCCTGCATGAAAATTTTAGCAAGAGAACAATCTGCAAGGTGGATTCTAGTGCGTGCTCATACATCAACATGCAATTTCTATCTACAATTTAGAAAAGAAAATGCAAAATCTATGCTAGGAATGGGGAAGAGTGAAATCATAGAGTTCATACATACAAAATGAATTGTATTGCTTGGCCAAGCATAATAAATGTGTTGCAACAAAAAAAAAATTAGGTTATGGTAAAGCAAACCTATACTCTCTGAACTCCATTTTGGCACTCATCTCGGAAGGTAACTTTCTACTATACATCTCATAACAACTATCTACCCTCTAACAACATCTACCCTAAGGTGCTCTAGTCAACTAAGGTATCACTGTTCCGTTCACAAATTATAATATTCTTTCACATATGTCTTCAAAAGAAGAATTTAGATTACTAATTTACTCTCTAAACAAAAATCAAATTTATGATTCAATAGAGTAATTCAACAATCAGTCATATCATTCTTATGACTATTATATACTTTTCATTGTAATCATTTTCCATTTAAAAATGAACTAAGAACAAAAGAAGGTATGTCACAAGTATGTGTATGTACATAGATGAAGTCTATGTGCATACACATATATGTGCCTACTTAAGTTTTAGATTTGTGGATACATTCTAAAATAAATCATTAAATCATATTGCAATCATAAAATAATATTCCATTTGATGTTTCTTTTGTCAAAAATAAAGAATCAAAACAAGTCTATGTTAACAATTTCACACATACTGCTATTGCATTCTCACAACTATGATACTCTAACATTGTTGTTTACATATGAACATTCATTGTTTAAATAGAACAAGTATTGTTTCCTACTAAATAGATACAAGGAAAGCTATTTACATATGAACATTCATTGTTTTAATAGAACAAGTACTATTTCCTACTAAACATTTATAAGACAAACCTTTTACATATGAACATTCACTATTTACAACTATTCAAAGTTGTTCCAACTAAACAGTTTAATGAGCAAGGATATTTTTAGCTACAAAGATAATCTTAACAACAAAACAATGTCATTTACAAAAGATTATACACTATTTACATCATTGCAATACTGTTTATGAAAAAAAAATCATTTTTCAATAGAACATTCACTGTTTGCAATTACTTATTGCTGTTTAAAGCTATTTAGAAGCTAAATGGCAACGTTACATTTATTTGTTCACTATATTAAAATAGAATGGGTTTTTCCACAATGAATTGAAAATAAACAATGTTATTTTTCCAGTAACAATATTATCTACAACTTCTCATTTGTCAATTTGCAAGCAAGCCAAGAGATTTCTCTAACAAATCAAATAGCCCAGTTTCATACATAAAAACAAAATGTCTCATATCCAGATCTTGAATAACTTTCATCTTTGAAATTTATTGTGCAACTTAATAATATAAAGAATCTAAGTTGGACATGCTTGTCGAGGTAAAACTTAAACAAGTATTTTAGTCAATAAAAATACATGGAAGTTTTGAGTTCTAGCAGAACTCATACCATTTCAAGTTTCAACAAACATTCACAGATCACTCTAAATCAACCATTCATATTGGTTTGGTGCATTTATTTCTTAGCAATAATAACATGCATAGATTTGACCTTAAAGACATGTTGGTTTCACCACTCAAAATCAACATGCATGAATCTTAGTTACAAGGGAACAACCCTTTGATCTTATAGATCGAATCCTACTTGGGTTTATTGAATTTAAACAAGGATTTCACCACCTTTCCTACTAGAATGTGGCAGCATTATAATTCATACAATACAATTTGAGCATTTGTTTTAATAGCAACTATTTATTGACCCAACCGATATGGAGAATATGATACATATAAAAACAAAACACAGGATTGATACCCTTTTCAGGGGATCGATGGTCAATCCACAATAATTTTTAATCATCATAAAAATAAAGTGAATTGGAATAGAGATTCTGAATAGCCATCGAATGGCTAGCAAAAAAGTGCAAACTTCAAGAATAGTCATACTTTAGTAACTGTAAGGCTTGACTTAGCTATGAAATCTAACCTCAAGGCTTCTAAATGAAACTCATACAATACTGACCATAGGCCGGGTGACCCAAAACAATGGTTGATGCCACATTATTCGGCTCAAGGTTGTGGTTATTCAATAGGAATAAATTATACAGTTTAAATGATGCAATCGACAAAATGGAAGAATACCATTTCAAACGATGAGGAAAAATGATAAAAGAAAATTGAGTTTTCTTTCTAAAGCAATCAGTTTACCCGATAAATTGAGCTTTGATGCAGGAGCATCCAATGGTGTAAGGGCAATCTTGTATCACCCAAAAATAGTTAAATTTCAAGTTTCTCAGTTCTTAGATGTTTTTTACATTTTTGGATACTCTTTTTTTCATAATGAAATTCCCAATTTATGGTTTTTATTTTCTATTCCTGGGTTGAAAGATATTGCAGTTTTAGTTTCCTAGATTTGCACCTGAAAATCTTCTGAGTTAGATTTGAGGCACTTAGAGTTCCCAGATCAGCCCTAAAACTTGCCAAAATTGGAGTAGCAAATTTTGAGCATGTTGTTGACTTCAAAACCTTTCCAATGGTTCAAACAGCTCGCGAATCAGAGCCCCAGATCAAAAGTTATGGCTCTGGGAAGTTGGCGCACTTTCTAGAAGATACAATTTCAAATGTTCTTTTGAATTTTGAACTTCAAGTTGTAATTTTTCGGCGCCAAACTGCCTAAACTCAAATTTGAATGTTGTTTTGGCTCTCCAAACTAAAGAGGAGCTCTATTTATGGGCAGGTTTCTAATTTTTGGGTAACTTTTTGGGGACAAGCTCGCATATTGCGAAAGGGTGATTCTGTAGCTTTCTGTAACTTGCATGTGTTGTAGAACTTGGGGATTTGAGATCCTTTGCATGTAAGAAGCTCCATTTTCTGAATAATAAAATTATTCTCTTGTTTGTGGGTTATTTTACGTGTCTCGGGTTGTGCCCTCATCAAGTGGTATCAAAGCGATGTTTTCTTGAGCGTGTGGACAGATCGCCGATCATGAGGCAATTCGCACCAGGCCCATGGTTGTGGGTCGAGGTCAAGAAAGATGCCTCCAAGAGTGATGCCTAGTAGGCGTGGTGGTGCCAGAGGTGGTCAAGGTGACATAAATGCTGATGGAAGAGATGCACTAGCAGCCCTCCAAAGACAGATTGATGCGTTGCAAGAGCAGTTGAGAAGAGGGTTAAACCTGAGGGAGGAAAGTGAGGATGAAGGAGAGGAAGAAGGTTTAAATGTAGAAAGAGGAAGAAGAAGCAATTGATCAAGACCAAATACTGACCTAACTGGGGCCATTTTGAAGATCCGGGAAAAGACCGAGCGAAGTCAGTTATTTTGGAGAGTGAACCAGGAAGAGAGTTGATCGACTAGATCAGCGAGAGCTAGAAAGAATATTTTGAGTATGAGGAAATAGAGGACCCGGATACGAGGTTAAGTTTGCGAAAATGAAGGCTGAAGGGCCATGCAATATTTGGTGGAAAGAGGTCGGTTGGAAAGAAATTGAAGAGGAAAAGAGAAATATCACGCAAATGGGATCGCGTGGTAAGAGAAACTAAAGCAATTCATACCCGGTGGACTACGAGGTTAGATCGTTGAATAAATTACAAGGGTTGAAGCAAAGGCAGTCTATGAAAGAATATCTTGAATATTTTTTACAAGATAATCATCGAGCAGACCCACCACAGAGGCCAATAAGAGAAAATAGCCGGTGATATCTTAATGGGTTACGACTAGGCATTCAGGAGGAGTTAAGCCTAGTCAGAATAACCACCATTGAGGATGTATATCAATTTGCTTTGAAGGTGGAAGAGAAGTTGAACAAAAGATTTGATGGCAAGCAAAAAGGACGAGGAGGTCAAAGTGGAAGGGGTAGTGGAAGACCTTCAAGAAGCCGAAATGATGATGAAAAGAAAAGTGAAGATCTGGGTACCAGCCGAAGCCAAAGGAATGACAACTTCTACTTCCCTTCTGATCAAAACGGTGGTGATCAAAGAGGTAGAGGATGGGGAGGATATGGACAAAGGATGCGGAAGAGGTGGTTTTCAAGGGCGATGCTTCCGGTCAATGGTGAAGAGACGCTCGAACCTATGAATGGTCAACACCAGGAAGGGAAGACAAAGAGGCGAAAAAGGTTGTGGGGAAGGGTTGTGCATCTGAGATGAGAGCCCAATCAAACATTTAGATGATCTTGAAAAGAGGAGAAGCCTAGTGATTAGGGAGAGCCTTAGTAGTGAGAGAAAAGGAACCATAACAGAGGAAGAATTTGTTTCGTACAAGGTGCAAGTGTGAAGGAAAATGTTGTGATGTCATTATTGATGGTGGGAGCACTGATAATCTAGTGTCAGAGGATATGGTCACAAAGTTGAAGCTGAAGAGGGAAAGGAACGCACATCAGAGTATCCCAGTTACTGGTGCAGAGAAAGACCACAAAGTTTTGGTCGATGGCGGTGCCTAATAAAGAGTTCCACGATTGGGGAGCTACCATGATGAGGCCTCTATGATATCTCATCCCCATGGATGCATGTCACATGTTGTTGGGGGGCGTGTAATTCGATAAATAAGGCTATACGTGGCCATGCAAACACTTATTCTTTGAAAAAGGATGGGGTTCGTCACAAGTTGAAACCCATGAAGGAGACCGAAGAAAAGGTATGTAGTAGTGCTAGAATTTGTTATGTAGATGGAAGAAATTTTTTAGAAGGTATGAAGCATGAGTGTGTGCGTTATGCATTGATTCCTAGAGTGAGTAAGGAGGATAGTGAGAAGGTTCCAGAAGAAGTTTTTGGGATGTTGGATGAGTTTTAGGATATTGTTTCTGATAATGTACCTGAGGGTTTACCACCAATAAGGAAGATTAGTCATCAAATTGACTTGATTCCTTGAGCCAGTTTGCCAAATAAGGCAGCTTATAAAATGACTCCAGCAGAAAATGAGGAGTTGAACAGACAAGTTCAAGAGTTGTTGAGAAAGGGTTTGATACGGGAGAGTTTGAGTCCATGTGCAATACTTGCAGTACTAGCACCAAAGAAGGATGGGGAGTGGAGGATGTGTACAGATTCCCAAGCCATAAATAAGATAACAATCAAGTACAAATTTCCCCTGCCAAGGATGGATGACCTAATGGACTATTTGAGTGGAGCTCAGTACTTCACAAAGATTGATCTGAAGAGTGGATATCACCAAATCCGGATTCGAGAGGGAGATGAATGGTAGACTACCTTCAAGACCAAAAAGGGCCTGTACGAGTGGTTAGTCATGCCTTTTGGGCTAACCAATGCACTGAGCACATTCATGTGGCTCATGAACGAGGTACTAAAAGAATTTCTGGGAAGTTTTGTTATTGTGTATTTAGATGATATTTTGATTTTCAGTAAGACATTGGATGAGCATTTGATGCATATTCGGAGAGCCTTTGAGAAGTTAAGAGAAGAGAAATTGTTGATTAATCTGAAGTGCAGTTTTGTGAAGAGGGAATTAGTGTACTTGGGGTTTGTTGTCTCAGTAGAAGGTCTCAAGATGGACCCAAAGAAGGTGAAGGCTATTCTGGAATGGCCTACCCCAAGAAGTGCTACCAAGGTGAGATTTTTCCATGGTTTGGCTAGTTTTTATAGAAAGTTCATTAGAAACTTCAGTAGTATTTGTGGACCCCTGACTAAAACAATGAGAGGGGATAGAAAAGAATTCAAGTGGAGCAGTGGAGCGGCAAAAATTTTTGAGCTGTTGAAGCAGAAGGTGACAGAGCAACCTGTTCTAGCCCTCCCAAATTTCAACAAGGTGTTTCAGGTGGATTGTGATGCTAGTGGCTGTGCCATCGGAGCAGTGTTGAGCCAAGAAGGTAAGCCCATTACCTATTTCAGTGAAAATTTAAATGATGCCAAGAGAAATTATTCTATATATGATTAGGAATTTTATGCAATAGTTCAAACTTTAAAGAAGTGGAGACATTATTTATTGCCAAAGGAATTTGTTCTATATACTGATCATCAGACCTTGCAGTACCTAAATAGTCAGGAAAAATTAAATCAGAGGCATATGAAATGGATAGAGTTTTTGTAGAGTTATACCTTTGTTTTGAAACATAGGAGTGGGAAGTCAAATAAGGTTGCACATGCCTTAAGTAGGAGGCATACATTGATGACAAAGATGCAGATTGAAGTGGTTGGGTTCAACGAACTTAAGACACTATATGCAGAAGATCCTGATTTTGCAGAGGCTTGGAAAGCTTGCAAGGAACCAATTACAGTGGACAAGACAAGGTGGCTAGATTTCATAATCCAGGATGGAATGTTATTTAAGGGAAGTAAATTGTGTATCCCTAGGAGTTCCATGAGGGAGAACTTGATAAAGGAGAAGCATAGTGGAGGAATGGCAGGACATTTTGGTCAGGATAAGACCATTGCCATTATCAGTGAGCATTATTATTGGCCTAAGTTGTCACAGGATGTGAAGAAGTTTGTACAAAGCTGCAGGGTATGTCAGATGGCTAAAGGAGTGAGTTAGAATACAGGCTTATATCAACCCTTACCTATACCAGAGAGGCCATGGGAGGATATAAGTATGGACTTTGTTCTTGGTTTTCCAAGGACACAACAAGGAAATGATTCAGTCTTTGTGGTGGTTGATAGGTTTTCGAAGATGGCACATTTCATTCCATGTCAGAAGACCCATGATGCAGTCCACATTGCTGACTTGTTCTTCAAAGAGGTGGTGAGGCTACATGGTCTGCCAAAGAGTATTGTTTGATGTGACACCAAATTTGTGGGGTACTTTTGGAGGACCTTGTGGAAGAAGCAAACGAGTTGAAGTTTGTTTTGCATTACAAGGGATTGTTAACAGGAGTCCGGGTAACCTACTGAGATGTTTGGTAGGAGATAAACCCAAGGGATGGGACTTGATCTTACCCCAGGCAGAATTTTCTTACAACAATTTCAATAGAAGTACGGTAGATCACCATTCCGATTGTGTATGGAGGTAGCCCCAGAATAGCTCCGCAATGGAGTGAAGATGGACCAAGAGAAGAAAATAAGTGTTGAAGCCGAAGATTTTGCAGAACACATCAAGGATATACATGAGAAGGTAAGAGAACATATTAACAAGATGAATATGTAGTATAAGGCTAAGGCAGATCAGAAGAGGAGGTATAAGGAGTTTCAGATTGGTGATGAAGTGATGGTCCACTTGAGGAAAGAAAGGTTTCCAGTGGGAACATATAACAAATTGAAGATGAAGAAGTTCGGTCCCTGTAAAATTTTGAAGAGGCATGATTTAGGGAATGCATATGAGGTAGAGTTTCCAGATGGATTCAACATTTCCCCTGTGTTCAAAATTTCAGATTTGACAGAGTATCATGAAGGTGGCACAGAGGAAGTACCAACGATGGAACAGTGTGGGATTCCAACACCTACTTCAGAAAAGGAGGAGATTGAAGAAATCCTAGATAGTCGTGTGGGAAGGAGTACCAAGAATAGGCGGTATGAAGAATATCTGGTGAAATGGAAAGGAAGGCTTGTTGAAGATTCATCCTGGTTGCCTAAGGTAGAGGTTGACCGTTTGGGTTTCCCTCCACCATTTGAGACGTGACAGGGTCACTTCTCAAATTACCCTGGGTGTTTGATGCAGGAGCATCCAATGGTGTAAGGGCAATCTTGCATCACCTAAAAATAGTTAAATTTCAATTTTCTTGGTTCTTAGATTTTTTTTACATTTTTGGATACCCTTTCGTCATAATGAAATTCCCAATTTACGATTTTTATTTTCTATTCTTGGGTTGAAAGATATTGCAGTTTTAGTTTCCCAAATTTGCACCTAAAAATCTTCTGAGTTAGATTTGAGGCACTTAGAGTTCCCCGATCGGCCTCGAAACTTACAAAAATTGGTGTAGCAGATTTCAAGTGCATTGTTGACTTCAAGACCTTTCCAACGGTTCAAACGGTTCATGAATCGGAGCCCCAGATCAAAAGTTATGGCCCCGGGAAGTTGGCGCATTTTCTAGAAGATACAATTGCAAATGTTCTTTTGAATTTTGAACTTCAAGTTGTAATTTTTTGGTGCCAAACCACCTAAACTCAAATTTGAATGTTGTTTTGGCTCCAAACTAAAGAGGATCTCTATTTATGGGCGGGTTTCTAATTTTTGGGTAAATTTTTGGGGACAAGCTTGCATATTGCGAAAGGGTGATTCTGTAGCTTTCTGTAACCGCATGTGTTGTAAAACTTGGGGATTTGAGATCCTCTGCATGTAAGAAGCTCCATTTTTTGAATAATAAAGTTATTCTCTTGTTTGTGGGTTATTTTCTGTGTCTCGGGTTGTGCCCTCATCAAGCTTTGTGTGAGTCTGCCTTTGATTTTTACCTCACCCACGAGCTCTCTCTTCTTTTTCCTTTGAACCAAGAACTTTCTTCATTGTGCTTTTTCACCCACAACGCTGTGAATTCAAAAATGGAAAAAACATTATTCTTTTCACATGTCACTTGCGATGGCATTATTTCCTTACTGCTGGCCATTATTGGTTTGAATATTGTCATTAATCTTGTGGTAGACCGCGTCCTTCATGATCTTATTTATTTCAACAGTCTGATATTCATATATACATATATCTACATGTATTTATATGACTTATTCCATATTTATCATGTTCATTCTTCATTTCAATATATATATATATATATTTATGTATGTATGTATTCACATTTATTTACATACATGTATATATTTATATCTACATTCTTGTATAAATTGTTTGTTTGGGAGATCTTATAAGTTCCATATGCCATATTTTAAATTAAAGAAATTTAATTTCATCTCGAGCATCCATAAATATAAACTAAAAGAATTTATTTTCACTTAATTTTCACATAATGAAATCTCTTATCCTTTTTAATCATTCTTTTCAATACTTTCTTTCATTTTCTTCAAAACATAGAGTTTGAGTAGACAATTTAATCTACAAGCCATTCATTTTCAATCACTAAAAAAATTCAAGTCGTGAAATTACATTCTTCTATATATGAAAAATAGTTCAAATGCAAGTCATCATGCCATTTGTGGTGTGTGCACCCAGATTCCAACTGGCTTACTATTCAATCCAGCTAAACAATCCTACTTCAACCGTGTTCTCGTCCTTCAACCTATCACTCCTACAACTGCACACACTTGCACTTGAAAAATTATTAGTAATGTTCAATTCTTGAAAACATATAAGATAATTTCTGAAAGTTTGTAAAGTCAACATTGGTCAACTTCTTTCATTCAATTTTTAAAAATTCTAAAATTTCCATTTAATATTTATTGAATTTCTTCAATAATTTGATTTATCATAATATAATAAATATGTAATAAAATTTGGTTATGACACTTGACATCTCCATCATCAATCTTCATTATATTTTCATCATTCATAATTATTTGGACTTACCATTAATCTTTATGCCCTACCATTTTATCCTTTATATTTCTTGGACTTAGCATTCTCCATCTGTCACATTATCACTCGTCTCCTTCATCTTAATATCTCATCCAAAACATCCTAATCATCCTCTTTTCACCTATCACCTTCTTATTATCCAAAACATCCTAGTCATTCTCTTGTCATCCTAATCATGCTATTGAAATCTTAAACATCCTAAACCATCAACCTATCATATTAAACATCTGAATCATCGAATCCTAATCATCCAATTATCATCCAAACATCCTTAAAAATAATTTGTTTATCAAAAGTTTAGATATAGATCCTTACATATTTTTTTCTAACTTAGGTGTTGCTTAATAACTTTCCTATCTTAAGTAGCATTCTTGGTTAGCCCATCATTTTGGATTAGTTAGCTTAAGGATTTGGTTCCCTTGAGTTGATTTTTCTAAAAATCACATATCTAATCTTTCTTAGGAACTTGTCTATCCTAAGTAAGCAAATACATATCCCAAAGTCACCTTATCTCCAAGGATATAGATTTTAATTTTTGATACAAAGTTGATTTTGTATCCAATATTTGTCAAATTATCCATATCATCCTAAATCACCTTAGATGAAATTTTAAGTTTCCATCATCATTTTCATCATCCCAATCTTAATCCAAACTTTATTTATCCCAATCCTATTCCAACTTATAAAAATCTTCATACTTCTAAGTCTATCATCCAAATTCCAAGTCATCTTCATCACACCATCTCCATCCAGACACTAAATCCAATCAAACCTTCATTATCATCCAATTTTTAATCGAAGTCCAAGTCATCCTTTATCCAAATCCATCCATTATTTACCTTAAGACATCTCTCTAAAGGAATCCTTATCTTGCATGCCACTTAATAGAGCACAAGATAAGAGGCAAATGGATTCCCAATAGGATTCCATCATAAAAAATGTCAACAACCAACCTCCATCCTCCCATGATGAGGAAATGTATGTAGATTAACCTAAATAATCCCCTACATTTCAAGCCTTTTCTCGAGACCCCCATAATCAAGAGACGATTCAAAGATTATATGACCTTGATAAGGACAACCTCTTGGTAGACCTTATATCTACAGGAGCTAATCTTCTATCTAACTTTGACCTTTCACAAATTAGAAGGGAAGACCCTCCTAATAATCCATCATCATCTAATCATTTATTAAATGATATTTTGCGTCACAACCTAGTCCAAATCATCGTCTCTACACAACCACATACCAATTAACAACTGACCAACTTCTTGCATCCATTTCTCAGCTAAGGATCAACATCCCTGCCAATAACATCACATATACATCTACCCACCAAAATATATCTACCCAAACCCTTACTACATCAATTAATACCAATTACATTCACACCCAAGTATCCCAAACATCTACATACTTACACACTCATCAACATATCCCAAAAACTTCACAACCCCCAAATGCTTCCAACATCAATCATCCTTCAACACAAAAAACCAACATCAACATGATCATCAATACATAAACCACCCTCCAACCCCTACTTACCAACACCGACACAATCATCAAAACATAAACAACCACACATCCAACAACATCAACCTAGCCCAATAGTTGCAAAATATGAAGAATATGATCCAAGTACTCCAAATGGGTCAATCAAAAAGGACTTACATATTTGAAGACATATGTCCATATCCTTTTGATCAATCTATATTGTCCATACCCTTCCCCAAGAATTATGAAATTCCCAAATTTGATAAGTATAAGGGAAAGGGTGATCCTATTGAACACATCAAAGAATTTCAAGTGGCATGTCAAGAAGTGGCTTATAATTTGGTCTACCTCATGCGATTATTCCCTATAAGCCTTGGGGGACAAGCCTTAGAATGGTTCACACACCTTCCTTATGGTTTGATCACATCCTTTTCTGATTTAGCCAAAATATTTGTAACCCATTTTTTATATAACATAGAACAAGAAGTCACTTTGGCTAAATTGTGCTATGCTAAACAAAAACCTAAGGAAATTTTTACAACCTTCCTTCAACATTGGAGTAAATTAGCAAGTTGATTCCCCCTACAAGTGCCTAAGAAACAAATGATTAACATCTTTTTCGAAAACTTAAACATAGAAGTGGGTCTACACCTACAATTGTAATGTGTCAATAACTTTGATGAATTAATTGAAAAAAGGGTAAAGCATTGAAAAATATTTGGTCGCTAAAGGGATAGTAAAAACTTATAAAGACTAAAAAGATAACTATCAATCCAATGATAAATCTAAATATTGGTCCAAAAATAAGAATGTTGTAAGTGATGGTGTGACTAATAATAAACATGTGCAAAACATCCAAAATAATTCATCCAAAAACCAACACACATCATAACAACATACCTCCAACACCATCATAATCCCTCAATCCAGTCGTAAGTATACCCCCTTGGGGGAGTTAATTGAATTCATATTTCATAAACTTATGTAAGAAAATTCAATAAAGTTCCCTATGACTAAGCCTTTTGATGAAATTCAACCTAAACCTACATGGTATAAGGATAAAAAAATATTGCAAATATCATAGGGTTAAAGTCCATAACACATCTAAGTGCATGAAATTGGAAAACCATATATAATACCTTATTGATAGGGGATAAATCAATGCCGAAAACCAAACACATAACTCCCCTAATGAACAACTAGGCATTTACACACAACCCTTCCCATCACATAATGAAGGAAAAGCTTCCACGTCCTATAATATCATACCATATTCATGTTGAATGCACAAGACAATTGAGAAGGGGGGTGAACCAATTGTACCTTAAAACTTCAAAACCCTCATAAATATTCAAATCCACATTCATTCAATTAACCCTTAATCTATTTTAGAATGTTTTATTATGAAAGAAAATAACAAAAACTGAAGCAAACCAACATCATGCACAAAAGAACACTAGATTTACATGGAAAATCCAATATGTGAAAAACACAGTGAGGATTAACTCACAATATAATGTAATATCAACACCGAATACAATAGGGCTCATTGCCCAAGAGAAAGAAAGGATCACTATTAGAATAGAAAAGAAGATAGAGAAGAGTGCTACAATGATAAATCCATCTCAAAGCAATAGAAAAATACAAACAACATCACCAACACCTTTGCAATCTCTCTAGAGAATTGTAGACATCTTCTTCTCACTGCATTCAATAATCTAACACATGAAATCTTGCACTACACTTCTCAAATTTTCACTCTAATACTCTACAATTTACATCATACTTTTCTATATTTGCATCCCTCAACAACTCAACTCATATTTATATCATCTTCAACCTTAAAACATTCTCTAAGGTCAACTATGCACCTCAACCATGTAAATTCACATTAGGTCAGCACCAAAACATTCCAGTGGTGGAAAGAAATGAAAGTGGACCACAACACACCTTAGCTAGGACCTAAATTCACTCATACACACCACACCACACTTGCACAAATTTTGCAAGTAGTGTAAAAACCAAAGTCGGTCATTACCTATAGACACCGAAATCTGGTTTAGGCTTGCGACTTCAATATTCTTCATAATTCCTATTCTTCATGGTCATTGATTAAATAATCTTAATTATTTAATTAATTCATCTCAACATTAATTCTTCTATTGATTAAATAATCTCAATTATTTAATTATTCTCTATAGTCTTCAATTCTTCTATTAATTAAATAATCTTAATTATTTAATTAATTCACATTTTTCTTTATTCTATCTGATTAATTAAATAAACGCTTTTTATTTAATTATGTTACTAATTAACCTTATTCTTCTTGTCAAATTAAATAAATTCTTATTTAATTTACTCTTTATCATATTTCAACTATAATTAAATAAATTCTTTTATTTAATTATTCATTTAACCCTTTCATCATTTAATTAAATAAATATTATTTATTTAATTATTCTTCCAATATCAAGTCTTGAATTAAATGAATTATTTAATTCATAAATCCTATTTTAACACATTCCTCTATATTTAGATAATTTTGTGAGTTATCTAGGTATTCACTTTGACTCGACTCACATCTATTTAAATCGCTCAGTTAACTCTTCATTTGATGTCTCGAAAGTGGCGTTCTCGAGTAATCTCTTTGTCAATCATTCAATCATCCAGTTCTAACTCATTTATGTACATGCGGATTAATTAAATATTCCTATTTAATTAATTAAACCTCGTATGCTCATTCAACAAGAGTTGCTTTAATCAATCTTCATCTTTGTCATGCAAAGATAATTCTTTTGTTTTCGACATTAAACCGAAGATTAAATCATTTATTTAATCTTTAATTCTATTTCTAATTTGTATCACTCAGCCACTAACTAGCTTATCAAAATGCATGTCTAATCTGGATCTCAACCATCCTGGATCTTTTCGATCTTGACTCGATTTGAATAATCAATTTTCTATAAATTGATTTGTCATTCTTCATTCCAATCTCTCAAATCTTATGACTTTTGAGAGCACTCAATCTTGAATCTTCGATATTTTGCTAATCATTATCTTAGGCTATACTTGCACGAACTTATGAGAAATCTGAGGGAAATTATACTACACAAGCAAAATGGAGAAGGGCAATCGAGATGAATCATGGAAATACGTTTGAAATTGGTGAGATTGTTTCAATTTTTTATGTTTTACTTTCCTTTGTTCTTTTTGCTTAACATTTAGATTTGCATCTTAGATTTTAGTATTGCATGATTGCTTCTAATCTTCTTTGTTGTCTTGTGCACTTTCTATGGCGTTACATTTGGTGAACCCGATGTGAAGACACCATCTTTGCAAATCCGTAGATCTTTTATTTTTCATTTTTGTAGATTTTTCGTACGGAACGACGCATCTGAAGTTTCTTGAACCGCATCTGACAGAGGAAATGACGCATTTGTATTTTCCCAAACCAAAATTGAATTTCTGAGCCGCAATTGAATAAGAAACAATGCATCTGACTGGTAATACAGCGACGCAATTGACTGGTAAAACTTTATTTTTGTTTTCAAAAATCTAAAATTTTCAATTGATTTTTGTGTTACTGATATTTGATTTTCAGCGTGTGGCCATTTGGAGTTAACAAGCTTTTGCAGGATGATTGACGAAGACAATATTGAAAATTACTAATGAGTTTTTCTGTAGGACGCTTGTCGAAGACCCTAGTTAAATTTTGAAACAGATTGTTTGGTAGCATAGAAAATATTTTGTTTGGTTAAAATTAACAAGTGTCTACTGTGTTTGGTGTGAAAGCACAAGTTTGGTCACCCTTACGACTTGGTACATCAAAGTATCCTCTCCCCTTGCGCATCTGTGCAATCCTAGGTGTAAGAGAAACAGTTACCAACTCTAGAACTTGGGCCTGTTCTAGTGGGAAAAAGTACTCACCCCAGGACGACTTAGACTGGTAGCACCCTAAACCCGAGGGACTTCCAGCTGGTATATAAAAGAGGGTTCTTGGGGAAACCCCAAGAATCACGAGTGTGGTTCCGACGAGATGGATCCGAAAGGGGACTTGCGCCATATGGATCACACCCCATGAACAGAATGCCCGTACTAAATACCTCTTGTTTTAGAGACCAACCTATTTGTGGCCATTGCTTGGTATAGTGCAGGGTACAGTATCATGCCCGAAGATTACTCACTACTGATCCCCTTGAGTAGAGATAGTAGTTCTTGGGAGGTCATTTCCCAAAAAATTCAAAATTGGTGTGCTCGAAAGATGTTAATGAGCTATGGAGGGGAGCCAATGCCACCAAATTTCTAAGTTATCCACTCTCGAGAAGGAAAGGTGTTCATCACCAATCTGGGGTATTTCAGTGGGCTATACCAAGTATACAAACCCTAGGCCTTTGGCCTATTAGGATGTGCTTGTCTGTTGTCAACTTAAATGTTCTTTGAGTCCAAAATCGAAACTGAAAACACTTTGTCTTACGATTGTCTTTGATTGTCAGAATTTGATCATGGAAAATGGAGTCAGTTTAAATTTCATGTCACTGAAAATTCACAGAGAGTCGCAACTGTTCACCAGAAACTCGCATCTAATTTTTAGAGTCGCATATGTTAAATTTTGAGTTGCATATGTTAATTTTTGAGTCGCATCTGTCATTACCAGTGGCATCTGTCAAGATTAGGGTCGCATCTGTCAGTTTGGATCACATTTATTTTGGAAAAACCCCATGCGTTATATTCTGAGTCGCATATGTCAGTTAGAGTCGCATTTGGTAAATTTTGAGTCGCATCTGTCAGTGTAGACCGCAATTGTTAATTTTGGATCGCATATGTTAAATCCTGAGATGCATCTGTCTGATTATCAGAAAACCAGAATTCACAGTCACTGTCTAGTCAACATGTTTGTACCAGTTTCAGTTGTCTTTACACAAATAGTCCTTGAACAGAAACCTGAAACGATTTGCTCAATTTTGCATCCTTTAGGGTCATTTAGTAATTACCATAGTTGTCTTCATTTAGAGTTTAGCTTCATCTTAGGGTACATATTACCTTGCATTAGACTTCTAGAAAGGTCACTTTTACAAACTTTAGGAGTAGTCCACCATCTATACTCTAGAAAAGTCATAGTGTCAACAAAATTTGTCATTGAACCTAGTCTTATCATCTTATACTTTGTCCTACAGAGAGTCCTCCTAGCTCATCAGTCTAGTTAGGAAACTCAACTTGTCTTTGATCCTCGTCCTACATTGGTTCCTTGACTTAACTAAATTGACACCTTGGTTTGACTTTAGGCAGTTGGTCCCTTCATCTTGGGTTTATAGAATTGATCACTTTAGGGTCTTGCTTAGACTTTGTGTCTTTAGAGTCTAGACTAGTGTCATCCTAGGACATTCCTTATTTTGAATACAAAAATCCCAAAAATGTAGACTAGGGTCATACTGATCGTAGACATAGTCTTGTATTTCCCACATATTGAGCTTGTCTTACATGGTTGAAGCTAGGTCTAAGAGAAGAGAGAGAGAGAAAACATGTCGAACCCAAACGAGTTCATCAATACATTTTCTTCAAGACCTCATAAGACTCTATTAGAAAAATTCACCACTAGAAACACTCAAGGACATATTGCAGTAGAGGACATAGAGGCTGCCGCACAGGACCCTGAGTTTGCCTCTTTCGTAGATGAGTACCTAGCAAATGATCGACAATGATACTTAGCCAAATTTCTAGCTGAAGGCGCTACCTTACCTCCAGGATTTGATATCAGCACCTTACAAACTCAACCTACACAAGGAACGAATACCACGACTGCTAGTGCTACTATACCTCAGGTTAGAATGACTATATCATCTAGCACGTCCACACAGAGTACAACAGTCCATACATCCCCATTTGGTACATCTAGCATGACATCAGGATTTAATTTCACTACAGGGGCTTCATCATCTACTCCCTTCGGTCCTCTTGTTGGGAATAAAAGGTCTAAAAGCTTAGCCTCTACACCTTATGTTAGCACCACAAGTTCACAATCAACCACTATACCCAATGCTAGTATCACGAGTACCATACCACAGTTGATGGCCATACCTAGTGCTCAAGTCACTAGTACTATACCACGGATTACACAAACAAGAGGCATTCCTCTTTCCAATATGGCTATCAAAATCCACTCTCCCAGACTAGCAGTCAAAACCAATTCACATCGATCCTGAGTCACAATCCCTTTTCACAGATTGGTAGTCAAAATCCGTCCACATAGATTCCAAGTCAAAACCAATTCACATCGATTCCGAATCAAAATACCTTTTCACAGATTGGTAGTTAGAATATGTTCACATAGATTCCAAGTCAAAACCAATTCACATCGATTTTGAATCAAAATCCTTTTTCACAGAGTGGTACTCAGAATCTGTTTACACAGAACCCAGGCCAACACCAATTTATGCAGATACCAGACCAAAACACATTTACCAACATTCTGAATCCAAATCCACCTCAGATGCCAACGTTCAATCGAAACCCATCACAAGACTTTGGATTTCAGAACACATGCATGGATCTATATAATCCTCCTAGCACATCTTTGACCCAAGTTGACGTCCTACAAACACAAATGCATGCATTACAAATGAAAATGGATAACATGTCGGTGTCAACTAAGAAATCATTTTCAACAAAGGACATATGCCCATTCCCTTTTGATAGATCATTGTACATGACACCTTTCCCTCACAGATATGTCATATCGAATCTTCCTAAGTACAATGGAAAACGAAATCCAATTGAACATATCAGGGAATTTTCTACCATATGCATAGATGTCGCTTATGATCCCACGTATCTTATGAGGCTATTTCCAAGAAGTCTTGTAGGAATTGCACTAGAATGGTTTTCGGGTCTAGATTCTGGCATTAGATCTTGGGGTGAACTAGTTGAGAAATTTGTGGAGAAATTCTCCTTCAACATTGACCACGAGATAAATATAGCAACCTTGTGCCACACAATGCAAGACGAAGGTGAAACATTCATTGCTTTCTTCCAGAGATGGAGAACTATTGCTAGTAGGTGTCCTGTTGAAATACCCAAAAAACAAAAGGTTACAATGTTTCAAGAAAACCTTCATGCAAAACTCAAGAGTAACTTAAGGGTACATTGCTGTACTTCTTTTGCGGAACTAGTCGAAAAAGGGGTGATAATAGAGAAGGATCTCATTGAAAAGGGCGAACTCAAGACAACAACATCTAATCGAAACCCGATCGTACAAAACACCCCCACGGACAGAAACATATTCTGGTCTCACAACAAAAATGTCACCAATGATGGGGTAGTTGATGCTAAAACACTACAAGTAGGACCTCTCATCACATTACAAGGACCTCATACTTTTTCCAACACGCTTAATGCTGTCAATCAACCTCCTAACATGGTCCAAAATACTCAATGTCCACAACCAAGAAGATTTCAAAAATGTGAGTTCACTCCCTTAGGGGAACCCATTGAGTCGGTGTTCAAACAACTGTTACAACATAATCTTATACAGCTGCAGGAACCAAGACAATACGATCGAGGACAGTTTAAACCAACTTGGTGGGATGACAATGCCTTTTGTGATTATCATAGGACTAAGGGACATAACCTACAAAACTGTCGACAACTGAAGAATATCATACAGGATCTTGTTGAAAGGAGAATTATTGAAGTTAGTGGACAAAAACAAAAGACATCAAACACTGATCATCGAGTATTTTCAGACCCACTACATGACCATGGGAAAGGAACTGCCCCCAGTTCGAGTACTAAGACCAATATGTCAGCCAACTATGCGAGTATCAAACATGATTATGGTAGTGGAAAAATCATTCATTGCCTTCGTGCCGTTGATGACAATATCAATACCATTACTATCAATGCTAATCCTGAGTGTGCGGTCAATACTCGTCGTACTAAATTCACTATTCAAGGCCCTCCATTGCAGCAAACACCCCAACCTTCCAAGTTACAATATAACCTTCTTGATCAGTTGGGGAAGACCCCAACCCAAATCTCAATCTTGGTATTGTTGCATATTTCGCCTGAGCATCGGTCTATCCTTGATAAAGCTTTACAGAATACCACGGTCCCTAATGATCTAGATGTCAATCGTTTCTAGGAAATGGTGGGCTACTTGACCAATAATCACCATGCCACATTTTTTGAACAAGACTATGCAACTGAAAAGACGAACCACAACGACCCTTTACATCTAGAAGTCCTTGTTGATGACACCAAAGTTAGATGAGTTTTGGTAGACGGAGGAGCAGGGTTAAATCTATGCACTTTAAAACTAATTAAGGCATTAGGTATTTCAGAAGCATGTGTAGACACCACCAAGAGTATTGTCATTAAGGCTTATGATGATGAAGAACGAAAATCAAAGGGGGTGGTAACACTTCCTATCAGAATTGGTCCTACGGTGATGGAGACAAAGTTCCAGGTCTTGGATCTCACCCTCCCTTATAACCTTCTGCTAGGTAGACCATGGATTCATTCCATGAAGGAAATCCCTTCCACGTATCATTAGTGTCTTAAATTCCCTTACAATGGCACCAAAATAACTATAGATGGTGATCCAAATCCTTTCCAGTATTGCACCAATCTAAAGGAGATCCCTCAATGCCAAGTGCCAGTGAACCAAGCGGCCTCATCATCCAATTCATCTTCCTATGTTGATCCATCCACACTCACTCGAGCAACTACTTCACCCTCAGTCCCTACCACACCTAGGGTTGAGATCCAAGACAAGGTTTGTGGAGAGTATTACATGAAGACTTCTTATTGTGTTAGCCATTTGGTTCCTACTAAGTCATATGGTTTACCTACAATAGGTAGGGGACAGTCTATGATCACTATACATGTTCCCCCCACGACAAATTTCACCAAATGGGGTGAATTAAGCAAAGAGGCTGTCGATGTAGAGGATCTCACTTCCTAGCTATATAGGGAAGATGATGAGAAACCACTCTTACTAGCTCATATTCCTACAAATCTATATGGAAAGGGTTTCAAAATTATGCAAAGCAAGGGATATGATGGACAGAGTGGTTTAGGCTTAAACCAAGATGGCAGAATTGAACCAATATTTGTTTCTCAGTGGCCAAAAGGAGTAGGGCTAGGGTTTCAACCAATTCAGATGCGCGTTCCTAGTACCCCATTACCCTTACTTGAGGAGGTTAGTGCTTCAAAAGATATTAAGACATCTCATGAACTAGTGGACCAATATCAGTGTGACTCCCCCGACTCTAACGATTATGAGTGGGATTCCCTATCCTCTACTTCTTCCACAGACCTTGACAAGTTATTTGGAGAACTTGACTTGATGTTAAGTTCCTCACCCAATCCCTTAAATTCCTGTCCGCCCAAGAAAATGACAAAGGAAGAGTGGTTTAAACACTACTATTGGGAATCACTTGATCCTACCTCTTGGCAACATGAGCCACCTGTTTTCGATAGTCAAACCTTGGAACTAGGCCCACCTATTCATCCACCTAGACCCAAACCTAAGAGTAAAGAGGACCTGGTGCAAGACTTTTGTAATCACATGAATAATTCAATCTTTACCTTAACCCCATTAGACTTTGACAACTCTGACGATCACTTGCCCTTAGTTTATCCCCAGCTCATTGATTGGGATCAACAAGACGCACCCGTCTTAGACACTTTTGAGAATGATGAAGCAATTGCTGAGTTCCTGGGACTACGAGAAGGCATACCTAATGGGGATCATAAGGCTGGTTTTACCATTGACTTGGACAACAAAGCATATTTTGGGGAATCTGTTCAACCCTCTAGTCGCAAAAATGAGAAAAAGAATAAACAAAATAAAAAAGATGAGTCTCTAGGTGAAAACCGAAAGGCACCTCTAGACAATGAAAAAGTAAAAAGAAAGGACGCATTCGAAGGCGAAAACCTCTCTCAGGCACCTAAGGATGGAGGTTTGAACATTCTCCCTGTTGCATAGGAAAAGTCACCCATGCTCTTTGAAGAATCCATAGAGGTCAACATAGGCACAAAAGAGAATCCTCGACTAGTTTATTTTGCAGCGTCATTAACAACGAACGAGAAGCCTGAGTTCCATGACTTCTTTGCACAGAGACAGATAAATTTTGCTTGGTCATATGCTGACATGCTGGGGTTAGATCCTAAACTTGTTCTACATCATTTGCCCTTACAACTAGGTGCCAAACCAGTGAAACAGAAGTTGAGAAAAATGCATCCACAAATTGCTTTATTAGTCAAGGCAGAACTCAAGAAACTGTTAGACGTTGGTTTCATCAGACCTATCGACTATGCCGATTGGATTTCCAATCTTGTACCAGTCACTAAACCAGTTGGGGGCATCTACATCTACACTGATTTTAGAGACATCAACAAAGCCTGTCCTAAGGATGACTTTCCTTTTCCCAACATAGACATGATAGTTGACATGATAGCAGGATATGAGATGTTGTCCCTTATGGATGGATTCTCAGGATATAACCAAATCAGAATTGCAACTGAAGACCAACCTAAGATGACTTTCACCTGTCCATGGGGAACTTATTGCTGGAATGTTATGCCCTTTGGACTCAAGAATGCTGGAGCAACTTATCAACTTGCCATGACTACTATCTTCCATGATCTAGTACACACTCTTATGGAGGATTATGTCGATGAACTTATTGCAAAATCTAAGACAAGGGCAGAACATTTACAAGTTTTAGACAAGATATTTCAGAGGCTAGAGAAGTATAAAGTGAGACTCAATCCAAAGAAATGTGTGTTTGGAGTCAAGTCCAGAAAACTGTTAGGTTATATCATTTCTAGACGAGGCATTGAAGTGGATCCTGCTAAGGTGAAAGCAATCATGGACATGCCACCACCCACTAATCTCAGTCAACTACGGACATTACAGGGAAGGTTGCAATCTATCAAAATATTTATAGTGCAGCTAGCAGATAAGACACATCCTTTCCAACATCTACTTAAGAAAGGAGTACCCTTTGCATGGACATCTAGGTGTTAAGAGGCTTTTCAATTGATTAAAGAATATTTACTCACACCCCCTGTCTTAATGCCACCTGTTGAAGGAAGACCATTGATTCTTTATATTACAACAACCCATTCATCACTCAGAGCATTGCTGGCACAGAATGATGATGAAGGTCGTGAAAGGGCAGTTTATTATATCAGTCAGACTTTGGTAGGTTACGAGCTCAACTATAGTACCATTGAACGTGCCTGTCTTGCAGTAGTATTTGCTACCCAAAAATTGAGACACTATATGCTAAACCATCAAACAATGTTGATTGCTAAAATAGACCCTCTAAAATATCTCCTTAGCAAGGCAGCATTAACAGGGCAACTGGCCAAATGGGTTATGATAGTGAGTATGATATCCAGTATGTAGAAAGAAAAGCTATTAAAGGACAGGTCATTGCTGATCAATTAGCTGACGCACCCATATAGGAAGATCACCCATTAGTTGCAGACTTTCCTGATGAGTTCATATTCACATTTGACACGAACATAACATGGAAACTGTACTTTGATGGCTCACATACAAATCATGGTTCAGGGGCTGGTATACTGTTTATCACACTACAGGGTGATTCCATCCCTAAGTCATTTAGGATTTCATTTCCATGCGCTAACAACATGGTAGAGTATGAAGCTCTAGTGACAGGGTTACACATGGCGGTCAAGTGGAAAATTAAAGTTTTACGGGTATATGGCGATTCTCAACTAGTAATCAGACAGGTAAATGATGATTATGAGACTAAGGATGAGAATCTTGCTCCATACAAGCACATGGTTGATAACTTTAAAGAGTACTTTGACAAAGTCGAATTTCATCAAATACCTCGTGTATTAAACAGGGCAACTGACGCTATGGCTACAATTGCATCACTTCTTGACATTGCTAACAACTTGCCTAAGTTTGAGTTATTGGTAGAACAGCTTTTGGTCCCAACCTACAATATCCCAGATTTTGAAATGGTGTGTGACATTGTTGGTCCTGATTCCCCATGGTACAAAGAAATCTATGATTACCTTCATGCCGAAGTCATACCCATTGGCCTATCCAATAACCAACGTAGGACATTCCTCCGCAAGTCAGCCAAATACACCATCGTCAGAGACACCCTATATAGATGTGCCTTAGATAATACCCTACTGAGATGTCTTGATTCTACTGAAGCACAAGCAACCTTGTGTGGGGTACATGAGGGTATATGTGGTTCCCATTTGAGCAGTCCTACCTTAGCCAAAAAGATTATGAGACTGGGTTATTAATAGCCTAGGACACAAGTTCATTATCACTGCCACTGAGTACTTTACGAAGTGGATTGAAGCCATTCCCATGACATATATTACCAGCACACAGATTTCTAGATTTATCCTGAACTATATCATCTGTCGGTATGGTGTCCCTTAGTCCATAATCACTGATAATGGATGCCCATTTAAGAACCAAGAAGTTTTCCATCTATGTGATGAATTTCGTATCCAACATCACTTTTCCACTCCATACTACGCACAAGGTAATGGCCAAGTAGAGGCATCTAACAAGACCATCATTAGAATCCTCAAGAAGACTGTCAATGATGCTGGTCGTGACTAGCATTTATAGCTTAACCCTACCTTATGGGCTTATCATACAAGTATCCGTACTCCCATTGGTGCTACCCCATATTCACTTGTTTTTGGGTCTGAAGCTATTTTTCCTATTGAGGTCGAGATTCCTTCCCTAAGGGTATCCCTGAAAGGCCACATTGATGATGAAGAGTACCAAGTGTCGAGACTCCATGAGTTAGAATTTATAGATGAGCAAAGATAGAAGGCACTAGACCATCTCCAAGCATATCAGAATCGCCTTCGTCGTAGCTATAACAGGAAGGTCTTGAATAGAAACTTTGACATTGGTGACCTAGTTTTAATGGAGAACCCAAAGATTCAAGCAGAAAGAGACAAACTAGGAAAGTTTGAACCTAATTGGTTAGGACCTTATGTTGTTATAGAAGCTTTTGGATCAGAAGCGTACCAACTCTCTACTCTTGAAGGGGAACCATTGTCCTCACCAATCAATAGTATGCATTTGAAGAGGTTCTACGCATAGCTTCTGCGAGCCTTTGTCTTAATTAGGAAAAAAATCAAAAAATCAAAAAAATCATTATCAAGGTGAAAACCTGGTAAACAGGCATCTTGTTAACACCAAAAAAATAAAATAAAATTTAGATAATATAGAAAATAGTAAAGACAAATCATTTTTCCAATGGTGAAAACCACTTCGGTGGCGCTTTAGATAGGTACCATGGTGAAAACCTGGCAAACAAGTGCCATGTGTACTCAACGCTGCTCCTTTGTCTACTATTATTCTAATCTATCCTGTACATAGTCCACTTTCCTGTACATAGTCCACTTCCCTGTACATAGTCCACTTCCTTGTACATAGTCCTTATCCCTATACATACTGACTATCCCTATACATATCCCTTATCTTTTGTGTCCATCGCTTGTATATATCATTCCTAATAAGTGGTAGTCTTTTCCATAACTTGGAAAGATTGACATCGAGAGCATTTCATATCCCCCATCTTACCCTATTCATAATCAATTAGTCTTATACTTGACTGGGGGAAAACACTTGACATGTGTCATATTGGTTCTTACATTGGTTGTGTTGAAGACGTAAAACCATGGAAAATCCACAAACATCGCAAAACAACCTGAGAAAACACAAAAGCATTAGAAAACTTCAAAAAGACAAAAAAATCAAAACATTTCAAAAATCTAAAAATAGAGTCAGAGTCAGTCGCATTTGTCAGTCTTTGTCATTTGTCGAACTACATTGCCTCTGTGACTGGACGTAGGCAAGGCCATCTGCCGATGTGCCCCTGAGGCATTAGGTCAATCCATTTAGGTTTGTTTGTACAAAATCATGATTCGATCCATATGTCTATATGACAAGGTCATTGGTTGTGTCGAACTACGAGGTCTCTGCGTGTACAACGTAGGCAAGGCCATCAATCGATGAGCCCCCATGCCGCACTAGGTCAGTCCATTAGGGTTCGTCGCATTCACTTTCACACACGTCTTCTATTTTTAGTCAGTCTTGTCAGTCAAGTCAAGTTAAACTATGAGGTCTCTGCATGTACAACGAAGGCAAGGCCATCAATCGATGAGCCCCCGAGGCCACACTAGGTCAGTCCTTTAGGGTTTGTCATCACACACAGTCAATTGTCCACACATCGTATCAAGTCATGCATTAATCTGGTGAACAAGTCAGCAATATCTCTGAGTCAAATCAAACAACTTGCCAAACAAAACAACCAAAACAAATCAACTAATGTCTGCTACAGGATGTGTCCTTCCTAGAAACAGACATCATCATGGCAATCAACCTATATCTTATTCAGGATGGATCCTTCCTGAATACTGATATCAACAAAACAACCTATGTCTTATACAGGATGAGTCCTTCCTGCATAATCGACAAGGTCAAACAATCAAACATAGCCTACACGGGTTATCACATCAACAACATCTGACTCAACATCTTATACGATACATGTCTTTCTGAAACCAAGCTTTGTCATGCCTTATATAGATAATCATAACATCGAAACTAGACTCACAGTCTTATCTGGTATGTGTATCTCCTGAAATCAGGCTCTATCAATCAACAAATCAAACAAACAAATCATGTTTTGGAAAATATTTTACTGGATTTTTGACTTTATGGCTTGTTTATCTTATCATTTATCTTGAATTGATGACTGGGATTCATGTTACTAGCTTTCTCAAGGATGTCCCATGAAGGATTTAGAGAAGCAACGATGTATCATAATTCTATTTTCTTTGACTGCTGTCTGTCGACTGTCTTTTAAAATTTGATTTTGAGTCATGTTACTAGTTTCCTCAAGGATGTCCCATGAAGGATTTAGAGGAGCAATGACGTCTCATGACCTGTCTTTTACCTTGCTTGTTGTCCGTGGTTTGTCGTGACAAAAAGACTAGGGCTACTTGTGCCCTTAGTATGAGTTAATGACAATCCTTGTCTGCGACTATCTGTTATTAGAAAGTGGATGACCTTGCACACCTTGATCTATGTCATATCATGGTTTTTTTCTCCATTTGTATTAGTCCCTCCCAATGATGATAAAGTGCAATACCTTTTGTGATACAACAAAATATCAAAGATTGCTAATACTAACATCTATCTCCTGTCTTTCAGTCTTTCTCGATCTTTCTTTCTGCACTAACAATTCTTCTTTCTTGCATTATGACCGAGTCCTGTGACACAAAATATTATACATCATCCTGCATCAACATACATGTTAGAAACATACATACATATAGGCATATTTCACATCTAGCTCATCATGGCATAATAGACAATCATTATTAAACAATACATATCATAAGCATTTCATGTACAAAGCAATTGTAAATACAAGCATCACATTACATTTGTATAGCATCACATGTCGTCTGCATCATACATATAACATCATATTGCATCTCATAAGCATATAGGATCAACATCATATAGAATTATACATCATATAGAATTAACATTATCTCATTAGCTACATAACCATCATAAAATACATATACTCATCCATCACATAGGCATGTCATATAAATAACACATGTACACATAAAGACTGCATAATCAATACATAAAAATGCATATCATGAGAATCACCGCCAAAAGCATATATATATATATATCGCTCAACTGTGTCACATCACAATGTCATAATGTATCAATAATACATGGAAGCCTGTAGGCTATAAGATCAAAATACAATGTCTCAAATGAATCTCAAGCAGTATCTCTATCCTGAACTGCCACTGCCATCATGCCGGGAGTGTGTGGGAGAATGATGCTAGGAACCTGCTGATCTATGAGCTGTGGGAGGTCTGTCATATGGCCCTACTCTACATGGCTGATCCACCCCCTCTGTGCTAACTGTCCATGTGTGGGTCCTAGTCTGAGACCTGCTACTGTGTGCCACTGAAAAACTAGAAGCCCGTCTCTCTAGGGGAACCTCTGCCTCATATAGGTCTCGATAGTATCTCTCCCTCTCTCCAACTCTGACTAGCTCTCTGGCGAATGCAGATGATGGTCCTGTACACAATGCCCTGAGCTCTGTGAATCTCTGCTCAGTCTCCTATCGCTAGGCTATAGCCTGATCCCTGTCTATCAAAGATCTGTCTCTCTCCATCTGATAGACATCCCTCTCGGCCATCAACACTCTCATCTGCTCCTCCAAGGAGGCAACCTGGGCTTGCAATGTATCCATGTCTGGATCCTCTGCCCCTCTCTCATCCTGTCTGGCCCTGTCTCTCCCATCCTCCTCCTCATCCAACTCCTCTAGGATCTGATCTCAGATCTCTCTCTCATGATCGTCATTCTCATCATCCTCCTCCTGGTAGGCACCTAACAACCCCAGAGCATCAACCTCTGCCTCCTCTCTGCCTGCCTCCTTGGCACCTGCCTCCTCCTCTGCCCAGATATCTGGGATATCTGGTATGACTGCCTCCGCTGGCTGCACCTCCTCTCCACCTCTCCACCTCGGGCCACATCTAGCATGGCTACATCCTCCTCTCCTCCCCTCTCCTCCCAAATTGGTGACAAGGTTGGTCCTTGTCCCCGCCGACCATGCCTCCCTCTCCTACCTCCACATTGTCCTCCTCTACCATCATCCCCTCCATCACCACGACCTCCTCCATCTCCTCGGCCTCTCCCTCTACCTCGCTTGCCTCGTGGACCTGTCCCATGTCGCTCTATCGACGCTGTCTGCTCTGGGTCTATCAACGGGATCGGTCTGTGTGCTGCCCACCACTGATCATACTCTAGAGTGGTTCCTGGGTCTGCTCGTCCATCCCTCCATCCCCATGGAAGTGCCTGTAGCCCATCAATATCTGCCTCTGTCGTGGCCACTGGAATCTTTGCCCCCCATAGTGGGACCTCCTATGAGGATCTGGCAAACTCTGCTCTCCCTCGAGGTACATCATGTACCTCTCCAAACTGTCTCAAGACTCGGTCTGGCAACTGCCGCTCTATAATATGCACATGAGACACTGTCCGTCCCACCAAGTACAGTGCCTGTCTACAAAATGGCAAGTGCTCATCCTCATCTGACCATAGCTCATAGCCTAGGTATGGTTTCCATGTGAACTGCTGCATCGTGTCTATCGCATGTCTAAAGTAGCCTGTGTCTCCAATATGATGTTGTGTGGTCGCCCCCACATAACGGAAGGCATATGGAGCTCCATGAGGTAGGTATACTATAACAGGTGGTCTGAAAATATCTATATGCTCCCACACCCATATCATCAGGAGTGTGGTACCATAGCTCATCGACTATGCCTCTCTGTAGGCAATATCATGCAGATGAAAGTACAACATCCCAAGCACACACGAACCCCAGGCATACACAACTCACCGCTCGAGCATGCCCACTAGCATCTCTCCCCATCCCATAGGAAATCCATGACCTCGACGGTCAAGCAGTACTATACCACCTATCAATGTAGCCAATAGACAATCCAGCTGTCTATACCTCTGGGCCAATACCCGCCACCTAATCTCATAGTCATCGAACCCTAACTGTCTAATGTCGGCAAGGGGGTAATACCTACACATCTTGGCAGCACCCCTCTGGGTATCATAGGCCACCCGTGTGCCTCTAATCGGCAATCTAAGGATCCTATACACATCCTCTAATGTCACCGTGGCCTCTCCAGTCGATAGGTGGAAGGACGATGTCTCTAAGTGCCACCTCTCACATAACACTGTCAACAGTCCCCGATTTTCCCGAATCTAGGGCATATCAGTCACATGCAATAATCCAAGATGCCATAGAGTCCATCGCTCGGCCGGCCGCAAGCTATCTCTAAATCAAAATGTCATGGGTCTCGACTCTCGTGTATAAATCATGTCCAACACAACCTGTAATGGCATTATACATGCCCCATGTCAGCCTCAATCATCTATTCTAGTGCAAAATGGCTATACTACATGAAATGCAAATGCATTGTTATTTTGCACATGCGTCATTCTTTTTCACATGCGTCGCTTTTATCAAATGCGGTTCATTAAATTCAAATGCGTTGCTTTTTAAACATATGCGGCTAACTTTATCAAATGCGTTGCACTACATTCATATGCATTGAAATATAGATGTTTCGTTGCATAAAATCAAAATGTGTTTCACAATAATCAGATGCGGCTATTCTAAATGCAAATGCATTTCACAAATTCAAATGCGTTTCACAAATAAACACATGCGTTGAACTGCTAAATCCTATTAAAAAATGACCGATGTAAAACTACAGATGCAATTTTCTGCAGTCAAATGCGTCATTCACGCACGCATATGCGGTTCAAAATTAAAGTGACGCATATGTAAAACATGAATTAAATGCATTAAATAACACGCAAATCAAAAATTTCAAAAGGAATGTTTTAGGTACATACCGGAGGGTCCGCGCCGGCTGGTCTCTGGTATGTCCGGATCCTGTATGCACGATGGTGAGTGGCTGGAACTGGAGACATCCTCGCTAAAATTTCAAAGCAAAATCTCAATTTCTCAACTAGGTGGGTGAAAATGAATAGGTTTTTACCCCTATTTCTTATATATACCTAGGGCTTAGGTGGCATTTCTCTCCTACTGGCCGCGTTAGCTTCCATTTTCTATTATCTTGTACCCATCCCTCCCATTTTCAAACTCCATTCTGTCAACTCCACTGCATTTCTGCCTATCCAGTAGACTAATCGGGAGCATTTCCAAATTTTTCTGAATTTTTCAAAAATTTGTCAATTTTCCCAATGGGGCATACCTTCACCTATTCTAATTTGGGGCATTGCTGGGGCATGTTCTTATCGATTTTCTTTGACACAACGCCGAAATGACATTGTATCAAAGAGGGGCAAATGTAGACACCGAAATCTGGTTTAGGCTTGCGACTTCAATATTCTTCATAATTCCTATTCTTCATGGTCATTGATTAAATAATCTTAATTATTTAATTAATTTATCTCAACATTAATTCTTCTATTGATTAAATAATCTCAATTATTTAATTATTCTCTATAGTCTTCAATTCTTCTATTAATTAAATAATCTTAATTATTTAATTAATTCACATTTTTCTTTATTCTATCTGATTAATTAAATAAACGCTTTTTATTTAATTATGTTACTAATTAACCTTATTCTTCTTGTCAAATTAAATAAATTCTTATTTAATTTACTCTTTATCATATTTCAACTATAATTAAATAAATTCTTTATTTAATTATTCATTTAAATCCCTTCATCATTTAATTAAATAAATATTATTTATTTAATTATTCTTCTAATATCGAAGTCTTGAATTAAATGAATTATTTAATTCATTAAATTCTATTTTAACGCATTCCTCTATATTTTGATAATTATGTGAGTCATCTAAGTATTCACTTTTACTCGACTCAACATCTATTTTAATCGCCAGTTAACTCTTCATTTGATGTTGAGTGGCGTTTCGAGTAATCTCTTTGTCGAATCATTCAATCATCCAGTTCTAACTCATTTATGTGTACATGATTAATTAAATATTCCTATTTAATTAATTAAACCTCGTATGCATTCGAACAAGAGTTGCTTTAATCAATCTTCATCTTTGTCATGCAAAGATAATTCTTTTGTTTTCGAATACCAAACTGGAAGATTAAATCATTTATTTAATCTTTAATTCTATTTCTAATTTGTATCACTCATGTCACTACTAACAGTTATCAAAATGCATGTCTAATCTGTCGATCTCAACCGTCCGTTGATCTTTTGATCTTGACTTGTCATTTGAATAATCAATTTTCTATAAATTGATTTGTCATTCTTCATTCCAATCTCTCTCGCGAAATCTTATGACTTTTGAGAGCACTCAATCTTGAATCTTCGATATTTTGCTAATCATTATCTTAGGCTATACATGCATGAACTTACGAGAAATATGAGGGCAATTATACTACACAAGCAAAATGGAGAAGGGCAATCAAGATGAATCATGGAAATACGTTTGAAATTGGTGAGATTGTTTTAGTTTGTTTACGTTTTACTTTCCTTTGTTCTTTGTTACTTAACATTTAGATTTGCATCTTAGATTTTAGTATTGCATGTTTGCTTCTAATCTTCTTTGTTGTCTTGTGCACTATCTATGGCGTTACATTACCCATGTAAATACCATTAAAACTTTAAGTACACACTTCCTTTGATCTAAAAATAACTCGTGAACAACAAATGTGACCTGAACATAATCTAGAATATTCCACAAATACCTTGAAATCCAACAAACTCCTTCGCAGTAACTTTCACCTGAAGAATGTACACGCCCAGTACACTCAAACAACTCTACCATACACTATAACTTAAGAAACTGACTTCTGAAGCACCAAACCTCAAAAAAATTTGACTGAAGAAAGATACCAACACTATCAACACACCTCTAGAACCATAAGACCTAAAACCAAACTACAAAAAAATACAGAGCAAAATCATTTCTCCCAGACACCTCTGCAATACACAGTTCACACAATGGTGAACACAACTTCCTTTGCTCAACGATACAACACACCAAATTCTAGATACAATACCTCTGAACACCTTTGATAAACATATCTAAAACAAATAGGAATATCTTAAACCTAGAAGAAATGTGAAGAAAAACCAAAACACTACTCTCATCCTAGAACACATTGCAACTCATAGTTCCCTCTTTTTTATCAAATTTTCTCAAAAGCACTTGGAAACCAAACACTAGAGACACATTCTCATCTCTTCAATACTGCTTCATCATCATCAAGCCAATTTTAACCTATCAAATTCAACCATACATCCATATATAGAATATTATCAAAGCAACACTAGAGGTTGACACTAGTAGCTTACTAATGACAACACAATGCAACTAATCAAAGCATCATTAATGCAACAACATATAAAATACCAACAACTACACACACTCTTGCAACAATCTTCTTCTCATACAGTTGACACCAATGACAACACAAGCTTTTTGACATCAATGACAACACCAACTACCCATACTTGCAACAATCTCCCCCTTTGCCATTGATGACATCACATGATGTGAAAAATCATCAAATACACAACAATTACCAACTCTTTTGCTTTATCCCCCTTGCACAACTAACTCAAGACTTTCTCTCTTTTACTCTTCTACATTACTTACTCTACCCCTTTCAACATATCTTTTTCACATGCTTCATTCTCCCTTTTTCTTTTTTCACATTATTCTCTCCCCCTTTGATATCAATGGCAAAGGACAAAATATTTGCATCACTTATGTTTCCCATTTGACATCAATCAACCTTCTCAAAATTGTTCTACAACTTGTATTCCTTTATTGCTCAGTATACTCCCCCTTATGAGCACATTCCATACTGCACCAATCAACAACCACTACATAATGACAACACTTACTCTTTTTAACTGCAATAATCAACAATGTCACTACCTACTCCCCCTGAGAGGTAGCCACCAATCATCAGCCCAGACCAAAGAATGGATCTTGAAATCCACTTGAATGATGCATTTCCTTATGCATATATTTCAAAGGAGGGGAAATAACCCACAAATTCTCCTAGAGATACTCAAAAGTATCCTTAGAAAGAGCCTTAGTGAATATATCAACAACCTAATCCTTTGTAGGAACATACTCAAGCTTTACTTCATTCTCTACAACCTTCTCTCTTAGAAAGTGATACTGGATTGAGATATGTTTTGTCCTTGAATGGATTACCAGATTCTTTGAAATATTGATAGAACTTGTATTATCATAGAAGATATAAATTGGTTCATCATATAATACGCTAATATCCTTCAATTTTTTCCTCATCCATAACACTTGTGTGCAACAAAATGTTTCTACAATGTACTCTGCTTCTGAGTAGATAAAGACATTGAATCTTATTTTTTGCTTAGGCATAACACCAATCTACATCCAAGAAAGAATGCACCACCACTTGTACTTTTCCTGTCATCTA
Organism: Sequoia sempervirens; assembly: GCA_007258455.2. Taxonomy (NCBI): domain Eukaryota; kingdom Viridiplantae; phylum Streptophyta; class Pinopsida; order Cupressales; family Cupressaceae; genus Sequoia; species Sequoia sempervirens. The sequence continues at coordinate 473,355,423 of VDFB02000015.1, forward strand.
CACAACCAGCCCGATCTACATCTGTGTAAGCACTCAAAGTAAAATCAGTATCCTTTGGATACCACGAGCAATGACTTGGAGTTCCCTTCAAATATTTGAATATTCTTTTCACTGCTGCAACATGTGGCTCTCTAAGATCTTCTTGACATCTATCCACAAGACAAACTAAATGCATGATATACAGTCTAGTAGCAGTTATATAAAATAGTCCTCCAATCATTGATATGTACTTGCTGTGATCAGCCTTAGGAGATTCATCATTCTTGCTCAGCTTGCAATCAGTAATAATAGGGGTACACACTGGCTTAGAATTTTCCATTCTAAACTTCTTCAACATTTCTTTGACATACTTTGATTGTGAAATGAAAATACCTTTAAATATTTGACTTATTTGTAATCCAAGGAAGAAATTCATCTCCCCAAACATAGACATTTCAAACTCTTTCTACATTTCTTCTGCAAACTTCTTGCACATAGCTTCATTTCCTCCAAAGATTATGTCATCAACATATACAACCACAATCAAGATTTGATATTTTTCAACTTTAAATTAAAAATTTCTATCTGTGGTACCTTTATTGAATCCTTGTTATATCAAATACCTATCCAACCTTTCATACCAAGCTCTAGGATCTTTCTTCAATCCATATAATGTCTTTTTCAATTTGCAAACCATATCTAGTTTATCTGATAACTATTTCCTTTTGGTTTTTCTATTTATACCTCTTCTTCTAGTTCTCCATTCAAGAAAGCAAAATTCACATCTATTTGATAGACTTTGAAATCTTTATTTGTTGCAAAGGCCAAAAACATCTTGATAGCTTCTATTCTTGCCACCAAAGCAAATATCTCCTCAAAATCTATTCCTTTTGTTGAAAGAATGAAGAATTTGTATGTTGTGATTGATGTCAACGCTATTGGGTGTATCTCCATTGACAAATTTTTCTCTCTGTCTGTCATAGACTAGTTCGCATTTCATTGCACATATAGATATTTCCTTGCATTTACAATATTTTGTTTATGGATGATAGTAGTGTCTAAATTCAAAATTTCAGTTGGTTTTGGCAAATGGTTCAAAAGATGCATATGACAAAAGTTTAGTAGATAAAGTATTACCAAATTTTTATGTATAATGGGTATTTCCTACTTTGTTTGTACTTCTTCATGAATCTATGTTAGGTCCTACAGTTTTGGGAAAATTCTTACAAGTGTTTGTAATTTGAGACTTCTAGTTGGCATGATATTTTGAGGTCCTATGTCTGGCCAACCTAAAATATGTAAAGATTTTTGGAGCTAAATGTTGTGATGCGAATGTAAGAAGAAACTATTATAGGTCCATGCCGACCTATATAACATATTTTTATTGTGTGAAGGTAATTTGATTTGAATTGGGTGCTGACAAGGCACGTTTTACATCACCTTATGCAACATCTAATTAGGCCAACCTAATTAATGTTTGCAATGTTTCCGATATATATAGAAGATCATTTTGAGATTGTAAATAATGATGATGAGATAAAGAAAAGTAATCTGAATACAAGCAGGGAAGCAATTTTTTTTAGAAGATTGAGAAAAGGATATGCGAATGTAATTCTGAGTAGAGATTTGTGTTTAGTATTAGGTGAAGATTTTTTGGATCAGAATCTTGAGCTTCAATGGAAATGAATTCAACATATATCAGATGCATTTTGTATCAATTCAAATCTTGCCTGTGTAGCCACCTCTTCTATCTTACTTTTTCTGTGAACAATGAGTTCACTTGGACAATGAGTCCTCCTAGCAGTGAGCCCTTATGTAATATTTTATGACTAGTCATATTATATTGTGAGCTAATCCTCACCATGGTTTTTCCCATCTTGGGTTTTCCATGTAAAAATTTTGGTGTTCATGTGTTGCATGTGCTATGGGTTGTTTGTACTTTCACTTCTATTAATTGATAAGTATGCTATGATAATTGGATGGTTAATAATTAAATGGTTTTTAGGAATACTGATTCACCCCCTCTCTTAGTATTTCAAGTGTTTAACAATTGTTATCAAAGCTTGGTTCCCCTAAAGGATCTTAACCATTTTGGGAAGGTCTTGGAAATTGAGCACATGGATAATAACAGTTTCTTACTTAACAAGGATGGAGAAATCAAGGTTGCTTTTGAAGATCTTGACAGAGTTGAAGGAAAAAATAAAGATATGAAGGAAAATATCAATGAAGCTAATGAGTGCATCAAGAAACTGAGAGAACATATAATGAACAGTTGAAGAAAGCTAATGAAGACATCACTGGGCTAAAAGTACAAGTGGAAGAAAAGAAAAGGATTGAGGAATGTCTGAATGTAGTAGTACAAAGCAAGACTGATAAATGCAAAAGACTTGAACAAGAAGTGGTAAATTTGAGAGTAGACTTGGAAAAAGAAAGAATTCATGAAGATAAGTTTAAGAAAAGATCTACATTTCTTGATGAGTTAATTATAGGTCAAAAAGCATCTAAAGATAAAAGTGGTTTGGGACTTGAGATAGGTGAAAGTTCAAAAGTAGAGAAGTTTAATGAATCTGAGAAGACCGAAGACAAGAAGAATAATGGGAAGTTCCAGAATCAAAGAAATAATGCAAGAAGACCTCCTATCAGACAACCAAATTCTCAAAGGTACTCATCTTTCAATGGTATCTGTTATTTTTGCAACAAGTTTGGACATAAAGTAATGGAATGTAGAAGTAAAATAAATCATAATGTTTCATCCTTTACTAGTCAATGCTTTACATGCAAGAAGTTTGGACATAAAGCGAGTGAATGCATAAGTCAAATGAGGAATACTTAATTATAGCTATGGTAGAATGATTCAATATTTCAATGGTTACTATTATACATGTTATGGATTTGGACATAAGGATAATCAATGCAGATCCAGAATGAATGAAAAGAATAACACTCAAAGGAATATTGTATGTCACAATTGCAATAAACCTAGACACACTGCTAGATTCTGTAGAAACATAAGAAAGAATAATCCTAAAAATAGAAATGGTCCAGTCAAAAAGATTGATCCGAAAGAGGTAAAGAAGGAAATGGAGAAGATCTAGAGGAAGAAAGAAGAGCCTAAGGAAAAAAAAATCAGAAACTACAAAAAAATGTGTACCATCCTCCAGTGCAGATAATTCTCTCGAAAACTAAACTTAGGCATTGACTTAGGGCGAGCAATAACAAAAAAAAAAATCTTGCTGATATAAGGCTCCATGACTTGGAACGAAGACATAATTTAGAGACTGACAATTTAGATCTTTTGGAGAAAATTTTGGAAGAAAATATGCTTTTGTGGAGCTTTGTAGAGTAATTAAGGGTTTGTTATTACACAGTGAAGAGTTTCATCAACTTTATTAATTGGTACATTGAATGTGGGTTAGGGTGAATTAAGTACTATAAGTTTCTAAACTTAGTCTAATTTACTGACCTTTATACACTTGGGAGCAAATTGAAGTGAATTCAAGATTTTAGGAAGTAGTACCACTGGGAGTGGTGAAGGTGCTTCACAAGAGGCAAGCACCAGAGCTAAGAAACAAATAGTTGATATTATTAACACTTCTAAAGAAGAAGAAAATGAAAGAGAAAAGGAAGCTTTTACTTTACATGTTCATAAAAAGCCCAAGAAGAAGAAAGGGAAGAAGACAAAGGAAGACCCTTCGGAGCAAAAGAAGAAGAAAAAAAGTCTCCTCTAGTAAGAGCTCGTACTCCTATAAAGTTACATGTTTTAGTTAGCAATATGCTAGAACATGATGATTTGTTAGAAGCTAATGCAAAATTATATGATGAAGTGGATGAAGAAGATAGGGAAACAATCATTGAAGCCATCATTATTTTAGATGTGGATATGAATAACTTTAGGAAGAAGGTGCCTAGTGTGGTATGGAATTACTTGGTACAAAGAAGGCATGGAGCTATGATGTTGAGGACAAGATAAAATTTGATGCCTTGGAGGAAATAGTATCCTCCTTATCTAAAGATGATAAAACTACCTTGGTAGAGGTATACACTAAAGAATTCGAGGTCAAACAGCTAGTTACTATTCTTATGGGTAGAGAAGAAGATCAAACAAACAAATTGATATAGGAAATAGTGAAGACTATTAGGGATATTGCAGAGAAGTTTGGGATGATAAACACTTCCACATATGGTACAACTCAAGAAAAGGAGAATATAGAAGAAAATTTTTCTAATGCAGAAAAAAAATTTCTTCCTGATACAAGCTTTCCACCATTCAAAGAAGTTATGGAAGAGACAGGTAAAGATGACAACATAATTGAAGAAACATGATTGGTTTATGTCACAAAGAATGTGGTTTCCTCTCCATCACTGGTTAATGAAATACAAGCCAACCTAGATACTTTTTTTCCTCCAAAAAATATTGATATGCCCACCGACGATGATGGTAAACAAGGTGTAGAGAAAGAAAAATAAGAAAATGATACAAATAGCACTGAGGAAAACACTAACAAAACTAAAGAGGATGCAAGAAAAGAAAAAGAAGAAAATAAAAAGAAGAAAGATGAAGGAGAACAAGGAGAGAAAGAGACGGATAATAGGAGGATAAAGATAAGAAAAAGGACAAGTCATCTGGTGAAGAAGAGAAAAAGGCAGTGGATGAAAAAGCTACCAACACTGGAAAGAATGAAGAAGCTGAAAAAATTGAGAAGTTACTCAAAACCTCTGGAAAATCATCTGGAACTCTTGCAAAAGGCCTACCTAGTCATTCTTGGTACCTATTGATTGTCTTTTCACAATTGTTGCAATTTCCCTCTAAAGATTTGAGTAAGATGCCTCCTGAGCATAAAATTTAGTTGAGTGATGTATTGAATGTCTTAACAAGAAAAGAGATTCTAGAATCATATCAAAAGAGTAATGAGTTGATGGACGGAGCTATGAAGACATTACTGGAGATTACTCCAGGTACTAACATTGATACATTATTATCATCTATGGAGAACTTCAAATTGCTGATTGATTCCTTTAAGGAGTATGCATCCAGTTGAAAAGGACAAATGGAAATAAAGGTTGTAATAATGCTTACAAAAAAATGTATATCAACCCATGCCAAGGTTGAAAAATTCTTGAAAGAGGTACAAGATTGTGATGATGAAGCAAAGATGTTGATTTTGTACTACATAGCATGGCTGGAAGCCACACAGAGTATAAAGGTTGAAATGGAATCGATTGAATCTCAAATTACCAAAGCATCAAGTGCTTATGATTTGGAATTAGACATAAAGTATCACACCTAGACTTCTATAATATATTTGCATGATAAATTTCTCATGTTGCAAAACTAGAAGAATGGATTATTAGGAAGCTTGGAAAGCTTAGGGAATTGGTACAATCATAGAAAATACCTATTTCTAATGCCTTGGCCAATGCTGACAAAATTTCACAGATTAATCTTAAGCCTAGTACTGTGGAAGAAGGAGAAGACACTTTAATGGAGCTTGAGTCTCTACATAGGCTACTTCCAGCAACAAAAAGAAGTTGGGAAGTAGGAAATCCTACTTGGAAAGCCATGCTATAGAACCTTAGTCAACATCTTCAAGTTGACTATTTCTATTTTCATCACTTGTTTTCAGATTTCTTTGTACACATGCAGATGTATTAGGAATTTTTGGTTAATTTTCTAAGGGGGGGTTAGTTATTTTAGTTCAATTCATTTCAATGTATTTATATGGTTGAGAGGGAGTATTAAAGTTTTTTTGTGCACCCTTTTCCCTTGATGTCAAAGGGGGAGTGGTGCGTACAGAAAAATTTGTGGCACATGTTGCCATCAATGACAAAGGGGGAGATTGTTGAAAGAATGAAGAAGTTGTATGTTGTCATTGATGTCAATGCTATTGGATGTATCTCCACTGAAAATTTTTGCTCTCTATGTCTATCGTAGACTGGTTCGCATTTCATCACACATACATATCTTTCCTTGCATTTCTAGTATGTTGTTTATGGATGATAGTAGTGTTTGAATTTAGAATTTCAGTTGGTTTTGGCATATGGTTCAAAAGCTGCATATGATAGAAGCTTAGTATATAAAGTATTACCAATTTTTTCTATATAATGGGTATTGCCTACTCTATCTATGCTTCTCCGCAAATCTGTGTTAGGTCTTGTAGTTTTGAGAAAATGATTATAGGTGTCTGTAATTTGAGACTTCTAGTTGGCATGATATTTTGAGGTCCACATGTCTTGTGATTGGTGATTAGTTGAAATATTTTGTTTTAGGTCCTATGCTTGTCTAACCTAAAATATGTAAAGGGTTGTGGAGCTAAATGTTGTGATGCGAATGTAAGAAGAAACCACTATAGGTCTATGTTGACCTATATCACATGTTTTTATGGCGTGAAGGTAATTTGATTTGAATTGGGTGTCGACAAGGCATGTTTTGCATTACCTTAGGCAATATCTAATTAGGCCAACCTAATTAATGTTTGCAATGTTGCTGATATATATAGAAGATCATTTTGGGATTGTAAACGATGATGATGAGATAAAGAAAAGTGATCTGAATGCAAGTAGGAAAGCAATTTTTTGCAGAAGATTGAGAAAAGGATATGCGAATGAAATTATGAGTAGAGATTTGTGTTTGGTATCAGGCAAAGAGTTTTGGATCCAGATCTTGAACTTCAATGGAAATGGATTCAACATATATTAGATGCATTTTGTATCAGTTCAAATCTTGGTTTTGTAGCCACCTCTTCTATCTTATTTTTGTTGTGAACAGTGAGTTCACTTGGACAGTGATTCCTCCTAGAAATGATCCCTTATGTAATATTTTATGACTGATCATATTATATTGTGAGGTAATCTTAACTGTGGTTTTTCCCATCTTGGGTTTTCCACGTAAATTTTTTGGTGTTCATGTATTGCATGTGCTATGTGTTGTTTGTGCTTTCAATTTTGTTAATTCCTAAGTATGTTATGTTAATTGGATTGTTAATAGTTAAATGGTTTTTATGAATTCCAATTTACCCACCCTCTCAGTATTTTGGGTGTTCAACACCTTCAACTTGTGAGTAGCCTTTATACACAAGCCTTGCCTTGTTCCTTACCACTTCTCAGTTCTCATTTAGTTTTTTTCTGAATACCCACTTAATTCCAATTACATTTTTGTTTATTGGTCTTGGGACAACTTCCCGAATCTGATTCTTCTCAATCTGCAACAATTCTTCTTCCATAGCCTTGATCCAATATTCATCTTTGCATGCCTCAATCACTATTTTAGGTTCAACTTCAGAAAGTAAACATAGATTTACCTATTCTTCAACAAATTTCCTCCTTGTCAGTACACCTTTTCTCTTATCTCCAATGATTTGTTCTTTAGAATGATTCTTCTGCACATACTTAGGAGTTTTAGGAGTATTTTTTGGAGCTTTTTCCTCTTCAATATGCACTTCTTTTTCTTTATCTTTTTCTTCTTCTCTACAAGAAGGTTCATCTAACTCATATCCATCTATTACCATTGAATTATTTTGTAAATATTCATCAACCTTGACACTTTCACTTTCAACAATATTTTTCAATCTCTTATTATAGCATCAGTAAGCTTTGCTTCTAGTAGAATATCCAAGGAAAATACCTTCAGCAAACCTTGCATCAACCTTTCATAAGTTATATTTATCTCTTTTGATAAAAAAAATTGCTTCCAAACACTCTAAAGTACTTGACAGTAGGAATCCTTTCATACCATAGCTCATAGGGAGTCTTTGTGTTGTTTTCTCTTTCTTGAACTCTGTTATGTATATAAACAACAGTATGAATTGCTTCTCTCTAGTGGACTTCTAGTAGATTTTCCTCTTTCATCATTGTTCTTGTAGCTTCTTGAACATTCACTTGTATAGAAACAACAATAAACTACTAAAAAATCTACTAAAAACTGCTTATAAATGACTGAACTTGGTCATGTGACCATTAGTAGTTTATTGCCAGTCATTTATAACACAACCAGATTGATTACTAAACCGTTTTTAGTCATTTATTGGCTGTTTTGATTGATCGATTTAGTAGTATATTTAGTAATTGATTGTTGTAATCTGGTCACTTATTTAGTCATTTTTTATTCACTGATATATTTAGTTGTTGATTTAGTCATTGATTATTGTAATCTAGTCACTTATTTAGTCATTTTTATTCGCTGATTTTTGTCCATTGGTAGTGTATTTAGTCATTAATTTTAATCATCATTTTGATCAATTTGGTAGTATATTTAGTCATTTTTATTTCACAAGTCATATATTTAGTCATATTTATTCACTGTTCACTGACTTTTGTGAATTGGTAGTATATTTAGTAATTTTTATTTTACAGGCCATATATTTAGTCATATTTATTCACTGTTCATTGATTTCTGTCAATTGGTAGTATATTTAGTCAATTTAATTATTAATTGATGTCAATTAGTAGTTTATTTAGTCATTTTAATTGACTAATATTTGAGGATTTAAACATAAAACACATAAATACACATCAATCATCAATTGCAAACAATAAGATAGCCATTGAGAAGGAAAAATCAGTGAACTTTATTAATAAAAGAAAGGTGTTCTAGTTACATCTTAGAAATAGAGTATTACAATTTTTATTTTTAATCATAAAACTAAAAATTTGAGTTACAATATTGCACAAAAATGACTGCAAGAAAGACGATTTTCCAAAAAGCTTCTACAATGATGGAAATGCATGATTGGTGATATCATGGAATGTCATGATTGAAGGGTATGTTCAAAATGGGTTTTTTTCTGAAAAGTCCTAATTTTTTTAAAAAATGCAACCAATGGGTGTAAAGCCCAACTCCTCAACCTTTGAAAGCGTCCTTCCTACCTGTGTGTGAATTGGAGCTTTGGATGAGGATATGAACATCCATCAAAAGCATATTTGGAAATGTTTTTTTATCAGATATTGTAGTTGCAAGTTTCACTTTGGATCACCAAATCCTTCACAAAACCTTTTGCACAACCACCGCAACATCGCACGGTTGTTGTTGTGCCTTTGCGGTGTTGTAGGGGAAGCTCCCCACAACACCGTGAAGGCCCAAAAATAGTCGTGTGGTGTTGCGGTGGTTGTGCATAAGGTTTTGTGAAGGCTTTGGTGATCCAAAGTGGAATTTGCAACTACAATATCTGATAAAAATCCACACTTGCAAGTACAATATCTAATAAAAATCCACTTCCAAATATATGCTTATGCCTTAATGAGAAATAATCACTCATATAACCGGTTAGTTGGACAAAAATTGGGAGATAGCATGAGTGCTCAATTAGCAATAACAATATTGAAAGCACCTTTATTGAATGCTAGTTTTTCTTTTTGTGTTGCAAGAAGTTATATTCTATGGATACCAAGTCTCAAAATTTTTCTCTCAAGCTATACCTTGTGACATTGAACGTGCTACATCACATTGTTGGAATAGTGTGCCTCAATCTCACAGGTTGAAACCTCTGAAAGAGAAAAGTCGGTGTGACATTCTTATTGTCTAGCCGAATAAAATTTGTGCAACCTTATGGAATGCTCAGGTCGCCGAGACCTTGTTACTGTCATGCCGACTGAAGCTATCGCTGTGACTTGTGGTGTTCGGTGTAACCCTCTGCCGAGTGGGTTGGTCTGGTCAAGGGTTTGATTCCTAGTGGATGTTGGGGAGACTCATGGTGATTGATGTTATTAGGGAGAATATTTTCTGAAAGGTTTTCTTTTGGTATGAAGTCTTAGTGATGTGAGATGTCTCGCTGACAGTGTTACACTCGAAGTCATCGGGGAGAGACTTGAACACTCGATAAGAGCTCTTGGCGATGGGTGTTTGTCTCGCCGATGCTTTGGCTATTGTCGGTATGACTCATGGTGAAAGGTGGTCTTGGGGTAACCTGGAAGCCTTGGTAAGAACTCTTGCTGACAATTGGTTCTCTCGCCAATGGGTATGAACATTGATGTGACCTCTTGGCAAAAGCGGTAAGTCTCGCCAATGGTAGGACATTTCGGTGTAGCATGAAGGCTTCAGTATGATCTCCTGGCAAATAGCAATAGTCTCACCAATGGGAATACTGGTGTCTATGTGACCTTTTGAACATCGATATGACCTCTCACCGAATAGCGATAGTCTTGGTGAATAGCGCTACATGTGATGATATCGGTATGATGTCTTGGCGACAAGGGGAAGTCCAAGTGACAGTTTGTGAACTTGGTATAACATCTTGCCGATGGTGAGGACTCTTGGCGATAACTACAATCGAGTCTTGTGGCATCGAGGAGACATGATTAGTGTCTCACCGACATGCGAACAAAGGTTGAACATTGTTGACCGATTTGAAGACTATCCTACATGGTGTGTCTTCGACCAATCAGAGAAGCCGAATAAGAACCGTTGGAAGTTAGTCTATTGTGGTCATTCTGTGAGGAAGTTCAACAAACAGGAGTGACATGGATATACTGAGAGATCGATGATGATGTTCAGTTGGATGATCAGTGGGATGAACAGTTCGGTGTATGTTTAGTGTGAATTCAATTCTAAGAGCATTGTAACTTGAATGTTCTATACAAGGTTGATCAAGGATTATGCTATTGTAAATTGACATCGAAGAGTGAAGCCCATATTCTGTATGTAATTTTGTTACTGTAATACAAAGGGGTTTTTCTTGGTGTGGTGGGTTTTTCTCCCGTAAGGGTTTTCCCACGTAAATCTGGTGTTCATTTGTGTATGTTAATTTCTCTGTTTCTGTTATTTCTTTCAAGTGTATCTTAATTGGACTGTAATTGAAAATTTAAAAGCATCTCTACATTATTCCCTGAGGTTTTGACGTTAGGAGAGTTGTTTCCGCACCTTAGCTTTCCTTACAAGTGGTATTAGAGCCTAGCCAGTTATGTTATCCTTGTGGGTACATTGGGTTTTTTGTGTTAATTTTTGTTCAGTGGGAGTCTTGTAGAAGTTTGGTAATTCAAATTACAGATTAAGATGGCAAGCACATCAGGAAAGATTGAAATTGAGAAATTCAATGGCAACAATTTTGAGTTGTGGAAACTTAAAATGGAAGATTTGTTGGTTGATCATGATCTTTGGATTGATGTGTCTAGAACGAAGCCTAAAGGCATGAAGCAAGAGGATTGGGACCTTGTAGATAGAAAATCAAAGGGGTTGATAAGGCTCTATTTAGCAGACTCTGTTATTCTGAATGTTCATGAAGAAAATACTGCATCTTCCTTATGGAAAAGACTGGCAGCTATTTATTAGGGCAAGTCCTTGATGAATAAATTGTTCTTGAGGAAGAAGTTGTACTCTTTGAGAATGCAGGAAGGAGGGTCCATTGCTGATCACTTGAACGCTTTCAACATGTTGATTGCATAGTTAACAATTGTGGGTGTGAAGATTGATGAAGAAGATCATTGTATGTTGTTATTATGTTCTTTGCTAGATTCTTGGGATCACCTGGTGATGGCTATTGGGAGTACGGCATCCACTTTTAAGATGGAAGATGTTGTTGCTTCTTTTTTATTAGAAGAGATGAGAAGGAAATATTCTAAGATGGTGAAAGAGGTTCTTGTTGTTAGAGGCAGATCGAAAGAGAAAGGAAAGAAGAAGGACAAGAAGTCCAAGTCCAAATCAGAAGGGAGATCAAAGTCTCCTGGAAAGAAGTCCAAGGTGAAGTGCTAGAATTGTGGGCAACCTGGTCATATCCGAAAGGATTGTAAAGAGGAGAAAAAGAAGAAGAAGAAGTATTCTTCCAACAATGATTCTTCTCAGAGTGATGCAGACGCCTTCATTGCAACCTTGGCTACACAAGCATCAGATGATGTCTGGCTGATTGATTCTGGAGCATCTTTCCACATGACATCTAATCAAGACTGGTTCATGAAGTATGAAAAACATGATGATGGAAAGGTGTATTTGGCAAGTGATTCATCTTTGGAAATAGTTGGCCGTGGAAGAGTCAAAATTCAATTCCCTGATGGAAGAGTGAAGGGAATCAATGATGTAATGCATATACCAGGTCTGGCTATAAATATACTTTTTTTTAGTATGCTAAATGATATTGGAGTGCAAGTCATGTTCTCTGGAAATGGCTGCAAGATGACTAGAGGCTCTATGGTGCTAGCAAGAGGTGCTTGTATTGGTACCTTGTATAAGCTTGATGCACATGTTGTGCAATGCAATAGTGTCTCTGCCAAGTCACAGAAAGCTACTCATGGGGGAAAAGAGGAAGAAATTCCTGATAGTGTAAACTCTATGGAAGTTAAACTTCCAGTAGAAAAGACTATGCTCTAGCATCATAGGCTAGGCCACATTGGAGAGAAAGGTTTAAAAACCTTGAAGAATAAAAACTTGGTTGAGAGGCTTGAAGATTGTAACCTTGAATTTGAGTTTTGTGAACATTGTATATATGGTAAACAACACCATTTTTCATTTTATTCTAGTCCTCACAAATCTTCTGGTTTGCCTGATTATATACATTATGATGTTTTTGGTCTAGTGAATGTTCCTTCTTTGTCTAATTCAAGGTACTATGTATCGTTCATTGATGATTATTCAAGAAGGGCATTTGTTTATTTTTTGAAAAGTAAATCAGAACTGTTCAATCGGTTTAAGGAATTTAAGAACCTTGTAGAAAATCAGACTGGAAGAAAAATAAAATGTTTAAGGACTGACAAAGGTGGTGAATTTTGTTCTGATGAATTTGAGAGGTACTATAAAGATCATGGGATTAAAAGACATAAAACTACACCTTACACTCTGCAACAAAATGGAGTTGCAAAAAGGTTCAACAAGATAGTGATGGAAAGAGTACAAAGTATGTTGAGAAGTGCTAGCTTGGAGGAGAAGTTTTGGGCTGAGGCAGTTTCTACAACATGTTACTTGATAAACCGTTCTCCTAATTCTTCTCTTGTTGAGAAAACACCTTTGGAAGCATGGTCTGGTAAGAAGCCCTCTCTGAGAAACATTCATGTTTTTGGCTGTGAAGCATATGCATATGTGTCGAATGAGAAAAGATCTAAATTGGAGAACAAGGTTGTTAAATGTATTTTTATTGGCTATAGTGTTGGCATAAAAGGATACAAGATTTGGAATCCTAAAACGGAGAAGGTTCTATACAACAAAAGTGTTATCTTTCATGAGCTGAAGCCTTCTACCTTGGATATGAAGTCAGAGACAAAATCAAAAAACAAAAAGGATGTAGTTGAAATTCCTCCAACACCAAATAAAGAGGAATTGAAAATTCAAAATGTACCTGAAACTAAGGAGATCTCAAGTAGTTTTGAGAGTTTTGATGAAGAAGAACAACCTCAACCTCAACAAGTGAGGAGGTCAACTTGTGAAAGAAAGCAACCTGATAGGTATGGGTTCTCTTTAATAGATTCTACTTGTGCCTATGATTTAATTTCTAGCACTGATGAGCCTAGGACTGTGAAAGAGGCATTTAGAATGTTTGATTCAAACTCTTGGTTGGATGCCATGAATGAAGAAATGGCATCATTAGAAAAGAATGATACTTGGAGTATGGTGCCCTTGCCTGAAGGCAGAAAAGTTGTGGGCTGAAAATGGGTATTTAAAAAGAAAATAGGTCTGGATGACAGTGTGGAAAAATATAAGGCGAGGTTGGTTGTGAAGGGTTATTCCCAAGTAGAGGGAATTGATTATGGGGAGATTTTTCCTCCTGTAGCTAAGATGACATCTATCAGATTCCTTTTGTCACTTGCAGCAGCGTATGACTTAGAGATTGAACAGATGGATGTGAAGACAACATTTCTTCATGGTGATCTTGAAGAAGAAATTTATATGTCCCAGCCTGAGCACTTTGTGGAGAAAGGTAAAGAAAGATTGGTTTGCAAGTTGAAAAAATCTCTGTATGGATTAAAGCAGTCTCCTAGAATGTAGTACCAAAAGTTTGACACTTTTGTTTTGTCATTGGGATTTTTAAGATCAAAATCTGATCATTGTGTGTATTACAAAGTTGAAAGTGATCAATTTTTTATTATTGCTCTTTATGTTGATGATATGTTGTTCATAGGCAATAGTAAGTTAATGATTTATGATCTTAAGTCTCAATTGTCTACAAAGTTTGAAATAAAAGACCTTGGTGCAGCAAGGTATATTTTGGGAATGGAAATAACCAGGGATAGGAAGGGTAGAAAACTTTGGCTTAGTTAGAATAAGTATATTAAGACTGTTCTAGAGAGGTTTTGTATGATTGACTGCAAGCAGCTAGTTGTTCCATTTTTGTAGGGAACGAAGCTATCTGTTGAAGACTATCCAAAATATCCTACTGAGATGGAGGACATGACCAGTGTGCCTTATGCTAGTTTGGTTGGTAGTCTTATGTATGCAATGGTCTGTACAAGGCTAGACATTTCCCAAGTAGTGGGAGTACTTAGTCGGTTTATGGCTAATCCTAGAAGGACACATTGGGATGTTGTGAAGAGTGTTTAGATATTTGAAGGGAACTTCAGAATATGCTTTGTGTTACCATGGGAACTTGGTTGAATCACAAAGGACTCTCAGTATTTGAGGCTATGTGGATTCTGATTGGGCAAGGGACATTGACAGCAAAAGATCCACCAGTGAATATATTTTCATGTTGAATGGTGGTGCAGTGAGTTGGATGAGTAAGCGGCAAGCTGTAGTCGCTTTATCCACTACAAAAGTAGAATACATGGCAGCAACACATGCCTATAAAGAAGCAATCTAGTTAAAATGTTTGTGTTCTAACATTGGTTTTGATGCAGGGAAAATAACAATTTACTGTGACAGTCAAAGTGTTATTTGTTTGGCAAAGAATCCTACTTTCCATGCCAAGATGAAACATATAGATGTACAATATAATTTTGTACGAGATATGGTGGAGGATGGAAAGGTCTCTTTAGAAAAAGTGGATACTCTGGAGAATGTTGCAGATGCATTAACGAAGCTAGTGAGCACATACAAGTTTAGGTGGTGTGCCAATTCGATGGGCCTTAGTGCCCATGAATTTCAGTAATTTTGTTGTGCTCTGGAGGTGCCTGTGTGATCTTCATCAAGTGGGAGATTGTTGGAATATTGTGCCTCAATCTCATAGGCTGAAACCTCTGAAAGAGAAAAGTCGGTGTGACATCCTTATTGTCTGGCTAACTAGCAGTTGTGCAACCTTGTGGAATGCTCAGGTCACCGAGACCTTGTTACTGTCATGCCGAATGAAGCTATCATTGTGACTTGTGGTGTTTGGTGTAACCCTCTACCGAGTGGGTTGGTCTGGCCAAGGGTTTGATTCCTAGTGGATGTCAGGGAGACTCATGGCGACTGATGTTATCGGGAGACTCTTTGCCAAAAGGTTTGCTTTTGGTATGAAGTCTTAGCGATGTGAGATGTCTCACCGATAGTGTTACACTCAGAGTCATCGGGGAGAGAATTGAACACTCAATAAGAGCTCTTGGTGATGGGTGTTTGTCTCGCTAATGCTTTGGCCATTGTCGGTATGACTCATGGCAAAAGGTGGTATCGGGGTAACCTAGAAGCCTCGGTAAGAACTCTTGTTGACAATTGGTTCTCTCGCTGATGGGTATGAACATCGGTGTGACCTCTTGGTGAAAGCGGTAAGTCTCGCCAATGGTAGGACATTTCGGTGTAGCATGAAGGCTTCGGTATGATCTCTTGGTGAATAGCGATAGTCTGGCCAATGGGAATGTTGGTGTCTATGTGACCTTTTGAACATCGGTATGACCTCTCACTGAATAGCGATAATCTTGGCGAATAGCGCTACATGTGATGATATTGGTATGATGTCTTGGTGACAAGGGGAAGTCTGAGTGACAGTTTGTGAACTTGGTATAACGTCTTGCCGATGGTGAGGACTCTTGGCGATAACTACAATTGGGTCTTGTGGCATCAAGGAGACACGGTTAGTGTCTCACCAACATGCGAACACAGGTTGAATGTTGTTGATAGATTGGAAGACTATCTTACGTAGTGTGTCTTCGACCAATCAGAGAAGCAGAATGGGAACTGTTGGAAGTTATTATGTTGTGGCCATTCTGTGAGGAAGTTCAACAGACAGGAGCAACATGGATATACTTAGAGATCTATGATGATGTTCAGTTGGACGATCAATGGGATGAACAGTTCAGTGTATGTTCAGTGTGAATTCAATTTTGAGAGCATTGTAACTTGAATGTTCTATACAAGGTTGATCAAGGATTATGCTGTTGTAAATTGACATCAGAGAGTGAAGCCCATACTCTGTATGTAATTTGTTACTGTAATACAAAGGGTTTTTTTCTCTTGTAAGGGTTTTCCCACATAAATCTGGTGTTCATTTGTGTATGTTAATTTCTCTGTTTCTGTTATTTCTTTCAAGTGTATCTTAATTGGACTATAATTGAAAATTTAAAAGCATCTCTACATTCTTCCCTGAGGTTTTGATGTTAGGAGAGTTTTTTTCACACCTTAGTTTTTCTTACACACATTACACATTCAAGGAGAGCAGATGGCAATTTATTCCATTAGCAAATGAAGGGATGCTTCTCATCAGTGGATAAGCTAATGCAAAGAGCCCACAAATACTAATACGAGCTCTTGAGGAGTGACCTAGGAAGAATGAGAGCAAGGTTTCTGACCTTTCAAGGTTCTTGCTATGTGAATATTATCATAAATGTGTATTTTGAAACTATGGCAAAAAAGATGCTATGTATATAATCATAAAGATGTCAATGTATATTTTGAAGCAACTTATGGTATTTTGCATAGGTGCAGATATTCTTTGTAAGGCTTAGTTTTGGGTGGGCACAAAAATTTCATGATATACCTCCTTCCTGATTGTGGAAAACCATTAGAAAGACACATTTTGGCTGCAAAATATAGGGCATGTATACTCTCATTCATTGCTTCTCTAGGTGATATGGAATTAGGTGGATATCTTGGAATAGAGTACATTATATTCTATCTTATGTATCGGGGAAACTTGTGTTAATATTTGAGTAGATAAATGATTCTTTTACTATCAAAACTTTATACTTTCCATTCTCAGTGTATCTACTATCATACATCTCACTAACACTGTTATTTTATTGACACTGGTATCCTACTGCCTCTGCAAAAGAGCTCCATTTAAGGGAATCTTGACTACATATTATGCACAACAAAACTCTACAAGTGCAACAAGACATTTGCAAGACAAAATATGAATTCATTGAAACATTACTTTCTAAGCAATATAATATATTCAAATGAAGGAGCACTATAACTGTGACTTAGAGAAAACTGTGTAGGCATTGTTAGCACTGAGAAATGAAGGAAATAACACATTGAATTAGGTGACTGAGATCATTGAAAGGAATATCACTATTAGAGAGTTACAAACTGTGAATTTTCCTATGTCCTATAGGACTGAGAAAGGAAGAACACTGTCAAAAAGTGATTAAATCATAACAAACAGTCCAAAAAAAAATGAAAGTTATTGTCAAATGGTGACAAAGATTTATCCTCTAAGTCATTTGCACATGGTGATTGAGAATAGAATGAGTAAGAAGTAAAAGAGCACTGGATCATAGCACTACAAAATGGTCATGAGTTATGCAATGAACTTCCTTGTTCTTTTGATAACAAAGGAAATCAAGATAATAACCAACATATTGATGTGCATAGAGAATGTTCATGGAGTGCAAAATTCCTTACAAAGCAATTACCACAACAGAGTTTGAGGTGAATTGCACCTGCTATTTTATGCTGATATGGATATGTTCTAACCTATAGTTAATTTTTGTAGCATAATAGATAGGCTAAATATTTGTTCATATACCCTTGTTTCAAATTTAAAATTGCTATACCTTATTCTAGGAGCAAATCATAGGAGGAGTCTATACATAGGAAACCATTGTTTCAAATTCAAAATTGTTTGCTTCATTTATTTGATCTAAGATAGCTTGCTGTATACAAGATACTCTTAAAATCACAATAAAATCTTTTATTCCGAGAACACTGTTCAAAATCTTCCCATCATAATAATGAACAAAAGCATCAGTCATTAATCTGAACTTTGCAAGAGTTTCATCAAATTCTACTTTTCC
This sequence comes from Sequoia sempervirens, assembly GCA_007258455.2. NCBI lineage: Eukaryota > Viridiplantae > Streptophyta > Pinopsida > Cupressales > Cupressaceae > Sequoia > Sequoia sempervirens. The sequence continues at coordinate 473,373,462 of VDFB02000015.1, forward strand.
ACTCTCTTTTCCATTCTAAATTTTATTCCTAATTTCATCCATGAAGAACTTCCTCAGCCTGTAGATCCTATTGTTAGCCATAATTTTACTAGGTGTCGAGGATAGCTTCGAGTTATTAGCAAAGAAGCAATTGACAAGATTCGGCCTTGCTAGATACAATGTGTTGAAAATTCCTTTGAAGTTATTCTAGAAAAGAGTTCCTAAGAGTATAATGCACAGTTTTGAATTAAATTTTTTACATGAATTTCATATCTTTGATCAACTATTTTGAGCTTGATGACCATCAAGAACGAGCAGACCTGTTCTCTCTAAAAGTAGTTTTCCAATATGCTTAGCCTCTTCATGAAGGCTCACATTTGTCTACTTGTAGAGAGCCCAAGTTTGCTCATTCTTGATGAAGGTCATCAATCTCAAAATAGCCGATCAAAGATATGGAATTCATACAAAAAGGTTAATTCAAAACTATGCATTATACTCTCAAGAACTCTTTTCCCGAATAACTTCAAAGAGATTTTCAACACATTGTATTCGGTAAGGCCAAATTTTGTCAATTGTTGCTTGGGTAAAAAATAAAGGCTATCCTCGACACCTGGTAAGGTTAAGGCTAACAACAAGATCTGCAGGTTGAGGAAGTTCTACATGGATGAAATTGGGAATAAAATTTAGAATGGAAAAGAGATTGGAAAAGTAGAATTTGATGAAACTCTTGCAAAGTTCAAGATAATGACTGATGCTTTAGTTCATTTTTATGAATGGAAGATTTTGAACAATCTTCCCAGAATAAAGGATTTTACTGTGATTTTGAGAGCATCTTCTATACAATAGGCTATCTTAGATCAAATAAATGAAGCAAACAATTGTGAAAGAACCAACAATTTTGAATTTGAAATAATTGTGTCTTATGTATAGACTCCCCCTTTGATTTGCTACTAGAATAAGGTATAGTAATTTTGAATTAAAAAAAATGGTATATGAACAATTAACCATTTTTTGTGCTACAACAATTAACTATAGACTCCTACTTTTTCTCTGAGTATGACAGTACCTAAGCTTTTGGTGTTTCAAGACAAAACCTATAGTGAAAAAGTGTAGTCTCCATCTGAAGGAACCATATTTGGAGCTCTTCCCTAAAATGAGGGTTGAAAAAATTAAAAGAAAAACAATACCATAATTCTAAAGTAACAATTTGTATCAAGCCAAATTTTAGAAAGTATAATTAAAAAGAAAAATCCTTACAATTGGACCAAGCAAATTTATGATTTTATCTTTAGAATGTAGGAACTTTCTCTATCGAAGCTTTAGGACCTCAAATTGGACCAACCGATTTATGATTTTATCTTTAGAATGTAGGAACTTCCTTTGTCAGAGCTTCACGGGCTCAAATTGGCTGTGAAATTGGACCAACAAACTTATGATTTTATCTTTAGAATGTATGAGCTTTCTCTATCCAATATTCACGACCTCAAATTGGATCTGAAATTGGATCAATAGATTTATGATTTTCTCTGTCCACCGATGTTTGTATTCCTACACTCAAGTTCTGCTTCCAAGCGAAAACACCCAAAATTATTTCAGACTGGCTGAAAGTACTCTCCAAACTGGTTATGTCACTGATAGGAATCCAATTTTTCTTGAACCGTACATACCTAAATGTTGCATCACAATCTATTCTTCCTGTACATAAAAATGCCACATATTAACCCCTTCTAAATAAAACATTTAATCATCATAAAACCATAATTAATAAATCATTTCAGTTTTAGAAAGAATCTGATGTCATTTACTATCAAAACAAAAGTTGTATAAATCACAAAAAATCCATGAAGCCTCCTAAATGTAGCTTAAAGCAAGTTTATAGGATGGGTTTCAGCATAAGAATCTTTCTACTATAATTCTCAATGAATGTATTACAAGCAAAAAACAAAATTCTTCACACTCGAAGTAATGCACTCAAACATTTATTCCAAAAGTATGTTAGTAGGAGTTAACTAAAAATAGAATGATTTTTTTCTTGGTTTCTTTTAACAATATGCCACATGGAAATGGAATAATCACTAAGAAACCCTAACAATAAAAAATGAAGTAAAGGTTCAAGAAAGGAAATTCCAATGTACTATTGTGTAGTGGTGACAAAGGCACTTATATTAACATGACCTACATACAAATCCCTGCCATTGAATTTCCATCCATCCAAAGAGAAAATAAGCAATGTAAGGATTTGAGCAATATAAGTCCAAAAGGTTATGGTGTAATGGTAATGGAATCACCATAAGAACACAACTGAGGAACAAATTATTGTGACTGTAATTATGTGATCCATAACTCTATTGTTCATGTGGTACAATTGTGCTATAAAAAATACATGATGCACTCATGTGTGACCCAAGTTTAATGTGGCTATGTTGTGATAGAAATGGAGGCACTCATATGAGCACAATTCATGTACAAATTAATCATTGTCATCACAATTAGGTGTCAATCATCATTGGGTGCATTCAGGTTGACTCAAGTTTAACAGGTTACAATGTAATGATAGCATGATCCAAGAGCGATTACCTCTTGCTGCAATGAAGAGCCTTTAACTCTAGTTGATATGCAGAGTGGTTGTTTTATATCAATTATGTAGTGTATTGAAGCACAACCCATGTTTAATGGACTATTCTAGAGAGTGATCAAGATTTTATAAACCTTATGAATGTTACTTAAAAGGATTGTGAAAGGGTAGTGATCATATAGAAATGATAAGGTTTTTTTATGCCAAAAGACAATGAATACTTACAATCAGTCCAGTGATGAATGAGGACAAGAAGTTCGCATATGATTCATCACCATGACAGTGTCAAGTGCAAGCTACATGGACAAGTCTTAGCTATACCTTGGATTATGAGAGGTTCATGAAGACATGAAAGCATATTTTTGAGGAGAATAGTGCTCTATTAAATACAATCATGTTACAAATGGAAAAGGCTTTCACCATAAAGGTCTCCTTGAGAATTTGATAGTGGTAGACCTATTAACAAAGGGAAATGATTTGTGTATAAAAATTTATAGAAAAACAAATTGCAAATAATAAAAGATGGTTATAAGACATAAAAGATGATAGTCGTTGTCAATGGATATAAGTGCAATCCATATGCAAAAGATACTCTCTATGACTGTAATAAATTGGACAAGTACCATGAAGCTAGGGGAAAATTAAGAAGTAGGGACAATTACTATAACCAATGGATAGTGAAAAATTTTTATGAGGATAGTTAGCTCATACATGATAGTAAATATGACCTTAGTCATAGTTGAAGCTAGCATAAGTGGATACCAAGTAATTGCATTCAAATTGACCTCATTGAAATGGGATAGTCATGGTTATCAATATTTATAAGAAATGAACGGGCAAAGCACAATTATCTTGAATACTTTTAAACTTCCATCTTCAAATATGAATGATATTCATGAAAGATCAATAATGAAGGATTCATGGGACATATATAGCCACATGAAAATGGGTGATAAGGGATATCTAAAACACTTGTTTATTTAGGTAGAAAAGGATGGATAAAAAGAAAGAGAAGCTATAGTCATGATAATTTAGATAAAGAAAACATGCAATGGTAGGTTACTTTTGAACACCCACATAAAACCCTAATGAGATTTTTCTTAAGCATTTGTTTTCAAACAAATATATTTGAGGAAAAAACCTCACAGATTGTTAGTAACTAGAGGACAAAACCCCTACTAGTTTGTAAATGGCCAATGATGAAAACCTTTTGGCCAAAGAAGTGGTTCTCACCCATAGGTCGTGGCTGAATTTTAATGATGGTTGACATTGGTGATATCAAGATAGTAAAAAATACATATTGCCATTTATTCATCATTATTTTCCTTACAAAGACATAGATATTGTCATTCATAACCAGAAAAACTCCTCATAACTAGTAAAACCCATTGACACTTCAACAATGAGACTAGTTTCATGTCTTAAACATATCATGGCCTGTAATCTTCTCAAAAGATGTGCATTGTGATATGAAAGTATCACCTATGAAGGTGGTTGTTTTCCTAATAAGAGCTTTGACTTCCTAGTTTGGGATTATGACATGGATAAAACCTTCACGAGGAGACAAGCAAGCTTTTCCTCAAAAATTCAAACAACACTAAAAACCCTAGCGACATAGAGTGTACCTGGCAAGATGTGAGGATGAAGGCTTCTAGGAAAACCTCAAATATTACTCAATGTGGGCATGATCTGTCCTCAAAACCTTGGAAAATATCCTCGTGCATGCAACGTGTATTCAAACCCTTGTGAATCTCTGTAGTGTGGATGAATTCAAAGCCAACAAAGAAATGTTTCTTTTGATCAAAATCAACATGCCTTTATCCCAGGTCTTCTCAACAATTTGGATAGATGATGGTACAACCAACTACTAGTTTTACACCATTCCCTTGAAAAATATTTGGACTTCTTCCAACCAACAAACTAAAAAACCCCTAACCTTCCTTTGTTACATGGCTCAATAGACACAAGGAACGAAAATTCTCTTTTTCATTGTTTAGCACCCAAAAAAAAACTTTGTCAAAATTCTCTTTTTCATTGTTTGACACCCAAAAAAAGCTTAGTCTTTCACTAATATCTCCTTTTTTTACCCGATGATCAAATTAGTCACTTACGATGATCAAATTAGTCATTTATAGCTATGTTGCAAAAACTAACTAGAATTTAATCATTTTTAGTTGTCGTGACTAAAAGTTTTAGTCATGGAGTCATTTATTTTCCAAATTCTACTAGTGATTACTGTTCTTTCTTTCAACCACTCCATTATGCTGAGGAGTCTTAGGGGAAGACAAGTGCCTCTTTATGCCATGATTATCACAAAAGATATTAAACTCATTGGAGGTGAACTCTCCACCTCTGCTAGACCTCAAATATTTGATTTTCATATTATTTCAATCTCAACCATAACTTTAAATGCTTTAAACTTTTCTAGATCTTCTGATTTTTCTTTGAGAAAAGTAACCCATGTCATTCTAGAATAATCATCCATTAATAGCATGAAATACCTATCACCTTGAAGACTTCTTACTCTTGTAGGACCATAAAGATCTGTATGTATCAATTCCAACAGTCTGGTGGTAGATTGTTCTTTGAATTTGAAGCTTCTTTTTGCTTTCTTTCCAACTTCACACTCCTTACAAACAACATTGATAAGCTTTGTAATCTTTGGTAGATCTCTCACAGCTTGGACTAAACTAATTATTACTAAGTTATCAAAATTAATGTGACACATTCTCTTATGCCATAACCAGCTTTCATTAATTTGAGTCATAAAGTAGTGACCATCAATACCCTTGAGTTTATAAACATTTCCATTTTCCCTTCTTCTAGTAGCAACCACATTTTTGAATCCTTTTATGATCTCACATCCATCATCTTGAAACATAAGATTGTATCCTTGCTACACATTTTTCCAACACTCAAGAGGTTATTCATTAAACCCTTAACATAGTAGATATTATCAGTATTATGCTTTCCATCAAAACTAATAGAACCTTTTCCACATATCTTAGCAGATATATCATCACCAAATCTAACACATCCTCCATATTTTTCAAGTTTAACAAAATTACTCTTGTCAGGGGTCATATGATTAGAGCATCCACTATCAATGATCCACTAATTCTTCTCCTATCTAGCATGAAAGGTAGATACCAAAGTACCTTCAGTCTTATCCTTTGTCTCTAGAGGACATTCCTTCACAACTCTTAGAATTAGCTAAAATAGATTCATCATTTAAATCCATGAAAAAGCATCCATCATTTAAATCAATGAAACAACATTCATCATCATCATTTCCATAATCAGATTCATCATAAAAAATGCTTGCATCTTCTCTAACATAATAACTTTTCTTAATCATCTTGTCTTTGTTATCCTTATTTTTGTTAGTTAAAGCTTTGTTTAGACATCTTGAAGCATAATGACCTATTTTCCACAACTGAAACATTTCAAAGGAAACTTACCAATTTACTTACCATTATCCTTCTTCATTCTCCTTACAAAGTTGGCTTTCACATAATCAAGATCCTCCTTATTTGATTCCTTGATCTCCTTTGATTTTCCAGCCTTAAAAGTAGTATCAAATTTTGCACCACTATTTTTACCAAATTATCTCATCTCAAAAGCAGTTAAAAAACCATACAACTAATCTTAGGTATATTGATTTAAAATTTAAAATTCCTCCATATAAGAAACTTTATCACTATAAGATTTAGGAAGAGTTTTGAGAATTTTCTTTACCACTTCTAGTTCTTTGAGTTATCCACCAAGACCTCTAATGGAGCTGACAACTTCATCTACCCTCTGCATATAACTTGCAACATTTTCATCTTCAAACATCCACATGTCCTCAAACATGATCTTCAGATTTTGTATCATAGCTTCTTAGACCTTATCATCTCCTTCATAAATGATTTCTAACTTTACCCAAATATCTCTAGCAGTTTTCAGACTCATCACTTTCACTAATTTAGAATTAGTAAGATCACTTAAGAGAGAATACCTTGATTTACCATTACCTTCATAGGCCTTGATATAATAATTAGTGCTTGAACCATTTGCAGGCATACTATATCCATCTTTAATTGACTTCCAGATATCAAATCCCAGATAATCCAAGAAACCTTCCATCCTTTCCTTCTAGAATTCATAGTTTGTTCCTTCAAACAGAAGAATCTCTTTCTTGTGCACCATCCTAGATCTACCTCAAGCGGTTAAGCTCTCTTCCAAGGAACCTTGCTCTGATACCAATTGTTGAATGTAAAAGACAAATGAGAGGGGGGTGAATTAGTTGTACCTTAAAACTTCAAAACCCTCATAAACATTCAGATCCACATTCATTCAATTAACCCTTAATCTATTTAGGATGTTTTATCATGAAATAAAATAAAATAAAATAAAATAAAATAAACCAATTCCCTGCACAAAAGAACACTAAATTTATGTAGAAAACCCAAGATGGAAAAAACCACGGTGAGGATTAACTCACAATATAAAGTACTATCAACAATAGGGCTCATTTCCAAAGGGATCACTACCCAAGAGAAAGAAAGTCTCACTACCAAAGGCTCACTACCATAATAGAAAATAAGATAGAGAAGAGTGTTACAATGAGAAATCCATCTCAAAGCAATAGAAAAATCCACCACAACATCACCAACACCTTCACAATCTCTTTGGAGAATTGTAGACACCTTCTACTCACCGCATTCAGTAATCTAATGCATGAAATATCGCACTACACTTCTCAAGTTTTCACTCTAATACTCTGCAATTTGAATCATACTTGTCTATATTCACATACCTCAACAATGCAACTCATATTTATATCATCTTCAACCTTAAAACATTCTCCAAGGTTAGCTATGCACCTCAATCATGCAAATTAAAATTAGGTCAGCACCAAAACATTCCCATGGTGGAAAGGAATGAAGGTGGACCACAACACACCTTAGGTAGGACCTAAATCACCTCATGCACTCCACACCACACTTCCATAAATTTTGCAAGTAGTGCAAACAACTAGGTCGATCGTTACCCATGTAAACACCATTAAAATTTTAAGTACACGCTTCCTTTGATCGAACAAAAAATTGTGGAATTTTTTTTTCATCTGAACACAATATGGAATATTCCATAAATACCTTGAAATATAACAAAATCCTTCACAACAACTTTCACTTGAAAAACGTACACACCTAGTACACTCAGACAACTCTGCCATACACTATAATTTAAGAAACCGACTTCTAAAGCTCCAAACCTCAAACAAATTTGAATTAAGAAAGATACCAACACTATCAAAACACCTCTATAACTTCAAGAGCTAAAACAAAAATGTGGAGAAATGTGGAGCAAAAACATTTCTCCCATACACCTCTGTAATACACAATTCTCACACTGGTGAACATAGCTTCCTCTGCTCAATGGTCCATCACACCAAATTTTGGATACAATACCTATAAAAACCTCTAATAAACATATCTGAAATGAATAGGAATATCTTCATCTTAGAAGAAATGTGGAGCAAAATTATAACACTACTCTTCAACCTAGAACACACTGTAACTCATTGTTTCCTCTTTTTATCAAATTTTCTCAAAAGCACTTGGGAACCAAGCACCAGAGACACATCTTCATCATCTTCAGTATTTCTTCATCATCATCAATCCAATTATAACAAAGAAACTTCAACCATCCATCCATATATAGAAGCTTATCAAAGTAACACTAGAGGTTGACACTAGTAGCTTACTAATGAAAACATAATGCAACTAATCAAAGCATCGTTAATGCAACGACATAGACAATACCAACAACTACACATACTCTTGCAACAATATTCTTCTCATATAGTTGACGCCAACGACAACACCAACTACCCATACTTGCAATAATTCATATACCAACGACATCCATACATAACCCCATGACTCTACTATTGGTCGCATAGAAGAGTACAACATAATCACTATCAAATCACCTAGTTGTACCGTCACCACCCACTGAGGCCGAGTGAAAATACAAGGGGAATCTTCTTCATCATCCCCTTCCACAAGCAATAAGTATAACATCCTAGATCACCTTGGTAAAAATCCTGCACAAATTTCTATCTTGGAATTACTTCAAACATTCCCTGTTCACAAGGAATTTCTAGATATTTAGCTCTCCAAGAATCATGTGTACCAAGTGACATAAACGTAAACCAATTCCAAGCTATCATTTGGAATCTCTCCTCCACACATCACCTCAAATTTGTAAACACAAACTTACATTCCAAGGTACCACATAATAAAATCTTGCAAGGTGTGTGCCCTTGGTTTCCTTGTGTTGTGCAATGCAGTGCTCGGGTTTGTGACATGGCTTAACCACCTCCCATGGATTCATTAACTCTAGTGGTTGTATTAGGTATTAAAAAGTTGATCTTTTGGTGCAATGACAACTGTCTATGCAACAATTGGCATTAGAGCCTCAGCCACGGGTTTAAACCCCTCACTTGTGTTGGGGGGATTTTTACAAGGTGTGTGCCCTTGGTCTCCTTGTGTTGTTCAACATAGTTCTCGGGTTTGTGACATGGATTCATTAACTTTGGAAATTGTATCAAGCATTAACTGGTCAATCTTTTGGTGCAATGACAATTGTTTGTGCAACATTAACCACTCCATATAAAATAAATTATACATAAGCATACCATAAAAAGAGTCCTAATAGATGGTAGATCTAGACTTAATTTATGCACTCTAAAGTTAATAAATTAGTTGGGATACTCTAAAGACACTATTTATCCTTAAAAGGATAAATATTAAAGCCTACGATGATGCTAAAAGAGAGTCTAAAGGTACCAAAAAATTACCCATTCAAGTTGGACTGACCACTATGGAAAAAACATGGAAAATAATTGATCTTGATCTCCCTTACAACATCCTCCTTGGATGACCTTGGATACATGCTATGCAAGTTGTCCCATCTACCTACCATCAATGACTAAAGTTTTCATATAATGGTAGGGGAGTAACCATACTTGTTGATCCCCAACCTTTCCAATATTGTAAAATGTTGGAAGGTAAATATAAAATTTTCCACCATTTCCCCATTAGGGATTTAGCATACACCTCATCTTCTTACATCAATCCATCCACATTACAACCTACTTCAACTTCACACCCCATTCTTGAGATCAAGATCAAAGTTACTAACAATGGATGTGGAGAGTATGGAATACATAATTCCTTTTATGTAGGACAATTTTCTCTCTCACCACAATCCTATGGCTAACCTAAGGTGTTCAAAATGAAACCTAAGGAAACTTTCAAAAGCTTCAATAAATGGGGACTATTGGTTAAATAGGATCTCAATCAAGACATCTCATCATGGCTATATATAGAAGAACAAGAACAACCATTCCCTCCTCTTGAAATTGATATATATCCTAAAGGACATGATTTATGTAAACACATGGGCTATAAAGGAAAAGGATTGGGGGCACATGAACAAGGCATAACAAAACCAATTCAGCCCCAAGGATATAGGAAGAACCATGGACTTGGATATCAACCCTTTGGAATGGTACCTAAAGAAACCTAAGTGTGCTCAAAATAAAAGTGGTAAGACCTTAACTGATGATCAAAACCCTCAGGATGGGCTTATTAAAGAACCTTATGAACATATCACCCAAATCTTTGAGCATGACCATATTTACACTATCACACCATCCATTGATCTCTCACTCATATATCCTGAACTTATTGATTGGGATCAACAAGGACCTCCCATGCTTGATAATTTTCCAAATATTGAAGCAATTTCCAAAATTATGGGGGTTCAAGACAACATACCTATGCGAGATCACAAAAAATAATTTCAAATAAAATTAAAGAAGGATACCTATTTTGCAGAACAAATTAGGTGCCTTGTCATAAAAATTAAAAAGAATGATCCCTTCGTGAAAATCTCGACGAGGAACTTTTGGATCAAGAAAAAGTAAAAATAAAAAATGTATCTTTTGGTGAAAACCTTTCCAAGGCACTAGAAGATGAGGCACTTGATTTGATTCCTTGCTATTAAGAGACATCCATAGTGCTGGTAGAAGCTACTATAGACATCAAATTGGTAACCAAAGAAGAACCAAAAATAACCTTCATAGTTGCAACATTAGAAGATGAGATCAATCATAAATTATTAGAATTCATCAAACAAAGGCTTGTGAATTTTTCTTGGACCTATGCAAACATGCCAAGCTTGGATCCATATCTTGTGGTACATCACCTAGTAGTGTATCCTGATGCAATAATAATGAAGAAAAATATTAGAAAGATGCTTCCACAAATAGATTTCTTGGTAAAAACAAAATTGCAAAAACTTTTGGAAGTCGGTTTTACTAGACTCATTGATTATCCAGAGTGGGTTTCTAACATAGTGCCAATATTTAAACCCACTGGGGGCATAATAATTTTCACTGACTTTCAGGATCTTAATAAGGCATATCTAAAGGATGACTTCCCACTACCAAATATTGAAATTATTGTAGATCTAATAGTGGGACATTAAATGTTATCGCTCATAGATGGTTTTGCTAATTATAACCAAATCATAATAGCAGATGAAGACCAACAAAAAACAACCTTTATCACTCCATGGGGTAAATTTTGTTATCAAGTCATGCCATTTGGTATTAAAAATACATAAGCTACCTATCAAAGAGAAATGACTTTAATTTTTCATGAATGTTGCATGATATTATGGAAGATTATGTGGATGAACTTCTGGGAAAATAAAAAACAAGAGATTGACACAAAGAATTATTGGAAAAGATATTCAATCAACTGGAAAATATCAGCTTCGCTTAAATCCAAAGAAATGTGTATTTGGTGTAATATCAAGAAAACTCGTGGGATTCATTATCTCTCGAAGAGGAATAGAAGTTGATCTAGCTAAGGTCAAATCAATAATGGATATGCCTCCACCAAGGAATATTAACCAATTGTATAGCTTGCAAGGGAAACTCCAAGCTATCAAAAGATTCATTGCATAACTTGCAGATAAGTGTTAACCATTTTCACACCTTCTATGCTAGAATGTTACCTTTAAATGGGATAACAACTGTCAATAGGCATTTTAGCTACTAAAATATTACCTTTCTTCACCTCTTGTTCTTGTGCCACCTAATCTAGAAAAGCCACTTTTATTGTACATATTAGCTACCAACATGGCACTAGGGGCATTATTAGCACAACATGATGACATGAGAAAAGAATGATCTATCTACTACATATCTCAAACTTTGGTAGGATGTGAGTTGAAAACTATAATTGAACAAGCATCTCTTGCAATGGTATTTTGTGCTAAGAAATTGTAACATTACATGCTTAATCATAAGACACAACTCACTTTCAACATGGATCCATTGAAATATTTTCTCTTGTAAGCTACTCTCACATGTCGTATGGCTAAATGGATCATGATTCTTAGTGAGTTCGACATCGATTATGTAGAAAGAAAATCCATAAAAGGGAAAGTGGTTGTTGACCGGCTTGCAAAGACACCTCTACTAGATAATCATCCCTTATTGGCAGAATTTTTGGATGAAGGCATTTTAGCTACAGAAGAAGGAACATGGTAGAATCTATATTTTGGTGGATCATTCACTCAACACGATTCAGGGGCAAGGATCCTATTTGTTAATCCTCAGGATGACTATATCCCAAAATCCTACCACATTGAATTCCCTTACACCAAAAACATAGAAGAATATGAGGCACTGATCACAGGGCTTAGACTTTCCATTCAATGGAAAATAAACAAGTTACATGTATATGGTGACTCCTAGTTAGTTATCAAGCAGGTAAATGATGAATACCAAGCAAAGGATGACAAGCTATTTCCCTATAAGCAAATGGTGGAAAACTTAAAACAATATTTCAACCAAATCTAGTTTGATCAAATCCCTCATCTAAATAACAAAGCAGTTGATGCAATGGCCACAATGGTTCCCTAGTGGATGTTCCTCAAAATAGTCAACAATATGAATTTTTGATTGAACAATTATTTATTCCCACTTATGATATCCCCAAATCCAAAATGGTATGTGCTATAGTTGGTCCTAATTCTCCTTGGTACCAAGATATACACAACTACCTCCATGATAATACCCTTCTAGGTAACTTATCCACCTCCCAATGTAAATCTTTCATTCGAAAATCTGCTCGCTACACTTTACTTGGTGATAACCTCTACCACTATTCATTTGATGGGACCCTCTTAAGGTGCTTAGACATAGATGAGGCTGAAACTACTTTATGTGAAGTACATGAAGGTATTTGCAGAGCCCATTCCAGTGGTCCTTCTCTAGTCAACAATTACTAGCCAACAATGGAACAAAATGCAAGCAATGTGACAAAAGTTCATCGACCATGTCGGCAACATGGTGATCTAATTCATGCATCATCTCAAGAGTTACAACATATTGTTACTATTTGTCCTTTCTCACAATGTGGGCTCGACCTTATTAGAAAAATCCATCCATCCTCATCCAAAAACCACAAATTCATCATCACCACCATTGAGTATTTTACTAAGTGGGTTGAAGCCATTCCCATGACATACATCATTGAAAAATAAATCACCAAATTCATCCTCCACAACATCATTTTCTGCTTTGGCATACCATCCTCCATTATCACAGATAACAAAAAATTATTTAAAAATCAAGAAGTTTGTGATATGTGCCAAAACATTCATATCCAACACTATTTTTCCACTCCTTACTATCCACAAGGAAATGGCCAAGTTGAGGCCACTAATAAAAATCCTTAAAAATCCTACCTTGTGGGCCTACACAAATAACATCCACACCCCCATAGGAGCAACACCATATTCCATTGTATATGATGCCAAAGACATTTTGAAAACTGAGGTTGAACTCCCATCATTGAGAATATCATTGTAGCACCTCATTGATGATGAAGAATACCATGTCGCCCAATTAAAGCAACTGGAACTTTTGGATGATAAATTCCTTACTACTCTTAATCATCTATGAGCTTACCAAAATAGGCTCCGACGAAGATACAATAAGAAGATCAAGCCTAGAGAGTTTGAGATTGGTGATCTAGTCCTTAAGGAAAATCAACACAATTTTTTGGATCATGAGAAGAAAGGAAAGTTTGAACCCAACTAGTTAGATCCTTATATTGTCATTACAAAGTATGGATCAAGAGAATATCAATTGGCTACCATGGAAGGAGAACCTTTGGAGGAGCCCATGAATATCATTCATCTCAAAAAATTATTTTCTTGAGAAAACTCCAAAAAATTAGAAAAATACACAAAAATAGTAAAGAGAAATAATTCATCTAATGGTGAAAAACACTTTTGTGGCACCTTGTGCAAGTATTATGGTGAAAACCTAACAAAAAGGTGTCATGTGTAGAGTCATATCCACCATCTCCTAGGTCTCTTAATCAACCATCCATCTACATCCACAATAAATCCACTCACATCACCCATTGACTATGGCTTGGAATGCATGTTGCCTACCTTAATCCAATAATAGGAGATATTTTTCTACCATGAACTTGAACCTCACCCACCTCTTTTCTTTAATAGGGAAAATTTTCCTACCATCATCCTAACCCACCATACCCCCACTTTCCTTTTCTAACCAGAAAGCTTTTTCTACCATGCCCTCACCTCATCACATGATCCCTCATTATCACTCGGCCTTGTACACATCCATGTTGAACAAATCCACAAAACTCACATAAAA
>VDFB02000015.1:473387876-473466083 GCA_007258455.2 Sequoia sempervirens
ATTCCTTCACAACTCTTAGAATTAGCTAAAATAGATTCATCATTTAAATCCATGAACAAGCATCCATCATTTAAATCCGTGAAACAACATTCATCACCATCATTTCCATAATTAGATTCATCATAAAAAATGCTTGCATCTTCTCTAACATAATAACTTTTCTTAATCATCTTGTCTTTGTTATCCTTATTTTTGTTAGTTAAAGCTTTGTTTAGACATCTTGAAGCATAATGACCTATTTTCCACAACTGAAACATTTCAAAGGAAACTTACCAATTTACTTACCATTATCCTTCTTCATTCTCCTTACAAAGTTGGCTTTCACATAATCAAGATCCTCCTTATTTGATTCCTTGATCTCCTTTGATTTTCCAGCCTTAAAAGTAGTATCAAATTTTGCACCACTATTTTTACCAAATTATCTCATCTCAAAAGTAGTTAAAAAACCATACAACTGATCTTTGGTATATTGATTTAAAATTTCAAATTCCTCCATATAAGAAACTTTATCACTATAAGATTTAGGAAGAGTTTTGAGGATTTTCTTTACCACTTCTAGTTCTTTGAGTTCTCCACCAAGACCTCTAATGGAGCTAAAAACTTCATCTACCCTCTACATATAACTTGTAATGTTTTCATCTTCAAACATCCACATGTTCTCAAACATGATCTTCAGATTTTGTATCATAGCTTCTTTGACCTTATCATCTCCTTCATAAATGATTTCTAACTTTACCCAAATATCTCTAGCAGTTTTCAGACTCATCACTTTCACTAATTTAGAATTAGTAAGATCACTTAAGAGAGAATACCTTGATTTACCATTGCTTTCATAGGCCTTGATATCATAATTAGTGCTTGAACCATTTGCAAGCATACTATATCCATCTTTAACTGACTTCCAGATATCAAATCCCAGATAATCCAAAAAATCTTGCATCCTTGCCTTCAAGAATGCATAGTTTGTTCCATCAAACATAGGAATATCTTTCTTGTGCACGATCCTATATCTATCTCAAGCGGTTAATCTCTCTTCCAAGGAACCTTGCTCTAATACCAATTGTTGAATGTACAAGACAACTGAGAGGAGGGTGAATTAGTTGTACCTTAAAACTTCAAAACCCTCATAAACATTCAAATCCACATTCATTCAATTAACCCTTAATCTATTTAGAATGTTTTATCATGAAAGAAAATAAAAGAAACTAAAACAAACCAATTCCCTACACAAAAGAGCACTAGATTTATGTGGAAAACCCAATATGGAAAAAACCATGGTGAGGATTAACTCACAACATAAATTACTATCAACATTGAATACAATAGGGCTCATTTCCAAAGGGATCACTACCCAAGAGAAAGAAAGAATCACTATCAAAGGCTCACTACCATAATAGAAAAGAAGACAGAGAAGAGTGTTACAATGAGAAATCCATCTCAAAGCAATAGAAAAATCCACCACAACATCACCAACACCTTCACAATCTCTTTGGAGAATTGTAGACACCTTCTACTCACCACATTCAGTAATCTAATGCATCAAATCTTGCACTGCACTTCTCAAATTTTTACTCTAATACTCTGCAATTTGAATCATACTTGTCTATATTCACACACCTCAATAATGCAACTCATATTTATATCATCTTCAACCTTAAAACATTCTCCAAGGTCGGCTATGCACCTCAATCATGCAAATTAAAATTAGGTCGGCACCAAAACATTCTCGTGGTGGAAAGGAATGAAGGTGGACCACAACACACCTTATCTAGGACCTAAATCCCCTCATACACTCCACACCACACTTCCATAAATTTTGCAAGTAGTGCAAACAACTAGCTCAATCGTTACCCATGTAAACACCATTAAAATTTTAAGTACACGCTTCCTTTGATCGAACAACAACTTGTGGAAAAAAAAATCATCTGAACACAATATGGAATATTCCATAAATACCTTGAAATATAACAAAATCCTTCACAACAACTTTCACTTGGAAAATGTACACCTAGTACACTCAGACAACTCTGCCATACATTATAACTTAAGAAACTGAATTCTAAAGCTCCAAACCTCAAACAACTTTGACTTAAGAAAGATACCAACACTATCAACACACCTCTAGAACTTCAAGAACTAAAACCAAAATGTGGAGAAATGCGGAGCAACAAAATTTCTCCCATACACCTCTATAATACACAGTTCGCACACTGGTGAAAATAGCTTCCTCTGCTCAATGGTCCATCACACCAAATTTTGGATACAATACCTATAAACACCTCTAATAAACATATCTGAAATGAATAGGCATATCTTCATCTTAGAAGAAATATGGAGCAAAACTAGAACACTACTCTTCAACCTAGAACACACTATAACTCATTGTTTCCTCTTTTTATCAAATTTTCTCAAAAGCACTTGGGAATCAAGCACCAGAGACACATCTTCATCATCATCAATCCAATTATAACAAAGAAACTTCAACCATACATCCATATATAGAAGCTTATCAAAGTAACACTAGAGGTTGACACCAATAGCTTACTAATGAAAACATAATGCAACTAATCAAAGCATCATTAATGCAACGACATAGACAATACCAACAACTACACATACTCTTGCAACAATATTATTCTCATATAGTTGACACCAACGACAACACTAACTACCCATACTTGCAACAATTCATATACCAACGACATCCATACATCACCCCATGACTCTACTATTGGTCGCATAGAAGAGTACAACATAATCACTATCAAATCACCTGGTTGTACTATCACCACCCATTGAGGGTGAGTGTAAATACAGGGGGCATCTTCTTCATCATCCCATTCCACAAGCAATAAGTATAACATCCTAGACCACCTTGGTAAAAATCCTGCCCAAATTTCTATCTTGGAATTACTTTGAACATCCCCTATTCACAAGGAATTTCTAGATATTTAGCTCTCCAAGAATCATGTGTACCAAGCGACATAAACGTAAACCAATTCCAAGCTATCATTGGGAATCTCTCCTCCACACATCACCTAAAATTTGTAAATACAAACTTACATTCCAAGGTACCACATAATAAACTCTTGCAAGGTGTGTGCCCTTGGTTTCCTTGTGTTGTGCAATGCAGTGCTCAAGTTTGTGACATGGCTTAACCACCTCCCATGTATTCATTAACTCTAGTGGTTGTATTAGGTATTAACAAGTTGATCTTTTGGTGCAATGACAACTATCTATGCAACAATTGGTATCAGAGCCTCAGGCATGGGTTCAAACCCCTCACTTGTGTTGGGGGAATTTTTACAAGGTGTGTGCCCTTGGCCTCCTTGTGTTGTGCAACATAGTGCCCAGGTTTGTGACATGGATTAACCACCTCCTGTGGATTCATTAACTTTGGTGATTGTATCAAGCATTAACTGGTTGATCTTTTGGTACAACAACAACTTTTTGTGCAACATTAACCACTCCATATCAAATAAATTATACATAAGCATACCATAAAAAGAGTCCTAATAGATGGTAGATCTAGACTTAATTTATGCACTCTAAAGTTAATAAATTAGTTGGGATACTTTGAAGACACTATTTATCCCTAAAAGGATAAATATTAAAGCCTACGATGATGCTAAAAGAGGGTCTGAAGGTACCAACAAATTACCCATTCAAGTTGGACCGGCCACTATGGAAAAAAAATGGAAAATAATTGATCTTGATCTTCCTTACAACATCCTCCTTGGATGACCTTGGATACATGCTATGCAAGTTGTCCCCTCTACCTACCATAAATGCCTAAAGTTTTCATATAATGGTAGAGGAGTAACCATACCTGTTGATCCCCAACCTTTCCAATATTGTAAAATGTTGGAAGGTAAATATAAAATTTTCCACCATTTCCCCATTAGGGATTTAGCATACACCTCATCTTCTTACATCAATCCATCAACATTACAACCTACTTCAACTTCACACCCCATTCTTGAGATCAAGATCAAACTTACTGACAATGGATGTGGAGAGTATGGAATACATAATTCCTTTTATGTAGGAAAATTTTCTCTCTCACCACAATCCTATGGCTAACCTAAGGTGTTCAAAATGAAACCTAAGGAAACTTTCAAAAGCTTCAATAAATGGGGACTATTGGATAAATAGGATCTCAATCAAGACATCTCATCATGGCTATATATAGAAGAACAAGAAAAACCATTCCCTCCTCTTGAAATTGATATATATCCTAAATGACATGATTTATGTGAACACATGGGCTATAAAGGAAAAGGATTGGGGGCACATGAACAAGGCATAATAGAACCAATTCAGCCCCAAGGATATAGGAAGAACCATGGACTTGGATATCAACCCTTTGGAATGGTACCTAAAGAAACCTAAGTGTGCTCAAAATAAAAGTGGTAAGACCTTAACTAATGATCAAAACCCTTAGGATGGGCCTATCGAAGAACCTTATGAACATATCACCCAAATCTTTGAGCGTGACCATATTTACACTATCACACCATCCATTGATCTCTCACTCATATATCTTGAACTTATTTATTGGGATCAACAAGGACCTCCCATGCTTGATAATTTTCCAAATATTGAAGCAATTGCCAAACTTATGGGGGTTCAAGACAACATACCTATGGGAGATCACAAAAAATAATTTCAAATTAAATTAAATAAGCATACCTATTTTGCAGAACAAATCAAGTGCCTTGTCATAAAAATAAAAAAGGTAAAATTAAAAAGAATGATCCCTTCGTGAAAATCTCGACGAGGAACTTTTGGATCAAGAAAAAGTAAAAATTTAAAATGTATCTTCTGGTGAAAACCTTTCCAAGGAACTAGAAGATGAGGCACTTGATTTGATTCCTTGCTATCAAGAGACATCCATAGTGCTGGTAGAAGCTACTATAGACATCAAATTGGTAACCAAAGAAGAACCAAAAATAACCTTCATAGTTGCAACATTAGAAGATGAGATCAATCATAAATTATTAGAATTCATCAAACGGAGGCTTGTGAATTTTTCTTGGACCTATGCAAACATGCCAAGCTTGGATCCATATCTTGTGATACATCACCTAGTAGTGTATCCTAATGCAATAATAATGAAGAAAAAGATTAGAAAGATGCTTCCACAATTATATTTCTTGGTAAAAACAAAATTGCAAAAAAATTTGGAAGTCAGTTTTACTAGACCCATTGATTATCCAAAGTGGGTTTCTAACATAGTGCCAATCTTTAAACCCACTGGGGGCATAATAATTTTCACCAACTTTCACGATCTTAATAAGGCATATCCAAAGGATGACTTCCCACTACCAAATATTGAAATTATTGTAGATCTAATAGTGGGACATTAAATGTTATCGCTCATAGATGGTTTTTCTAATTATAACCAAATCAGAATAGCAGATGAAGACCAACAAAAAACAACCTTTATCACTCCATGGGGTACATTTTGTTATCAAGTCATGCCATTTGGTATTAAAAACACATAAGCTACCTATCAAAGAGAAATGACTTTAATTTTTCATGAATGTTGCATGATATTATGGAAGATTATGTGGATGACCTTCTGGGAAAATAAAAAACAAGAGATTGACACAAAGAAGTATTGGAAAATATATTCAATCAACTGGAAAATATCAGCTTTGTTTAAATCCAAAGAAATGTGTATTTGGTGTAACATCAAGAAAATTCTTGGGATTCATTATCTCTCAAAGAGGAATAGAAGTTGATCTAGCTAAGGTCAATCAATAATGGATATGCCTCCACCAAGGAATATTAACCAATTGTATAGCTTGCAAGGGGAACTCCAAGCTATCAGAAGATTCATTGCATAACTTGCATATAAGTGTTAACCATTTTCAGACCTTCTATGCTAGAATGTCACCTTTAAATGGGATAACAATTGTCAATAGGCCTTTCAGCTACTAAAAGATTACCTTTCTTCACCTCTTGTTCTTGTGCCACCTAATCTAGATGAGCCACTTTTATTGTACATATTAGCTACCAACATGGCACTAGGGGCATTATTAGCATAACATGATGACACAAGAAAAGAATGATCTATCTACTACATATCTCAAACTTTGGTAGGATGTGAGTTGAAAATCGTAATTGAACAAGCATCTCTTGCAATGGTATTTTGTGCTAAGAAATTGTGACATTACATGCTTAATCATAAGACACAACTCATTTTCAACATGGATCCATTGAAATATTTTCTCTTGTAAGCTACTCTCACAGGTCATATGGCTAAATGGATCATGATTCTTAGTGAGTTCGACATCGATTATGTAGAAATAAAATCCATAAAAGGAAAATTGGTTGTTGACTAGCTTGCAAAGACACCTCTACTAGATAATCATCCCTTATTGGCAGAATTTTTGGATGAAGGCATATTAGCTACAAAAGAAGGAACATGGTAGAATCTATATTTTGATGGATCATTCACTCAACACAATTCAGGGGCAAGGATCCTATTTGTTAATCCTCAGGATGACTGTATCCCAAAATCCTACCACATTGAATTCCCTTACACCAAAAACATAGAAGAATATGAGGCATTGATCACAGGGCTTAGACTTTCTATTCAATGGAAAATAAACAAGTTACAGGTATATGGTGACTCCTAGTTAGTTATCAAGCAGGTAAATGATGAATACCAAACAAAGGATGACAAGTTATTTCCCTATAAGCGAATGGTGGAAAATTTTAAATAATATTTCAACCAAATCTAGTTTGATCAAATCCCTCATCTAAATAACAAAGTAGCTGATGCAATGGCCACAATGGTTCCCTAGTGGATGTTCCTCAAAATAGTCAACAATATGAATTTTTGATTGAACAATTATTTATTCTCGCTTATGATATCCCCAAATAAAAAATGGTATGTGTTATAGTTGGTCCTAATTCTCCTTGGTACCAAGATATACACAACTACCTCCATGATAATTCCCTTCTAGGTAACTTATCCACCTCCCAATGTAAATCTTTCATCCGAAAATCCGCTCATTGAACTTTACTTGGTGATAACCTCTACCACTATTCATTCAATGGGACCCTCTTGAGGTGCTTAGACATAGATGAGGCTGAAACTACTTTATGTGAAGTACATGAAGGTATTTGCAAAGCCCATTCTAGTGGTCCTTCTCTAGTCAACAATTACTAGCCAACAATGGAACAAAATGCAAGCAATGTGACAAAAGTTCATCGACCATGTTAGCAACATGGTGATCTAATTCATGCATCATCTCAAGAGTTACAACCTATTGTTACTATTTGTCCTTTCTCCCAATGTGGGCTTGACCTTATTAGAAAAATCCATCCATCCTCATCCAACAACCAAAAATTCATCATCACCACCATTGAGTATTTTACTAAGTGGGTTGAAGCCATTCCCATGACATACATCACTGGAAAATAAACCACCAAATTCATCCTCCACAACATCATTTTCTACTTTGGCATACCATCCTCCATTATCACAATTAACAAAAAATTATTTAAAAATCAAGAAGTTTGTGATATGTGCCAAAACATTCATATCCAACACTATTTTTCCACTCCTTACTATCCAAAAGGAAATGGCCAGGTTGAGGCCACTAATAAAAATCCTTAAAAATGCTACCTTGTGGGCCTACACAAATAACATCCACACCCCCATAGGAGCAACACCATATTCCATTGTATATGATACCAAAGACATTTTGAAAACTGGGGTTGAACTCCCATCATTGAGAATATCATTGTAGCACCTCAATGATGACGAAGAATACCATGTAGCCCAATTAAAGCAACTGGAAATTTTGGATGATAAATTCCTTACTACTCTTAATCATCTGTGAGCTTACCAAAATAGGCTCCGATGAAGATACAATAAGAAGATCAAGCCCAAAGAGTTTGAGATTGGTGATCTAGTCCTTAAGGAAAATCAACACAATTTTTTGGATCATGAGAAGAAAGGCAAGTTTGAACCCAACTGGTTAGGTCCTTATATTGTCATTACAAAGTATGGATCAAGAGCATATCAATTGGATTCCATGGAAGGATAACCTTTGGAGGATCCCATGAATATCATTCATCTCAAAAAATTATTTTCTTGAGAAAACTCCAAAAAAGCAAAAAAAATAGAAAAAAAGAAAAAAAAAAACTCCAAAAAATTAGAAAAATACACAAAAATAGTAAAGATAAATAATTCATCTAATGGTGAAAACCACTTTTGTGGCACCTTGTGCAAGTATTATGGTGAAAACCTAACAAACAGGTGCCATGTGTAGAGTCATATCCACCATCTCCTAGGTCTCTTAATCAACCATCCATCTACATCCACAATAAATCCACTCACATCACCCATTGACTATGGCTTGGAATGCATGTCGCCTACCTTAATCCCATAATAGGAGATATTTTTCTACCATGAACTTGAACCTCACCCACCTCTTTTCTTTAGTAGGGAAAATTTTCCTACCATCATCCTAACCCACCATACCCCCACTTGTCTTTTCTAACCAGAAAGTTTTCTACCATGCCCTCACCTCATCACATGATCCCTCATTATCACTCGGCCTTGTACACATCCATGTTGAACACATACACAAAACTCGCATAAAAAATCATACAAACAAAAAATTGTACCCCTTCCTCACCCATACATATTTCACCCATCAAGCATAATCCCTCATTGTCACTCGGTCACCACTATCACCTTCCCATTATACCTTCATGATTGATTAAATGACTTACACAACCTTCCCCGCTTACACATGGTCATCATCCCCTATATCTATTCACTTTTCTCTTTTAATGGAGAGATATTTTCCTATCATGTCTTTACCCATCATACATGATCCCCCATGCATCCCACATTATTCCTTCATGATCGACTAGACAGTCTGCATAACCTCTCCCACACATACATGCTCACCACCTTTTGTTTCACAATTGATGAGACAACCTCCATGAACCATACACCTCACTTCTCTTTATACTCGTGTGCTTCAATATACGACTCATTCACCTAGAAAATACTAGAAGAAATACTTGAATGTGTACTTGGGATTGGTGTTTACCATGCCTACTTCATAATAAAATTGTCACACTTCTATCACCCACCATCCATAATAAAATTACCACAGAAATAGAAATAGGTCAACCTTGATCGATGTCATTAGGACAAGCAAAGAAAAACAAACAAGAACATGACCATATGGACCCAATCTAAAAATCTTGACTAGATGCATAACTGATAGGTGCAACCATTTCACTTTCCACCAACATTTAATCCCATCATCTATGCCCAATAGGATGAATTTTTCCTAGGTCTGGCATCATCACTATCCATCCATCCCACTCTTGGCAAGAGATATGTTTTCCTTGAAATTTATTTTTCTTTTTTATGATTTTCTTTTCAAATCCATAGAGTCACCTAGTCTAGGCTGCCTATATCTATTCATATCTTGGTGTGTTTTGGACAAAGTGCGAAATAGGGCATGGTCATTTTTTTATGGTGTGTTTGTGAGTGTCCTAACCCATCAATGCTAATTATTACCTTAACTATGTTAGGATGAAACAAATGAACTCAGGTATACAATATCATTCCCCCTATGGTCCACTAAGATTATAAGAAGGCATTTCATGTTAAGGAAAAATATTTTGATTGTTTGTTTGTGAGTCCAAAGTCCATGCAAAGGACACAACAACACCATTTGTCATTTATAACAATAGGACATATGTCCTTTTCTATATTAAACTTTAGGATTTCTCACCATATTTCTAGCATAATTAAACCCCCCCAACCTTTTTCACATTCCTCCCAACCCCTTTCGCATTACCCCACCCATAACCTATGATTTCACCCACATATACCCGACTATATGTTGTATCATGAACAAAAAAAAAAATCATTTATCCATTCCCCATATTACATTACCCATTATCCATTATTGCATCTTATCACTTGTTATCATTTTCATTTGTATTTTAACCATATTACCTAATTATTCATTTATCAATCATTATTCATTGTTCATTATCATCCATTTCATTTTATTATTCATAATTACATTTTCACATTTGTATGTTACCCATATCATTCATTATCCATTATTACATATTGTCAATCATCTATTACATCCATTATTGCATTAACTAATCATTAACCATTATCCACTTTCTTTGCATAATCATTTGCATCATTCATAATCATAATCCATAATCATTTACATAATTCATAATCATAACCCATAATCATTTACATCATTCATAAATTATAAGCCATACATACATCATCATCATTAAAATAGTATAAATATGTTTTGCATAATCACAATCACATTATGATACATTTGCATAAAAATCATAACTATTTACATAGACCATTATTGAATACATAAATAATCATTGCATACATGCATTTCTACATTATCGCTATTCATAATCATCCATATATCATCAAATTCATTATACATAAAACATAACTCATTTTTTCATAATCACATAATCATTACATCATAAGTAAACATCATACATAACATGCATTAAATTGTAGGAGCTAAAGATTAGCTCAATACCCAAAACCACTTGGAAAAACAATGAAAACCTTCTACAAGAGGGTATGCAATAATATGTGATTGCTTGATATTAAGATCTATCAAAATGATGATGAGTTATGATGTATGTTACAAAGTGTACAATGACCTTATATAGACAAGGTGAGGAATAGGATTGAACATGATTGTGGCATGTGTCTTAATCCTATTACATGAGATGACTAACTGTAGTGTAGAAAATTGTACTCCCTTCTTGGAGATGGTACAATTTCACACTTATTTTGGACCTATTTTAGCACCCCTATTATTCATGACCCTTTAAATATCACTGATAGGCCCCTAAGACCCTTTAATTTGGATCTTAAGGCTTATTTCAACTAAAATCATGACAAAATCAACAAAAGCATTAAATTTTCTAACAACCCATCATTGGCCCACCTCAAAAAACTAGGATGGGACTCATAGGCCATCTTGGGTGTATGAGTCCCCTTAGGTGGGACCCATACTTCACAAGTGGCGTTTGAGTCCCATGTGGCCCATTTTTAGGGTTTGAACAGAAAATTCAAGTTTTTAATTCAAAATTTTGGTTGATGTTGTATTTGAGATCCAAATAATGGTAAATTAGTTAAATTTTAGGTATATGAACAAGGTTTCAAATCATTATTTTCATTTAGAAAAGAAATTCAAGGTCTAATCATTAATTTTATCAACTTTGAGAACTCAAGCATACTTTCACAAGAGCATTCAAGAGAAAGTAGCAAGAAAATTTGAAGCCTGGGAGCAATATTATAGTGTTTTTGTAGGTCTTCAAGCTCACTTTAATTCAAGATCTATCATTTTCAAGGATTGATGATGGTTGCCTATGGTGAATCATGATGGATTCTAGGTTGGGGAGATGCAAGTAGCCATTGAACCAATCTTAGTGACTTGTTTCCTAAGTGATTCCATCCTCCATTATCACTTTACTTTTAGTCTAAAGGAAGGTACATGCATTACTATGGATTATTAGGGTGATTAAAAATCTCCCTAAGTGATTCATCATCTTCCTGCTTAAGTCATGCATCTCATTCTAGCACATTAGAATAGGGTTGCATTGCATTTCAGATTTCCTAATCTTAGATACACTTAATGTTAGGGTTTATATTCACATTTACTTTCAAGATCCATTATTTTTATCAAGGTTTAATTACCAAACTAGGGGTTTGACCAAGGCAAACCCCCCATAAGAAAATCAACACTATATTATGTTTTGCAGATCTTTTTACAGGTCCATATTCAAAAATTAGGTTGAGAAAGAAGAGTAGGGATAGAGGAGCAGATTCAGACTTTGAATTTTCAAAAAAGAACGGGACTGATACACCACTTATGGCATATGAGTCCCAGTATAGTGAATTTTCTAGATTTTTGAAGATTCAGATCCACCACTGCCAGATGAATTTTCTAGGTTTAATTACCAAACTAGGGGTTTGACCAAGGCAAACCCTCCATAAGAAAATCAACACTATATTATGTTTTGCAGGTCTTTTTACAGGTTCAAATTCAAAAATTAGGTTGAGAAGGATGAGTAAGGATAGAGGAGTAGATTCAGACTCTGAATTTTCAAAAAATAAGAATGAGACTGATACGCCACTTATGGCATATAAGTCCCAGTATAGTGAATTTTCTAGATTTTTGAAGATTCAGATCCACCACTACTAGATTCCTATTCCAACCCAGAAACCCTAGTTTGGGATTGGTATGCCAAGCCTGGCATATGAGTCCTAATGAGCCTTAAATTTATCATTTTCAACATTTCAGATCTTGTTTCAAACCTCTATAGGTTTCCAGGTGCACCTCTCTGATTTCTCAGTTTGTTGTTCTGATTTACATGCATTTCTAGGTCATTTAATGAAGCTTTGCATATCATTAGGTTTTGTCATTAGATATTTCATGTTACTAGTATTTCCAAGCCCTAGCTTGGTGGTGAATCCCCTTCTAATCTTTGATCATACCCTAGAACAACCTTTAGCAGATTTCTTTCCTTCATTCCATCTTTGGATTGAGATCTCTAGGGTTTCCTTGAGTGAAACTTGAAGGAAATAGGACCCTCTCCTTGTGTTTAATTCCCTAAAAATATTTTGGAACCACATCCCATTTCTATCATTTCATTTTGGTGAACCTAAAATTATAACACCTTATTTTTTATTTGGAGTGCATCATAATCCTAGATCTAGCTTGCATTAACTTTGTATTAGGGTTTGCATTAGTTAATTTTCATCTAGGGTTTCTTAATTTTGCATTAGTGAAAGTGCATATAGGTTGCATTTTTTTCCTCTTGCATCATTGAAATTGACTTGAAATATGCATTTTCACTTAGTCTAGACATCATTTAGAAGAAAAAACATAACATTCACACAAAATTTGTTGAAAATAGTGCAAAAACCCTAATCTAGGACTCATACACCCCTCTGGGAAATTTAGCCCCAATACATGGGGTTTTGCTTCATTTATGGGTATTTTGTGGTGACTGCTATTTAGCATTCAAATTCCTAGAAAACCCTGATTAGGACTCATACGCCCCTCTAGGAAATTTAGTCCCATTTCAAATTTTAAACTGAATTTTCCAACATTAAAAACTCTATTTATGTGCTTTTGTTTGTTGTTGTTACTTTTTTGTTTTAGTTTATTGAGTTTTTGTTTCATGCATTTCATTGGATTTAGCTTAATTTAGATTAATTTCAATTGTGGATAGAATTAGATTATTGTACTTTTCATTTCTAGTATTAGTTCATAGTTTGATAAGCTTAGATTACATTTGACATTCATTAGAAAACAAAAACAAAAACAAAAACACCTATAATTCGATCAACCACTTGGAGAAAGCATAGTTATTTGAGTATGTCAAATCTATTTTTCCAAGTTAACCTAACCCTCAAGCCTTTTAGTAGTGATGAATTTGAAATGTTAGATGAAGCCCTTGAGTTTTTCATCTCACAAGGTTCATCTACTAAGGCTTGCTATAACCAACCAAAACCAAGAGAATTTAACATGATTCAACCTCAACTTATCATTTACCCACCCTCACACAAACCTCAAACTCAAAACAAACCCGTTTTCACCCTTGAACCACCTAAGAATAATGTTTTTTAGCAATCAAGTTATAATACCATTTCTCATACATATAACACTAGAAATAATCCACAACCAAAACAACCAACTCCAACATCTTTACCTTTTCCTAATCCTGTCTTGCCTAACACTCCTCGTTTGCCTTCAAATATTGGAAAGGAGTATGATATTGTTGAAAAACTCAAGAATACTCCTGCAAAGATATCCTTATGGGACTTATTTCAGAATTCACCTAATTATCACACTATGTTTTGTTGGTGTTTCAATTAGCACCTCTGGAGTGCTTATTGGAAACAGTCGGCTATTGCAAGTTTGTAGTGTTTTCTTCTTCAAATTGAGAGGGGAAGATCCCTCTTGTTGTTGATTTTTTGTGTAGAAAAGAATAAAGTAAACTACTATTCCTATCCTTTTACTCAGTGGTAGTACAAAAGGGTGCATAAACACAATGTTCCATAGCTAAGATTTATTTAGTTTCTGCAGATCTTAACTACGACTAAACTAGCTTTTAATCTATCCTATCTCCTCAAGATAAATAGAGCATGAGGGCATAGGATTGGGAATGTAGGGTTCGATCACTTGGAAAAATTAGTCTCACAGGATGCATCTGAAGGCTCTAAACTCCCAGATCTATACTGAAATCAAATCCACACAAGTAATCTTCAGATGATAGTTTATATCTCAGGATTCCCAAGGAGGTACCAAGACCTTTCCAAGGTGTAGGCTGAAAATTAAACTACTAGAAACAAAAAATGGATGATAATCTAACTTTTTAAATTCCCAAGGAGGTACCAAGACCTTTCTAAGGTGTAGATCGAAAAAAAAATTATTGATAACAACACACAATGATAAAACTTCGAGATTTTTGGATCAAAGGCATGGTAACTCTCCTAATTTATTATCTCAATATTCCACCAAAAGTTACACGTTGGGACAACTTGTGTCAAAGAAACAATGACACATGAGGTGATCAAACCAAGAACACATGAACAATGATTGGATGCACCTATCAAAATAGAGATAGCATAAGTTGAATAGAGAGAGCACAAGTTGTACCTAGTGCTTAAGTACAACAAATACAATCCAAGAACATATACTAAGCGAACAATATGAAGGCTTGTGAGCTCAGTTTTTTGTTGCCGTGAAGTAAAGTTACAAAATAATGAACCCAAGGCTCTTATTTATAGAACTCAAAGGAGTAGGAAACCCTAAAATCTCCTTGAGTTAACAATTAGTTATTTCCAATCAGCAAGATTTATTCCTATGTCTAAAAGTAGGTGAGCAATTAGTTAACTGAAACGAAACAAAGAGTCAACTGGAAAACTACTTCAGTTGATTGAAACTAAACTAAAGGTGAAATTTATTACAAAATGTGTCTCCAAAATAGACATCCACATTTAGTGGAGATCTAAGATCCATAAATTGTGGAAGTCAAAATAGACACCCACAATTAGTGGAGATCTGAGATCCATAAATCATGGAAGTCAAAATAGACATCCACAATTAGTGGGATCTGACATGCATGATCTGTGGGACATGGAGTTAACTTGGAAAGGGGCATCAAGTTAACTCCAATCATAATTAATGCTACTTTGGAGGTTAGGACATTCCTTTTGGGGTGCTTTACACCTCATCTTCACTGGTCAATAGTGCCTCTATCTAGTCGTTGACCTCTTTAGCCTCAGGGAAACTAATGCTTTGTAAGATGACGACATGGAATTTCAACATCTCTTCACCTATCACAAGCTATTGTTGATATTCTATGCACTTGGTAGCTGTGTCATCTAGCTTGGTAGATATGGCTACAACTTTTCTTTACTTGCAACCATCAGGATCATCAGGGAATCTGTTATGAATGACTTCCTCGAATTGTTTATGTATTGTGCCTAGATCAATGTAGGCACCTCCCTCGTGTTGATAAAGGAAAGGGATGGATACTACCAATTTTCTTGTGAAGTTGATAATACCTGCCATAATATCACAGTACTCGATCAGTTCCACAAAATTGGCATCATAGGCTTTCACCTTGTATGCCAGTTGTTCTTTCCAAGCAAAGAGATGTTGCTTGTTATCTATAGTGGAAACTAATTGGTACGCCACTTGTACATCTACGATTGTGACTTCATCTCCAGACCTCTTTTATACTATCTCTAGCTCCAACTACTGGATCTCTACATGAAGTTCATGTGCTATATCTCTCAACTGGTACAGTTTTGCCAATATGCACAGTTCTCTGACAACAAATTCCTCCACTTGATTTCTCAAGTGTTTTCCATATGAAATCAGCTGATGATGGTTTTTCTCTGTGAGGTCTAGTAATTCTTATGGCAAAGTTGAGACGTTTGGGGTACCGTGCATTAGGATAGATATGTACATCCTCAATTGCTGATTTTTAGCCTTTAAGGCTACTTTGTCTCTTCCATCCTTAGCCATTCTCTCTTGAACACTCACTGAGGCAATTCCAAGAAGGTCTTCCTCCACCTGACGGGTGGTCTTTCCAAGGTTGACCTTTGACAATGTGAAGTATTCAACCTCTACCTCATGTGTATATTTTTGTTCTCAAGTGGGGCAGCTGTCTCTATCACAAACTCATTGTCTGCATTTCTTCCTACATGTATTTGCTTCTTCAACTTCTTCCCTAGAATGTCGTGAGGGACGTGATCAAACTCTATGAAGTCAAGCTGGTAGGATGGCCTTTCCCTCTTCCTTCCTAGGAGACCCTCAAGCCAGATTGAATCTTGACTAGCCTTGCTAGAAGGAGGAATGTTAGGCCCCTGAATGCCTGATGAATGAGACTATGTTGTGATGTATCACAGTGGGGATTCCAAGTCAATGAGGACTTGTGACTATTGTGATGGTGGTGAAGTAGGTGGTTGTCTCTATCACATGCACTGTATCCACTGCAACTGCTTCTGTTATGGGATTTTTCTCTTCTGTGATTATCTCAATCACTGGCTTAGTTGTAGCGGTTCTCATGACTATCTCGGGTGTGTGTGTGGTTGTCTCCACAAATAACCCCTATGCTCTTTCCCTCATGTGCCCTGAAATCTACATCCCTTTGGGAGGATTGATCCACTACTTCTTTCTAGGCTTCTTCCTTGAAGTGGAAGGTAGTGAATATTGAACCAGTGGTGGCTCTATTCGTGGAAGTACTACCTTCCTTGTCCTCTTGCTTTCTAGGTAGAGTTGACTATTTCTAACAACCCTACCCATTCTTTCCTCTATAGATGTATTATCCTTTGCATACCAATCCACTTTTCCAAGTGGTTGAGAGTCTACTTGATCCACAAAGAATGAGGGGAGAATGACTTCCCCTTCATCATCAAATAGGCCCTCAATGTCTTCTGACATAAAGTCAAAAATTTGTGGGAGCCTAAACTGGCTATAGTTCCTTATTTGTACATCAAAATCATCATCATAGTTGACCTAGTAGTCTTCCATGGAAGACTCGTGTGATGATATTTACTCAAGGTGCACTGCATAAAGGCCTCTTGGATCATACGACTTTCTCTTAATGAGATATTTGAGATTGAGTCTCACCATCTCTTGGAATATCATTTTGGCATCAACTGTTGTTTTACATCTATAGAGTCCCATTTGAATAGGAAATTTTGCAGCAATCTTCTTCTTAAGGTGTAGGTGAGAGTGAACTTCAGTCAATTACCACAGGAACTCTATGAAAACTACCCTATCGGAAGGGGAGTGTGGCATCATGGCGGGGTGACCATTGTATCCATACATGCTTATGTAGGTGAAGGTGGGGAATTGGATAAACCAATCCACCCATTCCACCCTTGCCTCCTTAGTTGTTGGTGATATACACACATGCATCTCATGGTCAAGGTCTCGTATGGTGTGCATAATGAAAAGATAACTTACCCACTTGAAATGTCATTATGCTTGTGTAAACTCAAGACGCATAAAGTATTCATGGACCTTTTGCACACCTAAGGTCCCCACAGTGTTTAGTGTCCTGAACTCACCTTGGAAGGTAATCAGGTATACAAGGTAAGAACACATGTGGAACCTATGAGCCTCTAGAAACCTAGTAATTTGTTGGAGTGTGTCACTGATTAGGGTGGCCCCAGTCGTAATGCTCTCTTTTGTTGATAATCTTGGAAATGATGTAGTACATCCATGATTGAAATTGGTTCCCATCTTCCTGTCTAGTGATCCTATTGAGTAGTGATCAACATTGCATACTCATCTCAGAATTCTCCTCATCCAACCAATTTGGGAAAGTTGGCTTTTTTCACTTTTAGCCATCTTTCTTCCATTATTCCTTGACATTTATCCTTTGCCGCTTCGAATAATCTTTCACATTTTTTCACTGATATGACCACATTGGTTGGGCATGGTGGAATAACAAAACATTTTTCAATGTCCTTTGGTTTAAGGCTGCAGATCACCCTCCCATCCACTGATTGGATTTCTCATGTGGTAGGGTTGTAATCCTTAATGAAAGCAATTACAAACTCCACATTCTATAATGTGATGGGGATGGATGTAGCCTCAAGCAATCTAGATTCCTCTATGTTTTGTAGCCTGATTTGGTTCATGCCCTCCAAATCTTTTGAATCGACCATTGGGTTTACCTGATGCAAGTCTGTGTCAATTGTTTTTAGGAAATCATGGTACAATACCATTTTGGTATTGTATTGTACTTGGGAGTACTGCATCTTGAAAAAACTTAAAGATCAACTGTGCACACAACCCTGTTATGATAATTTATGAAAACCCCTAAAAATAGCACCTACCGAGAAGTATTTTTCCATAAAAAATATGGCACATGGGTTTTTTTGGTGCTTCAATGTTGAACAAACCTAGTTCGTTAGATTTTTATTATGATACTTTTCTAGAAAAATCCCTAAAAATAGGGGTAGCAAGTTTTTTGTTTCTAGAAAATTTGAAGAGATGGGTTTTATTGGAAAATTATGTTGATCATACCTAGCTAGTTAGATCTGTGGTAGCCTACTATTTTATGTGACATGCAAGAAATTTAAGATAGAAGAGAGGAAGTAGACAAGAGGAATATTGGAAGTTATTAGCTAATTTCTTGTAAAAATATGTCCTTGGATTCAACCCCTAAGAAATTATGCTTCTGTGCCACTGATATTCAAAAAATAACGAAGAAATGTCAAAACCCTCTATTAGATCTTGGAAAGACGTCTTGGAGAGCAACTTGTTTTTTCCTTCAACCTACAAAAGAAAATAATGAAATGGGATGCCTAGCTTGATTATACAATGATTCAAGTTGAAATGCATCAAGTATGGGCGCCAAATCATGATTGAAGCCTGATTTAGCCTGATCTGGAGTTCTAAAAGCTGATTTCCACTGATTTGGGATGTTTTGGCCAAGTTTTCCTCCAAAATATCTAAATCAAGTCAACAAATCCATCTTTGAATTTTTAGGCATTCCTTTTGAGTGTTGAACACTTAATTCATCATTTTTCATGTTGAAGTGCCTTTGTTCGATCCTTGCTCTCGGTCATTTAGTTGATCTTGACTTGATGCTAAAAAATTCATTGCTAAGATGGAACAACCTTGATTAAATGTGCTTGGGAGCTGAAAAGATCAAAGACTGGATCTGATGCCTTCAAATCAGGGGCACCTTTCCTCAGCAGGGGCACTTTTGGCCTCATACTTAGTCAATTTCTTTACTATTCTTTAATTCTATCATTTTTGACCCTATGTGTTCTGATCTAAGATCATCGTTGACTAATGAGTCTAATGATCTTTCTGAAACATGGGATGGATGACTAGCTCAATTATAGAAAGGATGATTGGTTCCTCAACTTCTGAAGGTTTGTTTAGGTCCTTCAAATCCAAGGGCACCCCTAGCCAGCAGCGGCGCATTTTTCTTTTTCACTTATGATTTTCATTTTTCCAACCTTCAAAACTGACCTCAGTTTGATCTCTATCATCAGGTGTTTGATTTTTCTAAATGCATCAGTGATGGTGTCATTGTTGAGATCGATCATAATAGAGAAGATCATCCTGGAGGTCACCAAGCTCATAAGTTGCATTTGACTGCCCAAAAAGATGGGTGCATTTCTTCAGCAGGGGCTCTTTTGACCAACACTTAGCCAATTTCTTGAAATTCTTCCTTCAACCTTCACTATTAGGTGTCTTCTACTTTCTCTCTACCTCTGATTGTTTGACAGGTCCTGTGGACGCATAGTTGGATTGATCACAAAGTTGAGAGAGAGCTGAGTAGATGCCATGTATACAACAGTGGTTGGAAACTTCATTAGGTGCCTCAGATTCAAGGGCACCCCTAGCTAGCAAGGGCACTTTTGCCTTGTTATGCATTGATTTTCCATTAACTGTGCATGCTCTAACGATCAACTGTTGATGTCGTTTGATATGTTCCGTAGGCTAGCTGATAGGTTCATTGCAACGTTGGGCTAGAGCCAGAGAGATTTCACAAAGACAAGTTTTCTCGAGGACTAGCATCTGGGACACCTTGTTCAAGGGTGCCTTTTCTTAGCATGGGTGCCTTTTCCATGTTAGACTATCATTTGGGATGGTTCTCACTTGCAGTGTCTTCATGCTCCATTTGATGTTTTCTAGTGATCTTTGAATCAGATGGTCTCACTGAATGATGTGTTGGAAAGCTGGTAGGAACGTGAAGAAGATGAATGCTTTAGATAGATCTAATGAATTCATTTGGTCCCTGAGATCCAAGGGAACCTTTCTTTAGTAGGGGCACTTTTTGACCTTTGACTGCATTTCCTCCTTGGTAAAAGGCGTGTTTTTTCTAGAGTTAGCCAAATTTTGGCATTTTTTAGTTTTGAAAATCTCCTCCATCAAACAACATCTTTTTGATCCTTTTCTACCATGTTTTCTTTGTTGAAGCTTTTGAAGCTTAACTTTCAGCACCTAGTACTGGCCAATCTGCCATTAATGGCTGGGGAGCTCCTAACTTCCTGAAAAATGAAAACAAACCCACCAGAGTAAAACATGTTTTTGATGATTTTGACTTGACCAGTGTGATCGTGAAGTCGATTAATCGTATCAAAATCATTTTCAATCATTTTCAGGAAGGTCCTATTTTTAGGGGTTTCCCTAAAAATAGGGGCACCAAACCCTAATTTTCAAATTTTTAGAATTTTACACATATGTTCCTTGACATAAACCCACCAAAACCTTATGTTTTGTTTGACCAAAAACATACTTTTGACAATAGTTTTACATAGTTTAGATTATTTTAACAAAAATGTCTCTTTGAAGTAAAAATTTATTTTGGGTACAACATTAGGCTCCGTCTATTGACCATATCAGATACTTACGACATAGGAGAATCGAGAATCTCTAGTTTTGTAGACCAGTACTTTTACAAGTTGGGAAATAGAGTTAGGACTTATTTTCTAATACACCTAATAATTGGAGTTCACCTATTTATTGGGGCTCACCTATCATTCACCTAAAACAAGACTACCTAAGAAATCACCTAAGACACGACGATACTTTACAAAATGAGGAAACACATAACAACATAACATTAAAGCAAAAGAAAAATATTTACAAAGAACTTACCCCATCCCTGAAGGGACAAAATGTTTCAAGTACTGCCCATTGTAGGGCAGTGGGAAAAGCTTTTTGTCTAATGTGAGAGAATGTAGGAATTCTCTCTTGCAATATCATGGATCAGGAACAACCCCAGCCAAAGGGAGTCAAATTTTTTGTGCATTCCCTTTGGTTCATGTCTCTTGTCCCATAACAAGACCTTATCTCTAGTCTCAAAGTCTCATTGTCAATCCTTCTTGTCAAAGATCTTCTTCACTTACTCTTGGTGTTGAGTGGTTTTATAACTATCTCCACCCTCTCCTCTTGAAGTTTCATTAGACACAAGATGCATTTCTCGATGGGATCTCTGAATTCCTCATCATCTATTGTGGATGCCAACTACAAGGTGGACAACTCTAGAGTGATAGGCAATAAGACTTTTGTGTCATATATGATAGTCAAGGGTGAAGTTTCGATAGCTCTCTTGGGCGTGATCCTATCAGCCCAAAGAGCGTTGTACAACTTTTTGTGCCAAGCCCATTGATTGGAATCAACCATCTTGCACACGATCATGAATATGTTCTTATTAGATGACTCAGATTGTCCATTGCCTTGTGGATAGTAATCTAAAAAGTGGGACAATGTGATGTCGTAGTCAAAACAAAATTCTACTAACTCCTTTGACGAGAAGCTTGTAGCGTTGTTAGTCATGATATTTCTTGGTACTCCTAAGCATGTAATGATGTTTTCTTTTAGGAAGTCACACACAACTTCAGAAGTAGCTTGCTTTGGAGGAATCACTTCAACCCATTTGGTTTTTGGTGTGAATAAATGTCTTGTACCTAGCTAATTAATTCACTAGGTAATTAGGGAACATATTCACATGTTAATTTTACTTAGGATATAAGATTCTTTCTAGAAGTCTTAGTTGGCTTTTCTAGAACTTATCTTATCTAGCTATATTACATGATTCCTAGGTAGTTAGTTGTCTCATATTATAGGATTAAGACACTTGTCATGATCTTTTCTAATCCTATCTCTCAACCTTGCATTTATAAGCAAGGCATCTCATGTATATTTGCATTGCATCAATTCAACCATTATCCAATCTTGCATTATGAAGCAAACTTTATTGCCATTCTCTCTCTTGTGGAAGTGGTTTTGGTCTAGCAACTGTTCCTGGGGGTGTTGGGGAGTCACCATTTACTCCCACATGGTATCAGAGCTCCAAGTGTTGCAGATTCCTTACCAAATTTGAGGGGTTGATATTTTGGCTTGAAGTTTTTTGTTGGGTGCAAATCGGGGTTTCAAAGACCTCACGGTTGAGATCAAAAAGCTCTAAAGACCAATTTTGACTATAAATTCATCCATTTTGGGTAAAGTTGTTTTTAAGGCCATTTTTTTTTGCTGGGACAACTTTTGGAGCATAGTATGCATCAGGCCAGTGGTATGCATATTGTCGGCGGTCATTTGATCTTGGTAGAATATTATGAAGTATCGACATTTATCCATAGGGTACGTCAGCTTCATACAACTCTTGGTGGTTCTCGATCCTTGTCATACCCTGTACCAGTCAAATCTGGGGTCTTCTCCATCAACATACTTCATTGTCTATCGCCGATCTCCTATTGTACACCGGCGTAGTCTATATTATCGGCATCCTTTGTTGTCTATGACCTTCATATCTACTGATCTTTCATTGTATATTAGTCATCTGCTCAGTCCATTATACCAGATCCTGCATCAATGATCATAGTCTTCCATTTGCATGTTGACTTGTCAAATTGGCATCCATTCACCATTGGTCGATGACCTTGTACATTCACTATCATAAGGCCAGCATCATCAGCAGACTTGTCAGCCCATCGCATCTATGGGTACATGGTCAAATTTGCAGTCGGAGGTACTCTATTGTGTTTATCGACATTATTAAAAGGTTTTTTTATACTAAAACTTTGTATTGTAAAAGGTCGATAGTTTATAATGTTGACCATATAATTGCAAAGCCGACCTTATTAGTATAGGTGCAATGATTTTGTATAGCGGTGTTTTTTATTTTTGCATTTTCTATGGGTGAGGTCACATGGATGACCAAATTTTAGCCCCTGGGCGCCTGAGTTTTGCACTGGTTTAGTGTTCACAGAACTTGATTTTGCCCCCATAGTGCCTTTTTATAAGCCTTTTTTTCATTTTTTCATAACTTTTGCAAACGGAGGCCATTTTTTAGAAATGAGATATCATCGAAAATCTGGAAGTGTCAATTTTTCAGTGGTGTAGATAGATTGCAGGGATTTTGCGGTTTTGTACCATATTTTATAGGTTGAAGATAGATCTCCATTTTTGGCTTTCGAGCTCATCTCTTGAACAAAATGGGTTTCTTAATTACTTTGGAGAAAGGGAACTATAGGAAATGGAGTAATTTAATTCTCACTCATCTTAGTGAGTGAATCTATTGTTATATTTTTTTAATAAAGTTCCTTGTCCTAGCACAGATGATGAGTATTGCATTTAGAAAGGCCTTAGGGCTAGAGTCTTTAGAGTTAATTTTGAAAATGTAAATGATGACATTTTAGAGACACTTATTCACTTTGAATGTCCTCATGCTCTTTGGACTCACATTAGAGAGGTATATGGAGACCATGATTCTTCGCCATCTCTTGAAGATCCTCTTTCCAACTCCAATGTGCTTCTTCATTCTTCAGAGTTGATAACCCATGCATGTGATCCTTTGGAGGAGATTGCAGATGCTTCAAAGGTTCTTGATTCTTCATCTTCTGTTGTCGAGTCATTGAGTACTACCAGTGATTCATTGCAACAGGTATCTGATAGTCTTCCTAATTGGTATTCCTATTTGACAAACATTGCTTCTTTTTTTGTGAAGTCTCGCATTTTAGATTTGGAGGACCAATTTGAGGGTTTATCTCTCTTATTTGATGATAGTCATGGATCCACTATTGTCACTTCATGTTTTTCTTTAGAGTTTGTTCAAGATCAATTTCCACTTGTTCTTGGTTTTTCATAGTTTGTTGTGATTGGGCATGTACCTGATTGGATTGTGGCATCATCTTCATCATTCAAGAACTTAGCAACACATGAGAAGATTTCAGAGACACAATCTACACACATATAGATTCCTCTTTCTACCAATTCCCATCCAGAATGGGAAGCACTCCTATAGTTGTACTTGGTGTATCTTCTTCCTAAGGGGAGAAACATTGTTTATATGCATTGGATTATGTTTTGTCTTCAGACATTAACCATGTTTGCAAGAGATCATACATTGTGAGGGGGATATCTTATCTCTCTATTTCCCTCTTATGGGAGGGTCATTGGTTGTATATACATGATGGATGTAGTCCTTGGGGAGTATCATTGAGTCCTCCATACATCATGTTCTTTTGTTTTGTTTTGTTTTCTCTCTTTTGGAGAGGATTTTTATCCCACTGGGTTTTCTCCTTTTCTCCGCTTGCGAGAGATTGCATTATTTTCATTTACATTGTAAATGGGTGCCTAGCATGGCCTCATAGTCGAGACCCATAATCATAGTCTTTGCATAGTGTGCATAATAATCTTCTCCCTAAGTTGCACTTAATGGGGGTGTTGGTGTGAATAAATTTCTTGTACCTAGCTAATTCATTCACTAGGTAATTAAGGGACATATCCACATGTTAAGTTTACTTAGGATATAAGATTCTTTCTAGAAGTCTTAGTTGGATTTTCTAGAACTTATCTTATCTATCTATATTACATGATTCTTAGGTAGATAGTTGTCTCATATTATAGGATTAAGACACTTGTCATGATCTTGTCTAATCCTATCTCTCAACCTTGCATTTATAAGCAAGGCATCTCATGTACATTTGCATTGCATCAATTCAACCATTATCCAATCTTGCATTGTGAAGCAAGCTTTCTTGCCATTCTCTCTCTTGTGGAAGTGGTTTTGGTCTAGCAATTGTTCCTGGGGGTGTTGGGGAGTCACCATTTACTCCCACATTGGTGAAGTAGTTTGTCACTGTAAGGACATGGACATGTCCCTTACTAGAATGTGGGTTGATGGGCCCTACAAATTCTATGCCCCATTGTTGAAATGAAGAATCTATCACCACCGGCTTGAGTGAAAGGGCTGCCAGTTTGAGTTTTCCAACAAATTGTTGGCACATTTGGCATTTGTGCATCCAGTCATATGCGGTGCATAACAAAGTCGACCAATAGAACAATGCTCATAGGATTTTGAACACAATGACCCTTGATGAGAAGTGGCCATCACATGCTTGGTTATGAAATGCTTCCAACAACTGTTGTTGTTGGTCCTTACTAACGCATAGTAGGAATGTTCCATCAAGCCCGCACTTGTATAGAACATTTCATCTAAGCACATAACTTTGTGATTGTAGTTTCAAATTTCTTCTTTTCTATTTACCCAAGTGTGTTGGGAATTCCCCGTAGGTCAAATAGAACCACAATTTTGTGTACCATTCTTGAGCAGATTCAACTAGTAAGACCATTGGAAGGTCTTCTTCAAAAAAATTTTTTACTTCACCATTAATAGCTTGATGCTTTAGATCACCATCTTCTGCCATGAGCTGACATAGACCTCTCCCATGAATGAGCTTGGTAGGCTTGATATCCAAGTCATATTCCTAGACTCTTGCAATCTAGTTTCCTTTTTTGGTGCCCATATCTTGTTGAGTAAAGACACTCTTGATCGCAGGGTCTATAACGTATACAATGGTGTGGGAGTTCAGGATGTAGAATCTAAAATTATTGACTACCTTCACAATTGCATATACATTTTTCTCTATCTGGGAGTACCAAGACTCAGTGTCCTTAAAGCTATTGCTCATGAAAGCGATTGGTGATTCAGTCTCCTCATTCAAATTTTGTGTCAGTATGGCAAAGAGTGTCTTACAATGCGTAACAATAAAGGATGAACTCTTTATAAAAGTCAGGTCGAACCAACACTGGCGATTTATAGATGGCTTCCTTTATTTTCTCAAACGCCTACCTTCCTTCTTTGGTCCATTTGAAGGTAGTTGTCTTCTTCATCATTGCTGAGATGTCTTTGGTAGGCTCCAAGAAGTTAAGTACAAATCTTCGTATGAAGTTAACTTTTTTGAACGAGTGTACCCTGGTTTTATTTATGGGGAGAGTTATGTCCTTGATTACATCAACCCGATTAGGGTCTATCTGAGTCCCTTCCTTGGAGATGATGTGGCCTAGTAGCTTGCCCTTTGTCACCGCAAAGATGGATTTCTTTGGATTCAATGATATATAGTGATACCTGCACCTCTCAAACACTTTAACTAAGCATTGAAAGTGATCTTACCACTTCTTTGAGAATGTGGTAAGGCCATCAAGATAGACAATGATCAGTTTGTACTTTAAGTTGCTAAATGCCAAATCCATGGCTCGCTAAAAAGTGGCACCAATGTTGATGAGGCTGAAAGGCATCCTCTCATAGGTGAACATTCCTCAAGGGGTGGTGAACACCATTTTGAGTTGATCTTCTTCAACCACCACAATCTGGTTGTATCCGGAAAAGTTGTTAAGTAATGACAACATCTCTAACCTGGTTATCGTCTGTAATGTGTGCTCCGTGATTGGTCAAGGATAATTATCATTTAGCGACAACTAGTTCAGATTCTTGAAATCTATGCAAATCCATATTTCTATGTTCTTCTTGTGTACAAGAATGATATTAGACACCCATGCAAAATAGTGGATTGGGAATATGATCTTTGCATCCACCATCTTTTTACCTCTATGTAGATTGTGTCTTGGACACGCGGGTTGTAGTTTATTTGCTTCTGCTTGAAGGGCTTGACATCAGACTTGAGTGGAATTGTATGAGACAATTCATTTGGCTTGAATGCTTTTAGATCTTCATAGGACCATGCAAAGACATCTCAGTATTGCTTGAATAGGGAGATGAAGTTGTCACTTTCTTCTGCAGTGTAACATTTGCCTAAGTTGACAAGTCGAGGCTTATCTTCTATACCAATGTTGACTTGATGGTAGTCAACTAATGTCTTGTTGGTTGAATTCCTTTGATCTAGGACATGTCTATCATGTCTATCAAATATATCCTCCAAGGATACTAAACCTTTGGGGATATTGTTTCCCTTTAATTGTATGATTCTCAATTCTGTTACTTTGAAATATTTTGCTATGGATTCTTTGAAGGGAGAAGCACTACCTTCAAAGAAAAATTCTTCATAGTCATCCTCTACGTAGAGGAACTCTTCAATGTGATCATCATCATTGAATACTTGATAGTTGTCACAATTTTTTAGGGACAACCGGCCTATACATGAGCTCAATAGAAAAGACATTCTAATGGAAGTCAGAATTTGGCATGAAAAGAGTTGTCGATACCGCAAGGGAATCTGCTCAGCTTTTGTGTTCCTATGGGATGAACTTGATGTTGAATGCTTCGAACTAGTTGATTGCATTCCACATCCTTAGTCTGTAGGATCGAAGGTGAATTTTCTTCACTTGGTAACAATCTCTGATCTATTGCATGATCAATTCTATGTCACCTTTGACTTGTAGGAATTTTATACCCATATCCCTTACATTTTTGAGGCCTAATAGAAGCACCTTTATTCAGCAGTATTGTTTGTGTTATCAAACTACAATCGATAAGAAAATGGGTACAACGTTCCTTCAGGAGAATTGACGACTAATCCTACTCTTGAGCTTGATGTTCAGCAACTTCCATCAAATTGCATTGTCCACATTTTAGGACTTTTATTCAATGCTTGTGTGGCGTATGCAAACTTTTTCTCTTGTTTTGTCA
This sequence comes from Sequoia sempervirens, assembly GCA_007258455.2. Lineage (NCBI taxonomy): Eukaryota > Viridiplantae > Streptophyta > Pinopsida > Cupressales > Cupressaceae > Sequoia > Sequoia sempervirens. The sequence goes on from VDFB02000015.1 coordinate 473,415,855, forward strand.
CTTCAGATAGCATGGAATATGTGCCAAGACCCATGTGTTGATATAACACTTGAGCTTGGGGCTCCTGTGTTTTAACCACCATGAATCGTGACTTAGCTTCAGGTACTAACTTGAAGCTGCCTTTCTTTAGTAGGATTGTCACATACGACCAATCCAATTGAATCTTACCTCTGAGATCCTTGCAGAAGATTCTGCTCAATAGCATTTCGTAGCTGGTTGGAATTTTAGCTCTTAGTATTGTCATCATGATATTTTTCTCTAGATAGGACGCCAATATTACTTGAGCATCCTTTAGTTGGCCTACCAATGGCACCAATTTGGATTCAAGTGAGTAGCACTTTTCATGAGTTTTGGTGCATGATAATCCCAATGAGTTCATGATCTACAAGGGCATGATGTTGTCTGATGCTCCTGAGTCAATTATACAGTTGTTGAGTTTATACCCTCCCATATACAAGGATACGTAGAAGGGTTTTGACTTTTCTTCCAGTGGTATGGAAGACTCTAGCAATGTGGGCTAGATTACAGCCTACTTCGTTACTACCTTGAGAATCTGATCTAATTGATCAGGGTGATCCTAGAGATACTCCAGTTGTGAGATTTGTACCTTTGTCTTCATCATAGAATACATGCTTCAAACCACCTTGCAACAAGTTGTGGTTTCCTCTAGTACAAATTTAAATGATGTGATAGCTCTAATTCAAGGAATGAATATGGTTAACATAGACATTAGTTTTCATCAACATGAGTTGCCTCCTTTGGAAATGAGAATGAAAAATGATGCATTCATGATAATAGCCACCTATGATGGGTGGGGAATAAAAAGAACCCTTGTTGACAATGGTTCCATTCTTAATGTGTGTAGTCTGATCCTTTTGGATAAACTAGGCGTGGATAAATCAATAATTCAACCTAATTCCTTGTCGATTCGAGAATTTGATAATGTAGGAAAGAAATTATTTGGTGTGATTACTTTTCCTATTACAGTTGGAAAGGATACATTGTAAACTCCTATTCATGTCATGCCCGATAATCTTTCATACAATCTTCTTTTAGGGTGACCTTGGATTCATGAGATGCATGCAGTTCCTTCAACTCTTCATTGTATAATGAAGTATGTCTATAACAATAAAGTATACCAAGTTGAAATAGACCCCAAGCCTGAAAGTTGCTTACAAGTTGAAAAAGGAACGACAAGTCCTCTAAACACATTAATTCCAACATCGAACATAGAACCTATGGAAGAAGAAAAACAAGAGATGGAAATGGTGTCAAAGTTATTGAAAGATGATTGGGGTTCCTTAGAGTTCACACCTTTGTTTATGGGAGAATACATAACCACAACAAAAGAAAATGAAAAACAAAAGCAACCAATGGTGATGTCAATGCAAAACTCAAAAGAAAACTCACAAGCATCTACCTCATCTACTCTAGAAGAAGACACAAGCTATACAACAAACTTTGATGAGATGGATTATCAAAAACCACCAAACCCAAAAGAAATTGAAAATATTTATGGAAGAGGTTACAAGTGTATGGAACAACTGGGTTATAGTGGAAAAGGATGTGGAAAGAAATAACAAGGCATCTGTGTTCCTATAGAGCCTAACATGCAAGAAAAAAAGTGGTTTGGGATATTTTCCTTCTAAGATAATGCAAGCAAACAAAAGACCCTCGTTCAACATCAATTCCATCACATGTAATCCTAAAACAACTCTCACCTTGAAGCATCCTAAATTGCTTGATACAACTTGCGAACCATGATGGGAATACTTCGAAGATGATGAAGCCTTGAAAGAAATGTTGGGAGTTTATGAAAAACCATCTACTCCCCCTAAAAAGAAACGGGTTACATGCATGATTAGTGCTAAGAAAAAAGAAGGAGAAAAGGAAAGTAATGAGATTGATAAGGACAATGAAGAACACAACTCTGAATTACTGAAACAAGGTGCACTTCCTTTGGGAGATACAATCGACATACCAATGGATATTAACAGTAAGGAGAACGTAATTTAGATATGAAAGTTCCTTGATGAAGATGAAAAATAAGACCATGTAACTTTACTTCATCACTTTCCCAAACTCTTTGCTTGGACTTATTCATATATGCCGAGAATTGATGCTAAGATAGTGGTGCACAACATAGTCCTTGTTGAAAATGCTAAACCAGTAAGATAAAAGGTACGAAAGATGAATCATAAGATAGTTGTGGACATAGAAAAATTAACCCTTCTACTTTTTCATGTTCAAGCCCTTCTAGTGGACTTTGGCTTGATTTTTCCTAGATTTAATGTTGTAATGTTGCCAACACGTTCCCATTAGGTCTTGGACCCTTGTGAATCATTAAGACTTCTAGGTTGTCTTGTAAAAGTGTTGTGAAGTGTTGTAACCAACTTTCAAACTTTTCTAGGATTCTTTCATCATAATTCACCTAAATAACTCCTTTTTATCATTTACCAAGTCTTATTTTAAAGTGTTGTAACCCACTTTCACGCTTTTCTAGACTTGTCATTACTAATTTAACCCTTTCTCATGTTTAAATGACCCCTTAATACACTTTATAGCCATTTTAAGTATGTTTTTGAGGATATTCCCATTGGAAAACATTTAATTCCTTGTAATTCCTGACACCCACTTAATTTTCTTGAGTGGGACTAAGTCACCAATAGGGGCGACTTAGTCCTTTTTGGCACAAAACTCAAAATTATTTCAATTTTTTGGTGGGATTTTGTCCTCTAACCCTTGAGGTCGACTTGTGATGTGTTATTTATGGGAAAAAAAATTTCCCCTCATTCTTCATCTCCCAATCTCCTACAATCTTGCACTCATTAAGCATCCAATCTTACAAGCATTCAAGAAATCTAAACATAATCAAATCATCTATTGGAGCACTTCATTGCATATCTTCAAATTTAGACATCAAGGGTTTGGTAAGTTTATGACATTGCATGTTGTTCATTTATCATTCTCTTTCCATTTCATTTCTTTATCAAGGGTTTGATTACCAAAGTGGGATTTGACCAAGGCAAATCCCTATACTCTAACCCTTAACCATTTTTCCCTCTTTGCATTTGTTTTTGCAGACTTTGTAGGTAGATTTTTCAAAGAAATAGGTGTTGAAAAGTGGCCAACAAGTTATCAAATCTATTCAAGTCAACATAACCCTAATTCAAGCTTGGAGACCCTTTTTATCCTGTTTTCTATAGAATCAAGATTGGACACTTGTCAGAAAAGCAAGTGCAAACCTGAAGCTACAAGATCCTGTCCCGAGATTCCCAAAATCTACAGGTGGACTAAGTCACCACTACTAGTGGATTAGTCCCATTGCCAGGCCTGAAAAGTAGTTTTTGCATTTTTGGATACCAGATTCCTGTTCTAGCAAGTTTTCTCGAAACTGGGACTAAATTGCTCAGCTTGGCGTAAGTGTCCCAGTCAACATTTTCAGTCAATTTTTCAGGATTTCAGAATCTCCCAACATCAAATTTCAGATTCTAGGTGCACCTCTCCAATTTTTTTATGTTATTTCATCATTTACTTGCATTTTTGTTTTTGCATATCATAGTGTGTTTTCCAACATTTTGCATTTCTTAGGTTTTTCATCATTAAATCATTTTCTTTTTAGATCAATGCATTAGTACATAATAATTAGACATATTGCATCTAATTTACATTAATCTTGAATGTATATATTTACATTTTGGACCCCATTTCCCCTTTTCTCCTTTTAGGTGAAAACCCCTAGAAGGAGCTAAAGTAGTGTGAGCAATCCAAAATCACTGTCCACATTTTGGTGAACTCAACTTTTGAAGATCTTTTCTTCTGATTTTAAGTGCATCCTAGGTTTCATTTACACTACATTAGGCATTGTATTGATTAAATTGCATCCCAGGGTTTTCAAAATTGTATTAGTGGAAAGCTCAAATAGCTTGCATTTTTGCATTGAAAACAATAAAAATTTTGCATTTTCCTACTATAGTTGCATCTGTGCATTTGAAAGACATAAAATTGCATTCAAAATTTTTGAAAAATCATTAGTGGGACCAAATCGCCACACTGGGCGACTTAGTCCTCTTGCATATTTTGCACTATAATTTCTAGCATTTTTTGGGTATTTCCTGCATTTTTGTTTTTTGGTTTAGTTTACAAACTTTTTGTTATTTGCATTTTTCTTATTCCTATATTTCATTGCATTTGCATCCACCCAACCTCTTGTGGTATTTTTCTAAGTTTTTGGTGCCCTATTGAGAATACTTTAGTGAGAAGAAGTTCTCGACTCATGGCATCCTACGATAATACACTTGTTGTGGACCTTGGGTTATCTCGAGCCCCTACTCCTGGTATGGAAAATGGTGCATTAGGCATGGATACTACCACTAGTACACCTTTACCTTCACATACAATGCATGTTGACACATCCAATGCTCACATTCTGCAAGAAAAGTTAATTAATATTCATGAGGATTTAACACATTTGCAAAAAAACTTGTGTCTTAAAAACATTTCAACCACTACAATTCTTGCTATAGACAACATCCATCGAATGCTTGAAAGTGATGAGGGCTTAGATGTTATGAAACAAATTGTTGAGATATACCAAAAACATGCCTCTAAGACATCTCGACCAACAAATACTATGGTTATCCAAGGAGGATCTCACATCCCTCCTTCAATTGTAGCATCCATACCTACCTATACCACTCCTCAAGTTACAACAACCATGCAACAAGTTAGTCAAGTGACTCCTTCTTTCGCTATTCCAACTAGCATTCCTAGTTCTTTTGTGGCATCGAATGTTCCATCCTCCACCACCTTAACCCCTATTAGTGCACCTTGCACTTGTCCCAGTATTACATACACTCCATCACAATTCTCTTTTCCACCTCATACCACTTACACTGACGCTCTCATTACACAACTCTTCCAAATTATTTCTTCCATGCAACAACAAATATCTACCATAAACCAAAACCAAACCACACCACCCACCTTCTATGTCTGTAGTATCCCATTATCTTTGGAAATCTTAAGAACACCAATGCCACAAGGAATTGATATGCATAGGTTTGAGAATTATGGAGGTAAAGGAGACCCTACTAATCATGTCAATGCATATACAACCTTATGTGGTGATTTTTTCCTTGACGATAAACTATTAGCTAAACTATTTCCTAGGACTTTAAAAGACACTGCCTTGGAGTGGTTTTAAAATTTACCTAATCATTCTATTTGATCATTTAATGAACTTGTTTATGCCTTTATAAGTAATTTCCAAGTCCATATGACCCCCAAAAAGACAATGGCTAATTTAATGAGATGTAAGCAAAACACAGATGAAAAGGTCACTAATTTCATTTGACGCTATTAGTCATTATATGCTCAAGTAGATGTCAAGGTTCATGATTCACATCTCCAAAATATTTTTATCAAAAACTTGCAAACTCACATTTAGGATACGTTGACCATGATAAAATTTCCTTCTTTCCTACACTTATGCACAAACCTTTGTGATTATTATAACTCGATTACTAGTCATGATGCAAAATCCACTTCTAGCCGAGTTGAGAATAATGAACAAAAAAATCAAAACAACTCACACAACTTTAGAAAGCAAAACAAAGGGTTTTTACCATTCAACCCCCTTCCTCAACAACCACCTCAACCTTTCAACAACCAAGTAGCAGCTATTAAAACCACAATATCTTACAATTATGGAGATCTAAAATGACAGTTTACACCATTATCAAACACCCTTCATAACACCATGACCCAACTTATACAACAAAAAATGATTTCTTTACCTCCTGTTAAACCATTAGATACAACTAAACCATTGCCTCCAACCTTTCAACCTAACGCCTATTGTCATTATCACAGACAAAATAGACATGACACAAAACAATTTAAGTGTCTTAAACACATAGTGCAAGATCTCATTGATTCTGGTTGTCTATCCATTTCAAATGCTAATGCAAAAGGAAATACCTCCATTGCCCCACCTAGTAAAAATTTGCAAATTTTTACCAATCCCATGCCTAAACATAATGTGTCATTTTACAAAGCCAGTGAAACTCAAAACAATGATGTGATGATTGTTCATAAAGAGACTGAACATCTTGATAATATTTCACATACACCCTCTATTAATCCTATGGATGAAATGGTGGGAGTGATAGATGTCATCCCTCGTAAGGGAAAAACTAAAAATAATCTTGATATTACTTTCTCTTCTAAAGATATTCTTCCAAATCTTCCCAATGGTCCTCTCTACATAGCCAAATGCATTTATGATAAGCCCACTAATAGGATACTCATAGATCCCGCCTGTGGCGAGAATATGATCACTAAGGAATTTTTGGTCTTGCATGATCTTTATCAAGATTACTATGATAAACCAAGAGCATGGATCAAAAAACATAATGGTTTCACGTTCCCTATGATTGGATTGATCGTTCTTCCATTAGAAATAAGACCTAAGATAGTGGATGTTACATTCTCTATCATTTCACAATCAAATCAGTTTTTTTAGTGGTTAGGCCATCCATGGCTTCACTCGATGAAAGTTGTTCCTCTAGTCATACACAAATTTTTAAAGTTTCTGCATGACAATGACATAATCACTATCCACAGTAGTGGCTTTAACCCTTTATCTTCTAAAGGAAATTTCACCTTAGAATCCTTTTTTCCAGAGCCCATGGAGCCCATCACACCTCATAAAGACTTATTTTTCATTGCTTATCAAAATTCTAAAGCAAAGAAAATTGCCAAATTGTCCCTCCACAACCAATCCCCATCCACTTCCGCTATCCCAATCCTCGATGAGACAATGCTTCAACCTAATTCTGAACTTGAACAAATATTACCATGTTCAAAGCAACCAACAATAAACACTTCACCTTCATCGTCTAAATTCCCAAGAGATAATGACACCAACCCCATCATGCCTCCTCGCATAAAACAAGTTTATAAAGAAAAAGAGAAAGTGATTGACCCATCTCCTTTAGTTCCTTCCATTCTTCCCCCTTGGGAAGAAAATGAGCCTATGGTGGATCAACCCACTCTTACACCCACACATCTTCAAAATAGAATCAAAAGAAACCATGGTGCTAGAGAGCATAAACGTCGACAGTGTCTCCTTGCTCATCAATTGAAAATTGAAGAAAACAAAGAAAATCAACCTTCACCTTTGACATAAGAAATAAATAATGACCCTCCTCCCAAATTGCAACAAAAAAATATGATATAACATCTACAACTTCTGATACACCCCTCATTGGGGATTATCGTTTGTCCCCCTGTCGTGATTAATCTGGATGATAATGATGATGAGGAGATCTCTAAAATAGATGAAGAGGTGCATAATGATCTAAATTCTTTATTTTCCTCTTCCATGAGCTTAAATGATAAATATTTCACACCAAGTGAATAACCTGTTACTTCCCCTAGTTCGGCACTTACAATTCTTCCTTTGGACAGTCAACTGCCCTCAAAATACACTAAACATGATTGGGAAGCATATGACCTGTTAGATGGTTAATTTGCATTCGCCTTTCTAGCCTTTTTCATTTTTCTTTTATTTTCTTTTTATTCTTTTGTATGTGTGTATCGTGTTCCCCCGTAATGTGTGTTTGATGTTCTCTCTCTCTTGTGACATTCTTCTACTCATATCTTCATTCTTCTATATGTCATGCATTTTCATTTTCTTTTTCTCTTTTGTTTTGTGTTTCCTTTTAGGGATGACACAAAGTGTAGAGACACCCTATGTCTCTTCCATGTTGACCCAAAAGTTCCTTTTCCTTTCTTTTTCATTTTTCTTATGTTTCCTTTTGGGGATGATGCAAGGTGTTGAGACCTCAATGTCTCTTCCATGTTGACCCAAAATGGATCTTTATTTTTCTTTTGTTTTCACTCTCTTTGTGTCATTCTTCTAGTTCTATGTATTTGGGGAATGATGATAGTTTTGAGCTCTTTAATCAAAAAAATTCAGCAACGAACAAACTGACCCCAAATCCATAGATCCCTTATGTGTTTGGTGTGTTCCTTTTTGGGGGAAACCATCTTTCTTTTGTTCCTTTTTCCTTCACATGACACAACCTTACTTGGAAACGTATGACTTGGCATATGGGCTTTCCAAGTTGGCTCTCATGTCTCATTTCTTTTCTTTTTTGTATTTTTCATTTGCTACTATAAAGTAATTTCTCACAGAACATTGTGTAGCAATTCCTTTAAAGTGGGGGCATACATTGGCATTATTCATTTGCATTTTTCTTTTTATTGGTTCTTAGTGCAACCTTGTTATTTCATAAGATGTGTTTGTCACTTTTTGTATGACATTAGGTGTGATGTCTTTCATAAGCGTGATCTATCTTATCATATTACATTCCTCTTGGTGGCTTGATGCGACACACTGCATTCCCTAAGTTGAGAATATTCTATTCTTTGATTGGTCCTCTCTTGGAGACATTAGACACAATGTTCCCTAAGTTATAGACCTCACATGAACTTAACAAGACTCATTTGAACATTTTCTTTGCATGTTACATTATGCATTTGCATGGCCACCTTGCATAACACAATTTGTATGCCTGTGGTGTGTTTGCATTTTTTCATGAGTTCTAAGCATACAAGACTTTGCTTGTCTCATGAAGCACGAACCAACATTGCCTTTGTGGTGCCTTATTAAAGTTATCAGGAGGTATAACTTTAGTATGGTTGAGCGAGAAATCTCATTACACAGCATGAATTTTCCCCATAGCCACCTGCTTGTGTGAGTACATACCAACTGAGTGTATGTTTCTCACCTTTTGGGCTTTCTCACCCTGCGAACAACTAGAAGTTCCATGGCCCCAAAGTGAGTATACTTGGTCTTTCTCACCCAGCGGATAGCCATAAGTTTTTTCACCCCAAAGTGAGTACACATTTTTATTTTTCCAAACAAACAACCTAGATCTAATCCACAACAAGCTAGACAAATGATTGAAGCTTTCTCTCATCCTTTCCCATCATCTTGTGTGTTCCTTTGCATTCATGTTTGATTTTCCATGGTATCATTATCTTGGGGGCTTGATCATCCCTCTTGATTATCATTATCTCATCTTATTGAGCATTAGTGCATTCAAACTTCTCTTAATTGCATGATTGGTTACTTTAGTGTGAGTTTGAACCAGGTTCATCCTCTCACTAAAGTGGGGGCTAATTATGGACATGAAAAAAGTAACCCTTCTAGTGGACTTTGGCTTGATTTTTCCTAGATTTAATGTTGTAATGTGGCCAACACGTTCACATTAGGTCTTGGACCCTTGTGAATCATTAAGACTTCTAAGTTGTCTTGTAAAAGTTTTGTGAAGAATTGTAACCCACTTTCACACTTTTATAGGACCCTTTCATCATAATTCACCTAAATAACCCCTTTTTATCATTTACCAAGTCTTATTTTAAAGTGTTGTAACCCATTTTCACACTTTTCTAGACTTGTCATTACTAATTTAACCCTTTCTCATGTTTAAATGACCCCTTAATACACTTTCCAACCATTTTTAAGTGTGGTTTTGAGGATATTCCCATTGGAAAACATTTAATGACATGTAATTCTCGACGCCCACTTAATTTGCTTAAGTGGGACTAAGTGACCAATAGGGGCGACTTAGTCCTTTTTAGCACAAAACTCAAAATTATTTCAATTTTCTGATGGGATTTTGTCCTCTAACCCTTGAGGGTGGCCTGTGATGTGTTATTTTTAGGAAATTTAGTAAAAAAAAATATAAATAAGGGTTTTTCCCCTCATTTTTCATCTCCCAATCTCCTACAATCTTGCACTCATTAAGCATTCAATCTTACAAGCATTCAAGCAATCTAAGCATAATCAAGTCATCCATTGGAGAACTTCATTGCATATCTTTAGATTTAGACATCAAGGCTTTGGTAAGTTTATGACATTGCATATTGTTCATTTATCATTCTCTTTCCATTTCATTTCTTTATCAAAGGTTTGATTACCAAAGTGGGATTTGACCAAGGCAAATCCCTATACTCTAACCCTTAACCATTTTTCCCTCTTTGCATGTGTGTTTGTAGTAGATTTGTCAAAGAAATAGGTGTTGAAAAGTGGTCAACAAGTCATCAAATCTATTCAAGTCAACATAACCCTAATTCAAGCTTGGAGACCCTTTTTATCTCTTTTTTTGTAGAATCAAGATCGGACACCTATTAGAAAAGCAAGTGCAGACCTAAAGCTACAAGATCGTGTCCCAAGATTCCAAAAATCTATAGGTAGAATAAGTCTCCACTACTAGCAGATTAATCCTGGTACCGGGCCTAAAAAGTGGTTTTTGCATTTTTGGATACCCATCTGGCAAATTCATGTTCCGACAAGTTTTCCCGAAATTGGGACTAAGTCACCAAGCCTGGTGTAAGTGTCCCAGTCAACATTTTTAGTCAATTTTTCAGGATTCTAGAATCTCCCCACATCATATTTCAGATTCTAGGTGCAGCTCTCCAATTCTATTTTTTTATTTCATCATTTACTTGCATTTTTAGGTGTTTTGCATATCATAGTGTGTTTTCCATCACTTTACATTTCTTAGGTTTTGCATCATTAAATAATTTTCTTTTCAGATCAATGCATTATTAAATCATAATTAGACATATTTCATCTCAATTAAATTAATCTTGAGTGTGGAAATTTGCATTTTGAATCCCATTTCCCCTTTTCTCCTTTTAGATGAAAAACCCTAGAAGGAGCTAAAGTAGTGTGGGAAATTCAAAATTATTGTCCACAATAGCTTTATTAGTTAAGGTTGAGATTGAAAAACTCCTTCAGGTTGGTTTTATCAAACCTATTGATTATTCTCCTTGGATCTTGAACATTATTGCAGTTGTGAAACTTGACAATCATATTAGGATATGTATGGACTTTCATGATTTAAATAAAGCATATTGAAAAGATGATTTTCCCCTTCCTAATATCAACATGATAGTGGAATTGACTGTGTGACATGACGACTTGTCATTCATGGATGGATTTTTTTGGATATAATCAAATCTTCATCAACCCTCAAGATCAATACAAAATAGCATTTACTGCAGTTTGGCGAACATTTTGTTGGGTAGTCATGCCTTTTGGATGAAAGAACATAGGCACAACATATCAATGAGCTATGAAATTGATATTTCATGATTACATACATAAGATTTTGGAATATTATGTTGATGATATTCTAGAAAAATCTTTAAATCGACAAGATAATGTGAATATCCTTCAAAAAATATTTGAGCACATGAGAAAATATAACATGAGATTGAATACAAAAAAGTGTGTCTTTGGCATAGATAGTGGAAATTTTTTAGGTTTTATAGTATCTCACAGAGGCCCATTGAGGTGGACACAAAGAAAATTGATTCTATATTTAACATTCTACCTCCTAGAAACATTTCTTAGTTACACACTTTACAAGGAAGAATTCAGGCTATCTTTCATTTTGTCGCATCCCTAGTGGACCAAGCATTACCCTTTACACATCTTCTTAAGAAAGAGGTTCAATTTAATTGGAATAAGGATTGTAAATAGGCTTTTGAGAATTTGAAATATTACCACACTTCTCCACCTATTTTACAACTCATTATGCAAGAAAAACCGTTTATCCTTTATACATCAACATTGCCCCATGCTCTCACAACATTGTTTCCCAACAAGATGAAAATGGTAAAGAACATCTTATTTATCACATGAGCCAAACTCTAATTGATTATGAAACACAATACACAACAATAGAAAAATAATGTTTGGCTCTTGTATTCAATACTAGTAAATTGATACATTACTACTGAATGTTGAAGTACATGTGATGATGAAATCCAATCCTTTAAAACATCTTTTTGCTAAAACAGATTTACTAGGATGTTTAACTAAGTGGGTTATGTTAACTGATTTTGACCTTAATTTTTTCTCACAAAAATAAATTAAAGGACAAGCTTTAATTGAACAATTAGCTAAGGATCCTTCTGCTCTAGCACTACCTAATAATGATTCATTCCTTGACGATAACATGTTGACAATTGAACCTGATACATGGGAGTTATACTTTGACGGCTCTAGGTGTAGAACTAGATCTGGCGTAGGGGTATAATAGTCCCTCTTGCAAGAAATCCTATTCCCTTGTCCTATCACTTAAACTTCCTATGAAAAAACAATGTAATAGAATATGAAGCTTTAATTGTAGGATTATGCGTTGCTTTAACTCTAGGGGCCTAAGAAATAAAGATATTCGATGATTCACAATTAATCATTAAGCAAATAAATGGATCGTATCAAGAAAAACATGAAAAATTATCAAAATATAAGGATCTCACAATGAATCTATTAGAAATATTTGATTCATTCACCATTGATAACATCCCACATAAAGATAATCAACATATGGATGCAATGGCGAGTGTGGCTTCCCTTATATCTCCTCAAGATCCTTCAAAATATTTCACATTCATTGTCCATACAATTATGAAACCATCAATAGAAGATAAAATTGAAGAAATATTATCGACCACCATGGAAAACTCTAGTGAATGGTACTCATTGATATTTAATTATTTAAAATATAGTACCTTTCTTGAGCCGACAACTAAGAATATTCGAGCTCGACTTCAAAAACTTGTGTCTAGATACATAATCGTTATTGACATGTTGTATAGGTATTTTGATGGTCATTTACTTACATGCCCTAAGCAATCTAAAATACCCATAGCACTTGTGGAAGCTCACGTAGGTGCTTGTGGAGGCCATTTTGGAGGAAGATCATTAGTTCAAAATTTAATCCACATAAGCTATTATTGGAGGAACATGGAACAATATTGCTTCAAATATGTTAAGAAATGCCACAAATGTCAAGCGCATAGCAATTTGATTCATGCTTTTTCTTTCGAACTTCGTGCTCAAGTACCTATTTGGCCATTTTCGGTATGGGGTTTGGACCTTATTGGAAAATAATCACCACCTTCCTCTGCCAGACATACATTCATAATTATTGCAACAAACTATTTCAAAAAATGAGTAGAAGCTATTTCCCTTTGTTCAACAACTGCCAATGTGATATGTTGTTTCATATTGGAACACATTATTGCTCACTTTGGACTTCCTTCCACGTTATTTTTGGAAAATGGGACACCATTTAAGAATAATGATGTGAAAAAATTCTTAGAAACAATTATCCAACATCATTTTTCAACACCCTACTACCCGCAATCCAACGATCAAGCTAAATCAAATAATAAGACTCTCGAGTAAATCCTAAGGAAAATAGTAAGAGAAAATAATAAGGATTGGCACACATAGTTGACATGTGCATTATGGGCTTATCATACTAGTATTAGAACATCAACTGGGAACACTCCTTATAACCTTTTCTATGGTGTCGAAGCAATAATTTCATTGGAGCTAGAGATTCCTTCATTAAGAATTTCTCTTCAAGGACTTATTGATGACAATACTTATAAGGAACAACGATTGCATTAGCTTGAAATTATTGATGACTAGTGCATTAACACTCTTGAGCATCTCCAAGCTTATTCTAGAAGAATGAAACATTGTTACAATGATAACGTTATCCCTCGAGCATTTACTAAAGGTGACTCGGTGTTATTTGAGAATCAATGTAACGTCAATGCCACCCCAAGTGAAAAAGGAAAATGAAGTCCTAATTGGTTAGGACCTTACATAATTGATTAAATTTATGGGTCTAGAGCATACACGTTAATAGAAATGGATGATACACCTCTTAAAGAACCTATTAATACAAAAAAATTGTGTTGGTACTATATCTAATCTTCTTGAATAGTGTGAATAATAAAGCAGTGGTGTTAGAGTTAGTAGATAACATTCTTTATTCTCTCGCATTGCTTTGTTCTTGACAAACAATCATTTGTGTGTCTTGAATACTAAAGTAATTATTTAAATTAATTTTAGATAGTTACTTTAGGTTTCAGACTATTCAATTTTATCTTGTATGTTGTGTTAGATTAGATACTTATATGCATTTAATGTTCTTAATTAGATCATAGGTGCATTTAATTTAACATAACATACTTAATCATAATGTTGCATCTAAACAAAACTAGAATAGTTTTAATTAGATCACATAGAACATGTTAAATCATGGAGACATTTATTAAATAGTCTTACAAAGATTATTTGATAAATCACATTGCTATTTAATTTAAAACACATAAGCATAAACAAACAACCAAATGTAAAATGATCATATATCACTGATACATTTTGACATTTTTTTCAACGGCAGGTCGTCGGAATTCCGACGGCTCTTCGTCGCTGTTATTGCGTCGGAATTCAAACGGCATTTGAAATGTCAAAATTCTGACCCGACATTCGTCGAAAAAAATGTCAAAATGTATCAGTGTATATATCACAAATTTTTGAGTACATTTCATAAAATATACAATGCTAGGGTGGCCTGTGGCTACCAGATTCCTCAGGATCTGGTGATTGCATATGTTTTGAGATAGTCTGTTGAGATACGGTAGAATGTGATTGTGATCATAAAATAATAAGAGAATCCAAGGCATACTATAGACCATGTGCTCATCCAACAACCATGGTCTCCTATTTGATGGCCTCTAAGTACTCTCACTCTATGTGGTCTTTGTCTACCTGTAGCTTGGCTACCTTTGCATGAAGTCTCTTGACCTCCACTAGACCTTGAGATAACAAAATCTCCTCATATGTAGCCTCGGCTCAATCAACACGCCTAGTAGTGCCCTCATATGCTACTCTCAATCTAACATAAGGCTCGAACAACTCTAGGTCCCACTCCATGATGGGTGGGGGCACGTAATCTATATCGATAACCTGATCGAATATTGAAGGAGGCACTATCTCTATAGCTATCCATCAGTAGAGATCCTGCAAATCTCTCATAAACCCTGTAAAGATAAAAATCATAAAGCTAATCAACATGCATCATGATATACATATATAAATTAAAAGCATAAGCATGAACATAAGTGTAAGCATAACAATAAATAAAATATCATCACCTAGATCTCTGGACGGTTGTGTAAAGACAGTCTCATCCTATGTAGGAGGCATGGAGGAAGTTCTAGCCTCTCCATGCTCGTAAGTGCTGGTGCATTCCATAGATGTCAACTATGATATAGTAACATAGGTGGGAGTTGGATCTCTCCACTCATGGGAAATTAGACCCTCGTTTGTTGTGTCACTACCCTCACTCATCAATTGTTCCTCATCCTGATCCTGATCCTCCTCTCCCTCATAGTCTAGGTCTACCTCCTCGTCGTAGTCCTCATCTATCTCATTTGAAAATAGATTTGAGGCCTTGAGCCTTGTATCCTTACCTATCTCCTCATCATCCCTTTGATCTGGAAGTGGTCCTGCAAAGCCTATAGGTTGGTCCATGGGGAACACAGGAGTTGGTTGTGTTGCTGCCCACCACTCCTCGTATGCATCTATAGCACTGATGTCATCAACATTGGAGACTAGGAGAATATCTAGATTATCGTATGAATCATTGGATCTAACATCATCCACTTAAAGTCATTTAGTATCTCCTAGCCTCTGGGTACTCTGCACTGATCACCTATAAAAAGGGTGTGCTACTAGTGGTACCAGTATCTGACCAAACTGCAGCATGACACGATCGTAGTAGAATGGTCTTACTATGTAATTGTGCCTCCCCAAAAGAAACCTATCCCTTTGCATCCTCCTCGGTCGTTGGGTCTCATCTGGACACTGTGGTGTCAGTTGGTATGGTCTCCAAAGGACCTCCTCCCGATCTAGTCGGTCAAATTGAAATCTACAAAAATGTAAATCTCCATACTGCCATGACCACCTCAATGGATGGTTGAATGTGCATGGATATCCTAAGGAAGATATAGATGGAAACCTTGTTGTCCTAGTGCATGTGATATGCTCCAGGAACCAAATTTGCAATAATGTACAATGTACCATGCTATCCACCTCGTGATATGTGAACCACCCTAAATCATAATATAGATGTGTAAGAATGTTATGGCCCTATGCATAGATGGTCATGTGGTGCTCCATCTATCGTATCATGTGAACTAGGCCTCCATCCAGGTGTGCTCTCCAACCATCAGGGATGAGTACTAGTGCTACTATGAATATCATGATCTCTCTCAAGAGTGATGACCATGCATATATAGTAGCCATGCTAATTCAATACGTGGCCCTATGATCTCATTTTGAACTGGTCCTCCAAGGCAATATCCTATATTTCCTTGCATCTATGCATATATATGATCCCCTGCGAAGTGCACAATCTTACCTCAAATAGGAACTTGAAGGATGCAATGTACATCCTCTAGGGTGATCGTCATCTTGTTGGTGGGTAGATGAAATGTACAGGTGTCTACATTCCATCTCTCTACTAGTGCCATCAACATGGCATCATGGTACCTCATGGGAGGCATGAGGTACACCCAATAAATCCCAATGATCTGTAAAATATGATTGTTTACCTCTGATAATGTCGATACAAGGTGTCATAGACGACAAAATAATCTACCACCAAGACATTGTCATGACTGAGGTGGAATCTAACAAAAGAGAAAAATATGTCCTATAAGCATTCTAAAAATCTTAAATCTATACATCAATAGTCAAAAAGTGTGCTAAAGTTGCTCTAGGACACTTTTCTAAGGGTCCTAGACACTTTATTTCTAATTTGGGACACTTTGCGAAGAAACGAGACACTTTGTGAAAAAGTGGAACACTTCAAGAAAAAGTGGGACACTTTGTGAAAAAGTGGGAAACTGCAAAAAAAGGGGACACTTCGCAAAAAAAAGGGACACTTTGTGAATTTTTCTTCCAGAGTCCTAAATCTAACTAGAAATGCATAAAATATAAAATAAACATGCATAAAAAAGGCTAAGGTACATAAGAATTCACTCACCTGATGCTAAAGGTTTCCTCGTGCCACCTCCTCATGTAGGCTATCAATTCTTGGGGGTACATACTCTTGAGCACTTGGAATTTCCACTCACTCTCCAACAAAGTCAAAATGCAAGAAGGTAAAAAGACAAAATGATTACAACTTACTTCACTTTTGGTGCAGGAGCACCTAGCTCTTTAAATGCTTTCAATAGGAAAATTTTTAAAAGGTGAATTTTCAATTGTAGAACCATGTAAAAGCATGTAAATCTTTGTAAAAGGTCACCCCAATGTGATTAAGAGTCCATTAAGGTCATTCGGAGGTAAATCAAGTCAATTGGCAAAAATATGCTAAAAGTTGTAAAAGATGTAAAGATGGAAAATTTGCAAAAAAAATGTAAAGGAATGTAAAGGGTCATGAGGGAAAAGAAAGGATTAGTTGTTGTAGATGAGGGGGTAGTTGCTTTAACTATCGAAAAACACCTTTAAAAGGCATGGAAAAGGCATGGAAGACATTAGACTTTGTAATCTTGAATAAAATTTTCAAATAAAGTCCTTGTTTTGCATTTTCTCTGTGTTTTTTCTCAATTATAAGTCCTATACAGACTATACAGCAGCCTTGGGGTTGTGATTTTGTTTTGAATTCATCAAGGAATGTGTCTTCCTTCAAAATAAGTTGGTTTTGAGAGTTTTCATTGGAGTTTGAGGGTCTTATAAGGGTTAAAATCACCATCCCACCAATGTAGGTTTAGGAGATTGGTGGGATGGATTGTTTAGTGTGTTTTAAGATTACTTTAAGTGGTTTGTGTGTTGGAAGGGCCATGGAATTCAAGAGTAAAGAGGTGATGTTATTGTTACAAAGGAAAATACAGTGATATATATGCATGAATGGTTGCTACAGTCTAGGGTTTGCAGAGATAACAATTGTGGAGGTTGGAAGAGAGTTTCTAAAGCATGGGAAGACTTATCCAAGCATGATTGAAGTGGTTACAATATGGTATAAGGTTTGCAATGGTCTTTTTCATTAAACTCTCATTCTAATCAGCTTTAAGGAACTTGTATCAAGGGTTTTGTTGTTCAGTGCAACTTTGAGCTTTTCTATTCCAAAAATTAGAAGAATCTTGAGTTTTGAGATAGGTAGAAAGACTGTTTGAAGTACTTTTTTGTTTTGGTGGCATTTTAAGACAACTTTCTTTGATAAAATGGCCTAATTGGGGCTCTTTTCCAGTGAATAGAGCATTGATTCTCCTAAGTTTTCTAAAATAAGTACTTATGCTTTTGTAGTATGTTAAAATAGACTAAAATGGGTCCATGGAACAGTAAATGGTTTATGGGGATGCATTATATATTGTCAAGAATACCCAATTTAGGTGTTGTGCTACAAGTAAATTTGGGGTTGAATGCAAAGGATATGGAAAATCTGCTAAAAAGTAAAATAAGTGGATGATTATATTTTTTTGTGTTGGTGGTGTTGGTGAATATGTCAAAATGCTCTGGTAAATATTTAGAAGGTTAACTTATTGATTTTGGTGATATGAGCAAGATGAATCTTATGTGGAACCATGGTGTTTTGAGTAAAATAGGTAAAGGATCTGATGACACAGTGTTTTCTGAATATGTTCTTGATTTTTTTAGTTAAAATGAAGGTGTTTACTGTGACTTGAAGGATTGGTAAAGATTTTGAAACAAGAATACTTGAGGTGTTGATATTTTTCCTTGTGGAATAAGTTGCAAAGTTGAGTAAATTGATGCATGATGAAAGTATGGTTTGTCTTCAGAGATTCTAATTAGGTTTTATATTGGTACTATAATTTTTATGATGGAAAAGATGTTCTTGAGTCTGATAATGATTTGGAATGTTGATGTGGTGAGTTGGCTTGTTGATAGCCTTGAAGTTCTAGTGAAATTGATGAATTTTGGTGAAGGAATAAGTGATTTTGTTAGTTGATCTTCTCCAAATTGAGGTTGGGTCTGATGTACCATAGTTGATTAGTTGTTGAATTGATGTTGTTGATAGATGACCTTGCATCAACTTTTTGCTCTTATATATGTTTAAACTAAGTCTTTTGCATATTAGGGTTAAAATTTCTTTTCATTCAAACTAGCATACTAGGGGACAGAGAACTCCACTTTCGAAACCATTTGTTGTGTTGGATTCATGATTCCACACCTGTCCTCATCATATATATATCACTATGTGGTATGGTACTTAGAAATAACCTATGATATGACCTATATAATTCAATGTGGTTAGACTGCTACCTTCAATGCGGTTAGATTGCTACCTTGACTCAACCTCCATAAAGCAAGCAGAATCAAGGGGGGGCATACATCAACCCTCAAATTTGATTTCTATGATAATTCAGGTAAGAGGATTTTTGAACGACTAACAAATTGGTGTTGCAGGATGTGGCTCCTAATGTTGTGGTTTTGCAGATAGCTATAGTGGGGGCTTCATTCTCCTAGGCTCGCAAATGAATCCATATGAGTATCCTTTTATGAAACAAAGTTAATTGTTTAGAGTCCTTTACCTTGCATATGCACGCAGAGTCATATGGGTGCTAAAGTGGGGGATAAATTTAGTGTAGAAAATTGTACTCCCTTCTTGGAGATGGTATAATTTCACACTTTGTACCTATTTTAGCACCCCTGCATTCATGGTCCTTTAAATCATCATTAATAGACCCCTAAGACCTTTTATTTCAAATCTCAAGGCTTAATTCAACTAAAATCCTGATAAAATCAACAAAAGCATTAATTTTTTTAACAACCCATCATTGGCCTACCCCGAAAAGATAGGGTGCGACTCATATGCCACCTTGGGCATATGAGTCCCCCTAGGTTGGATCCATACGCCACTGTAGACACATAAAAATGACCTAGGCTTGCAAGCTCTATTTTCACCCTTTCTTCTAGCATAATTGAGACATTTTAATTATGTCCTTGGTCCACTTTCGACTATTAATTGAATAATTCATAATTATTTAATTAATTCATGTCCTTTATTCTTCATGATTATTAAATAAATAAATTTTATTTATTTATTTAATATGTCACTAATTATCTATTGTCTCTCCATAATTAAATAAATTTCTTAATTTATTTAATTATTCTTGTCTCCTATTTTCTTCCTAATTATTAAATAAATAAATCTTATTTATTTAATATGTCACTAATTCTTTTAAGTCTTCTTATAATTAAATAAATTCTTTAATTTATTGAATTATTTCCACCTTGACATTTCCCTCATTTTAAATAAAATTATTTATTTAAAATAGTCCCACTTTCTAATTTCCCTCTTTTTAGTAAATAATTCAAATTAATTATTTACTGTCATGTGACCCCACCTTTTGAGTTAAATTATTTTTTAATTCAAAATAGTCTTTTTCCTCCAAAAATCAAGTAATTTCTATTATTATTTGATTTTCTAGTCACCTCTTTTTCTGTGCCAATCTTATCTCTTGTCACATGCATTGTCAACCCTTAATTTGATTTTCTAAAAATCAATCTTGTCCATTCATTTTGAATTCTCCCTAGTGTTTCCCTAACCCTAATTGTGGGTTGTCATATTGAATCTTGACCATTGATTCTAGGGAACTTGTCAACTTTTAATCTTGGCCACTCACTCAAAATTGCATTTTCTATAAAATGGAAATTTTTCTCTCATTTTGTCACCTCATGCTCTTGCAATCTTATACAATTTTGTTTTAGGAAATATCATACTCTTGCACTCTTGTCATTTTTTCATAGGCATATTTACATCTCATTTGGCATAATTTAGAAATAGTTTAGATGCTTACTAGTTGCATGCAATCACTCAAATCTTTCAACATTTGCTTAGGGCTTGTCATTTCCATTAGATTGCTCACATCAAATCTGAGGGCAACATCATATTTTTAGCAAGTTGAGAAGGTATAATGGAGGTCAGCCATGGAGAATGAAGACATTTGGTGAGATATTTCCATATGTTTTCATGTTATTTCCTTTACACTTCATTATTGCTTTGAATTTTTATGTTTTACATTTGATCTGCTAACCCTAGGAAAATTCCCTTAGTTACATTGGTGAACGCGATGCCAAAATCGAGCATTTTTTGTTTTTTCGTATGACATTTTTCTATTTTGCAGGTACATGTATAGCCAAGACGCATTTGTTTTGCAGAACGATGCATCTGACATTTTGTGATGCATTTGCTTCTCTAAGCGACACATCCGCCATCCTGTGATGCATATGACTTGCATAGTGACACATCTACTCGGACGTAACACATTTGACTTGCAGGTTTGTGCATTTTTCTGTTAGATTCCAGTGCACAAAACTGAGCCACATTTTTTGTACGGAGCGACGCAATCGCTTTGGTACGATGCATTCGTCTGGTAAACTTTTGCATTCGGGTTTTTCCATATTTTTCCTATTTTCTTTTTGGAAATTTTTATTTCCTTTGGCAACTGTTAGTTAGGGGTTTTTGGTTACTAATGGGTTGTTGTAGCATGTGGCTTTGATTATTTCATGGGTACAGGGAATATCTTTGAAACTACTAACAAGTGGTTTTGTAGGTTCGATTGTCCAAGATTTTCAATTTGAAAACATTGTGTTTGTTTTTTTTTTTAGATTAGAAAAGACTTCAATTGGTGCTTTAAAAATAACATTTGCTTGTCCTTTGTTTTATTTTTCTTGAAGGTGGTAGGTGATTATTCTCTCACCTTGTGCAAACTAGGTGATTAGAAAACCAGACCCATCTTATTTTGTGTTTACCTTGATTCAATAATCGAAGCATCCTCTCCCCTTGCACACTTGTGCAATCCTAGGTGTAAGAGAAACAATTATTGACTCTAGAAATTGGGCCTTCCTTGGTGGGAAAAATTACTCACCCCAAGGCAACTCAAATCGGAAATGGGGCACTTTGGCCAAGGTACCCCCGACTGGTATAAAAATGTGAATCCTAAGGGAAAGCCTAAGATTATGAGTGTGGATGTGTCATACAGACAAAGTAGGATTCCCCAAAACCCTGTTGAGCATAACCTCTTCAGGCTAAAATTCCTCCTTTAACAGAGCCTAATCTTTTCCCCATGTATGGCCACTCGAATGGGGGTCCCAAACTAAGCACCTTTGTGTAGTAGCCAAAATCCCTCTATTTGCTAGCGCAACAACAATCCTTGTGAAGGCATCCACATTCTTGCAATTCTTAGTAGAGGTGATCAACCTACCATGGGAGATTTATGGGGGTTGGAAGCTTGGTTGGCCTGATAAGTAGTGCACTATAAAGGGGAGCTCGTGCAGCCGAGATTTTGGATTCACATGCTAAGAATAAGTGTGGTTGGGGAAAACCACATGGAATCTAGCAAATATTGTCCATGCCAACCTAGGATTGTGCTTGTCTTCATTGTGTTTGTTTCAAAAGATAAAATATTGTGTTTTCCAAGTGTTTTCTAAGACATTCAAACAAACAAACATCACTTGCAGATCTAGAAACAAACAGTCAACCTCAAATAATTCAGATTTTGACCAAAATTGCAAAAAAATAGACCTTTTGCATTCTACACCACATTTGATACTTTATGCGCTGAATTTTCTTTGATAAACTGCATTTTCTTTTCAGAACACCGCATTCGTCTAGCCCGAACCGCATTTTCTTTACAGAAAACCACATTCACAATACTAAGTTGCATTTTCTTTTTGTAGAACCGCATTCACTAAAGTTAAGCCGCATCTGCTATACTACGATGCATCTGTGACCTGAAACGATGTATTTTCCTGGAAAAAACAAAAACTCTGTCACAGACCAAAAACCGAGTTCAAATCTATCCAAGCTGTCTATAAACATATTTTTCCAACTGCCTCTGCTAGAAACTAGAAATAAAATTGCTCAAATTATTCAACCGTTTGCATCTTTAGTTTGCATTTTACCCATAGGTTCATCCTTGCAAAATTTAGTTTCATCCTTAGACATCATCATCTTCATTTTCAATCATAAACTAGTCCTTAGGTCCTCATTTCAATTGCACATTTTGGATTAGGAAAACCCTACCATACTTTGAGAAATAATTGCCTTCAAAAGTAGGTTATCATTGGACTTAGGCATCATTATCTTCTTTAGTCATTGTCCTTTTGTGAGACCTTTCCAACTCAAAATTCTAGTTAAGAAACCTCACTTGTCATTTTGTCCTTGTCATTTAGTCCTTCAAAACAAGTCCTTTGATATTCCAAAATTGACACATAGATCAAGCTTAGGGTGGTTAAGCAACCTTCTTCCAAATCATCTAGACCTTTGCATTTGCATACTTTAGACATTCAAGTCATTTTAGTCTTCACCTTGCATATCTTATCCTTGAAAAATCCAAAAATATTGTCATAACTTTCATCTTAGTCCTCATTTGGCATCTAGACTTTGCATTGGTCATTTCCTTAGTCAACATTTTTGTATTAGTCCTTATTGTCGCCATGTAATTTGACATCCTTTCTTGACAATTTTATCACCTTGCATTAGTCATTTCCCTTAGGAAAACATCATTATCACTTTGCATTGACATCCTCTATTCCAAAAATACAAACAAAAAAAAATTAGTGTCATAACTTGTCATCTTAGTCTTCATTGACCTTTGGCATTAGTCATTTCCTTTAGACAACATTGTCATATTGCATCCCTTATTATCAAAAATCCAAAAACCTATTTTGCATTAGCATATTGCATTGTCTGTTGATGTTAGCAGCGTTTGTAGCATCCTTCCAGCGATATCATTACTTTGAATAAATTAAATAATAGCTATAAGCTATCTAATTTATAAGATCTCAAGAGGCACGATTTTTTTTAAAGACATCTATTTGTTAAGCAAACAAATTATAATGAAGAGACACAATTTTCTATCAAGGCTGACCTTGATACAAAGAGGCGCGAATTTCAAAAGAGATGTCTTCTTGTTAAGATGTGATGTTGGCCGACATTGTGTTTTGTAGAGTCACGTCCTCTCCTCTAGTTTGTATATATATTTGTTGGCATTATCATTGTTCACATCAATCAAGCAAGTTCGAATAATCATTTTTTTTAAGTGCGAATTATTCTAAGAGCAATGTGAATTATTCTAAGAGCAATACAAATTCTTCTAAGAGTAGTTTGAATTCATCAAGGGCAGAATTGAATACTGTCAGGTGCAGATTATTATCTGCTTTTGTATCTTGTGTAGGTGTTGCAGGATTTGCCTTGTTATTGGCCTCATTGTAAAGATAATTTTTGCCTCCATTTATATATATAAGTGAGATCTTTGTTGTTGGGTTTTTCTCCCTCAAGAGGAGGGTTTTCCCAAGGTATCTTCTATGTTATTGTGTTTGATTTTGATTTAATTTTATGTGTAATTATCTGATCACTAAATTTAACATGGTATCAGAGTGGGTGTGAAAAATATCGTGATTAGATTCGTGCTTTCACAACATTACTCTATTCTTTGTTCAAGATTCTTGTCTATCTATACATCATTTAAGATGGTGAATGAATTGAATATCGAGGATAGACTCGATGGAGCTTCAAACTACACCTCATTGAGATTCTGAATCATGCTTACATTAGAGGAAAATTATTTGGTTGAATTTGTGGAGACCAAGGTTCCCGAACTTGAAGAGGAAGAAGAGAAGCTGCAATGGAGGAAGAAAGATATCAAAGCAAAGAAGTTGCTAGTTGAATCCGTTAAAGACCACATCATCCCTATTGTTTCTAAGTTAAGGATTGCAAGGGAGATGTTCAAAACTTTGGAAGAAATGTATGAAATAAACAACACCAGCCGGGCTCTTGCGCTGAAGCAACAACTTCATCATGTGAAGATGACAAAAGGAGAGACCGTGATCGCCTACTTCATGAGGATTGCAGAATTGAGAGATCAGCTCTCCACAATTGGTCATATGGTTGAAGATAAAGATTTGACAATGCTTGCACTCAATGGCTTGCCATTATCTTGGGAGTCCTATATTCAAGGAATTAGTGTGAGGTCTAAACTCCCGAAGTTTGATCGTTTGAGGGCCGATTGCATCCAAGAGGAATCAAAGTTGATGGCTAAAGGTGTTGGTCCAAGTTCTTCTAATCAAGAAATCCATGTTCTTGCAGCCCAAGCTTTGAAGAAGAAAGGAAAAGGTGGAGAGAAGGGTCACTTCAAGAGGAATTGTGATAAAGGAAATGATGATGCTCCCCCTTCCAAGAAGAAACGAGACTTGCCTAAAATTCAATTCTTTAGGTGTGACAAGTTTGGTCATTTTGCCAAACATTGCCCTGACAGACCTAAGCATCAAGCCTTCGTTGCAGATGTAGATAATTTTTCTCCTCAGAAGGATGAATATCTATTTTTCTCAACCTTGTCAAGCAATGTTGCCACTGAAACCAACACACGGTTGATTGACAGTGGTGCTTCTCGTCACATCACCGGGTTCAAGGAGCACTTATCAAGCTTGGTGAAGAAAGACTCTTTGGAACAAGTTATCATTGGAGACGATGCTAGCTACACCGTGAAAGGGATTGGGACCTCTACTCTCCATTTGGATTCAGACATCACACTTCACTTGAGCAATGTTCTTTATGTTCTGGGGATCAAGCGCAATCTCATCTCTATTTCAGCCCTAGAAGATAAAGGATATCAAATTGCCTTCTCAAAAGGCAAAGTTCTTGTATGGATGGAGAACTCTAGCTTCAAGGATGCTCAAGTTATTGGAGTTAGACATAAAATTCTTTATAGGTTTTGCACTCATCCTCTACAATCCTTGGTTCATGATACTTCTTCTCTATGTGATCTTTGGCATCGAAGATTGGCGCATCTACACTTTCGTGCCTTGCCTATTATGGAGAAGATGGTGATAAGTCTACCTAAATTCGACAAGGAGCATGAAGGAACTTGCAAGGGATGCACTCTAAGTAAGAATGTAAAATCCACCTTTCATAGTAGTGAAAATAGATCTAAGAGTATTTTAGATCTCATCCATTCAGATTTATGTGGTCCTATGTTTGTTCCGTCTTCAAGCAGATTTTTGTATTATGTATTGTTTATTGATGATCACTCTAGGAAGACTTGGATTTATTTCTTGAGGTATAAAGAGTATGAGGAAGTATTAGCTAGATTTAAGGAGTTCAAAGCCTTAGTATAAAACCTTTCTGGTAAAAGAATTAAGGTCCTTAGATCTGACAATGGTGGAGAATACACCTCTGGTATTTTTCTAGACTATTGTATTAATGCAGGGATTAAGAGGGAGTTTTGTGTTCCCTATAATCCTCAGTAGAATGGTGTTGCAGAAAGAAAGAATAGGACAATCATGGAAGCAGCAAAGGCCATGATTCATGATCAAGATTTGCAAACTTTCTTATGGGAAGAAGCCTCCAGGACAGCTGTATATGTGCAGAACAAAAGTCCTCACAAGGTCTTGGAGAATATAACTCCGGAAGAAGCCTTCATAGGGAAGAATCCTAAAGTCAGTCACTTAAGAATCTTTGGATGTCCTGTTTATATCCATGTTCCGAAGGAGAAGAGAACTAAGTTGGAGCCTTCTAGTAAGAAGGGAATCTTTGTGGGCTACAACAAGACATCTAAATCCTATAGAGTTTACATTCTAGGACAAAATTTGATCGATATCAGTAGAGATGTTACCTTTGAGGAAGACATTGCATTTAGGAGATCCAAGGGAACTCACATGGAGTTCAATAACGAAGAGTCTCCTCGGGATATGGAAGTTGACCATACTCTTGAGATTTAGAGGGAGACTGTTGAACCAAAAGAAGATGTTGATCCTATTGAACCCTTGGAGCCTATTGATGGGCCTACTAACATTGTCATTGGAAGAAAGAGACCTCTATGGGCTAGGCACACTATGCAAGAGGTAGAAAGCTTTGCAGCTCCTAGAGGCACATTTGGAGAAAGTAAAAGGCCTCATAAGTTCTTCAATTATGTTGCCTTGATGAGTCAGATTATTGATTTAGAGCCTTCATGTGTTGAAGAAGCATCCAGTCATCAAGTTTGGAGAGATGCAATGGCAGAGGAGTATCAATCAATTCTGAAGAATGATGTTTGGTACATTGTTCCTAGACCTAAGAACAAATCAGTGGTATCTTCGAAATGGCTCTTCAAAATCAAGCATGTTGCAGATGGGAGCATTGAGAAGTATAAGGAAATATTTGTGGCTCGAGGGTTTTCTCATAAAGAGGGAGTTGATTACGAAGAAACATTTGCTCCTGTTGCTCGTTACACTTTTGTTAGAACTATCATTTCCATTGCTACATCGATAGGATGGAAGATTCATCAAATGGACATGAAGACTACTTTTCTCAATGGTGTAATTGAGGAAGAAGTTTACATTGAGCAACCTGATGGTTTTGAAGTTCATGGGAAGGAGTCACATGTGTGTAAGCTGAAGAAGGCTTTTTATGGTCTCAAGCAAGCTCCTTGTGCTTGGTACGAAAGGATTGATTGGTACCTATCCAGTTTGGGCTTCTTGAAGAATGATACTAATTCAAATCTCTACTTCAAGGTAATCAATGGAAATGCTTTAATTTTGGTTTTATATGTTGATGATCTGATCCTTACTGGAGAAGATCACCTGATTCTTGAGTGTAAGGAGTTGACTTCAAAATTTGAGATGAAGGACCTTGGGCTCATGCATTACTTCCTTGGATTAGAATTCTGGCAGAAACCAGATGAGATGATTATAAGTCAAGGAAAGTACACCATTGATATACTTAAGAGATTTAGCATGATGGATTGCAAATCCATGTCTACACCTATGGAGACCAACCTACATAAGTTGAAGGAGGCTACAGCTAATTCAGACTTGGTGGATCCTACATTGTATAGATAATTGATTAGGTCTCTGATGTATTTGGTTAACACTAGACCTGATATTTGCTATGCAGTGAGTGCACTTAGCTAGTTTATGTGTGATCCTAGATAGATACATCTTGTTGCAACTAAACATATCCTGAGATACTTGTGTGGCATAGTTGGATATGGGTTGAGGTATACTTTAGATGCAGACCTAGAGTTACATGGTTTTACAGATTCTGATTGGGCAGGGTGTGTCACAGATCGAAAGAGCACATCTGGTTGTTGCTTCAGTTTGGGTTCTGCTATGATTTCCTAGTGCAGCAGGAAGCAGTCATCTGTAGCATTGAGTACAGCAAAGGCCGAATATATTGCAGCTTGTATGGCAACTCGAGAAGTTGTGTGGCTTTGTAAGCTCCTTGCAGGATTGTTTGGACAATCAATGGAGCCTACTACCATCCATTGTGATAATCAAAGTTGTGTGAAGCTTTTTGTTAATCCTGTGTTCCATGACAGAACGAAGCATGTTGAGATCAAGTAACACTACATCAGAGATATGGTACTGTGAAAGGTTGTACAGTTGAGGTACATCAGCACTGATGAGCATATGGCAGATATTCTCACCAAGCCTCTCTCTATGATAAAGTTTGTATACTTTCAAGATAAGCTTGGTATGGTGGAGAATCCAGCCTTAACTAAGAAAGAGTCTCAGTATCAGTGATCCTTTCTTTGAGTCCTTCTCTGTGAGAGAATTCCAATTTTAAATTCCTTATTTTTATATCTCTTACCATAGTATGGTTGTAGCCATTATGGTAGATATCATGTTGAGGCGATATCCAATATCACAATTGAGGTGATATTTATCTTTTACCATAGTATGGTTGTAGCCATTATGGTAGATATCGTGTTGAGGCAATATCCAATATCACATTGAGGTGATATTTATCTTTTACCATAGTATGGTTGTAGCCATTATGGTAGATATCATGTTGAGGCGATGTCCAATATCACGTTGAGGTGATATTTATCTTTTACCATAGATTGGTTGTAGCCATTATGGTTGATATCATGTTGAGCCAATATCTAATATCATGTTGAGGTGATATTCTTCTTTTCACATTTAGTTGTATCCAATGTGATGGACATCACATTGAGGTTATATGTCTTGTGTAGTTGGAAGTATACTCCTTAGCTGAGAGGGAGTGTTGATGTTAGCAGTGTTTGTAGCATCCTTCCAGCGATATCATTACTTTGAATAAATTAAATAATAGCTATAAGCTATCTAATTTATAAGATCTCAAGAGGCATGATTTTTTTGTAAAGACATCTATTTGTTAAGCAAACAAATTATAATGAAGAGACACAATTTTCTATCAAGGCCGACCTTGATACAAAGAGGCGCAAATTTCAAAAGAGACGTCTTCTTGTTAAGATGCGATGTTGTCCAACATTGTGTTTTGTAGAGTCATGTCCTCTCCTCTAGTTTGTATATATATTCGTTGGCATTCTCATTGTTCACATAAATCAAGCAAGTTCGAATAATCATTTTTTTTTGTAAGTGCGAATTATTCTAAGAGCAGTGTGAATTCTTCTAAGAGCAGTGTGAATTCATCAAGGGCAGAATTGAATATTGTCAGGTGTAGATTATTATCTACTTCTGTATCTTGTGTAGGTGTTGTAGGATTGGCCTTGTTATTGGCCTCATTGTAAAGAGAATTGTTGCCTCCATTTATATATATAAGTGAGATCTTTGTTGCTTGGTTTTTCTCCCTCAAGAGGAGGGTTTTCCCAGGGTATCTGATGTGTTATTGTGTCTGATTTTGATTTAATTTTTGTGCACTTATCTGATCACTAAATTTAACATTGTCATCCCTTATTATCAAAAAAAAAAAATCCAAAAACATAGTGTCATTTAGTTGTCATTTTCCATCCTCTTCCTAATTTGAGCAATTCCTTATATGGTTGAGACTAGGCTTCAAAGAAAGAGAGGACAAATGGCTAATTTTGGACAAGACAACAAGACTTATTTCTTTTCCAACGACATGAATCAAAGCAAGAACCAAGACACATATTTCATCAATCCTTTCAGCAACATGAATATGCCATATTTGTCACATAATCCCTTTGAACCATTCATACATAGGGATGAACATGGACAAGTATTTGAGGAAGACCTAGAAGCCGCAACCCAAAATCTAGAAGCGGCCTCCTTTGTGGAAGAAATGGTTTTACATGATAGAGATAGATATTTGGCCATACTTATAAATCAAGGAGCTAAATTACCATGTGGCTTTGAAATTAACACTTTGAGACCAACATCACCCGATCACAATGCCAACAATATAAACAACAATTTGTCCAACACTAGTCAACCTCAAAAAAATACAAGCAATGCTTTTGTTGGTGCCACCTCACAAATCTCCACAAGCACTATTAATGCTATCTTCAATGATCAAAACAATTCCAATACAATCAGTGCAACATCTATTGGAGGGAGACCAACTATGTCACAAGCCATGTCACAATCAATGCCAGCAATGACAACAATATTGTCACAATCAGTTGAAGGCACCTTTGGTTCCTCATCAATGGGAGCAAGCTCTTCAAATCCTCTATTTGGAGCTTCATCTAGTGCCATGGGTGCGTCATCATCAAATCCTTTCATTGGTACCTCATTTAATCCCTCTAAAGGAAGCAAATGACGTATCTTTACGAGGATAACAACCAAATGTTAACACATCACAATTTAATACCAATACTTCTCAAGGGAAAAACATGAACATTCCCCATGGACAATTTCAACAATTTGGACAAAGCAATCAAAATACGCAACACATGGCATCATTTGGACACCAAAATATTCATGGTCAACATATTCCCCAAATTTTGACTCAAATGGTTGGAGGGTACATTTTGACATATGCATCACATATTCACACCCATCAACATATACCTAATCAAAACTTTCAATACCAACAACATGCAAATCAAAACACATCATACATCTCGCAACAACACATCCCACAATAAAACACGTCATACATCTCATCTCAACAAATGGGGATCCATGGTATACCTATTATTCCCATGTGTGATGCAACAAATAATCCTATAATTGATGCCTTGACAACTCAAGTAGCTCACTTACAAAAGACCATAGAAAACATGCAAATTTCCAACAAGAATTCACACATGTCATATGACCTATGTGTATATCCCTTTGACACAAATCTATACATGCCACGATTCCCTACTAGATATGTGGCACAAACTTTACCAAATATAAGGGCAAGACGAATCCTATTGAACATGTTCGAGAATTCACAACCAACTACATGGACATTTCCTATGAACACACTTACTTGATGAGACTCTTCTCTAAGAGTCGTACAAGACTTGCACTTGAATGGTTCTCCAATTTAAAAGGGATAAAAACATGGGACAGACTTAAAGACAAATTTGTGAAAAATTATGCGTATAACATTGACATGGAAACCTCCATCACTAGTTTATGAACTTTTACACAAGAAGATGTTGGTGAAACTTTTATCCCATTCTTCCAAAGATGGATAATTCTAGCAAGTCATTTCCACATTCACATACTTGAGAAAGAAAAGTTCCACATGTTTGTTCAAACACTCCTAGGCCCATTGAAATACGGATTGCAAGTTCATTGTTGCACAACCTTCACAAATTTAGTCGAAAAGGGTGTCCAGGTTGAGAAATCTCTCATTGCTAAAGGAGAATTAAAATATGGTCCTAAAAACACAAATACAAACCCATCCGTAGACAAAAATAAGTATTGGGTCAAAATAAACATGTTACCAATGATGGCATTGTTGATGCCAAGGTTTTAAACACGATTGGTCTTGTACTTACTCTTAAAGGAGATCAACCACAAAACAAACCAACAACAATACTGACATCCCCCGCCAATGTCATTCCAAGTAACCAAAACAGTCAAAGTCAAGGACAACCCCGCCAAACAAGACAATTTCTGTAAAGACGAACATACACTGCTTTGGGAGAATCAATTGAGGATATCCTTAAGAAGCTCCTTCAAAATGGTCTCATCACACTTGAGGACCCTAAGCCATACGACCCAAGATAGTTTAAACCATCATGGTGGGATGACAACACTTTTTTTATTACCACCAGGCTAAAGGGCATAAGACATCCTCTTGTCAGCAAATAAGAAATATTGTGCAAGAAATCATTGAAAATCACACAATTGAATTGGAAGGCCACAATTTGCATCAAATGCAGACCATACTATTCACAAAAACCCACTGCAAGACCATGGTTCTAATAAAGCCTCCACATTAGGTTCCAAGACTAATAATAATCAAGCCAATTATGATTGTGTTGCATTTGATTATTCAGGAGGAACCATTATCAACCACATCCAAAATGATGATGACTATGTCAATACCATAACTATCAAAAGAGCACCTGAATGTAATGCCACTACTCAAAGTGGAAAAATCACCATAGCTAGTCCACCTCCTCAGTAACCAAAAATTACAATACCCGGTCCATCCGCAAAACAACCATAATCAGGCCCATCTACAAAGCAACCCCAACCTAAAAGTCAATTTAACCTTATTGATCAACTAGACAAAACCCCTACACAAATATCCATACTCGAGCTACTTCGCATTTCTCCCACACATAAGGCTATACTTGACAAAACCTTGCAAGACTTCATTGTCCCTCAAAACATTGATGCCAACCAGTTTGAGGCCATGGTAGGTTATCTCACTACACCCCATCATGTAACATTTTCTGACCAAGATTACTCATCACAAAAGTCCAACCGTAATGACGCATTACACATTGAATTTTTGCATCCATAAACACAAGATCAGACTAGTTTTAGTAGATGGCGGAGCAAGACTGAATATATGCTCCTTAAAACTAGTTAAGGCTCTAGGATTTTATGATATTTGCATAGACGCAACAAAGAGCATATTCATAAAGGCATATGATGATGAAGAATGTTCCTCTCGAGGTTTTATCACTCTTCCCATCAGGGTTGGGCCAATCATTGTGGACACAACTTGCCAAGTCCTGGATCTTGAATTACCCTATAACATCTTGCTTGGCTGACCTTGGATTCACGCCCTAAAAGTTGTTCCATCCACCTACCACCAATGCTTGAATTTTCCCTTTGACGACATAGAAATTACCATATATGGAGACCCCAATCCTTTTCAATATTGTACCAACCTAAGGGGTATTTCCAAACATCAAGTGCCCATCAACCGAGAAGCTCCAAGTTCCTCTTCTTCCAAATTCATTGACCCCTCCACACTCACATCATCATCCACATCCACTGCTTCCACATCTTCCACCACACCATCATCTTCCTCACTTCCGAAGGTTGAGTCCAATGTCAAGATATAGGACCTAGGCTATGGAGAATTCAAACTGAATACGACATATTGCATCACAACAATACCCAAGTCTCCTAAGGTCTATGGTTAGTTGTGCTTCATAATGGAACCTAAAGAAATTTTTAAGGTTTCGCCAAAAACAATTTTCATAAAATGGGGAGAAATGAACAACGAGGACATTGCTGACATAATAGGATGGCTTTATAAAGAAATGGAAGACTTACCCTCATTACCAGTTAAGATATATGGCAAAGGATATGACATGATAAAGGCAAAAGGCTACGATGGAACTAGTGGCCTTGATAGAAATAAAACTAGATGAAGAGAACCTATAGCACCTTCCAAATGACCAAAGTATATTGGGTTAGGGTATGGCCTACCTGAAAATGACGATCGACATACCAATGGACTTTTGAGTGAGAGCGTGAATGCTTCGGAAAGTGTGGAGACTATTGAGGAATCCCTTACTAAAACTAACTCCCATGAGTGGGAATTTGACTCACAATGATCCTTAAGTGATTGTTGCCTTGATGAATTGTTCCTTGAACCTAGAGAACTTACTGTTGAACAAATATTTTTGCAAACGTTTAAAATTGATATGGCCTCTAATAATGAAAATCCTAAGATCCCAAAGAAATAAAAAAATTCGGATAGGCTCTTTTACCCAAAGAACCATGAAAAATATGAATCATCTTCTAGTCCTATTAGTCATACACCCGACATATCTACCCAACCATTAAAACTTGATGACCATCATCTAGATTCATTCGAGTTGTCACATGACACTACCAACCATAATGATGGTCCATTTGTCCCTTATTATGACAATGAGTATGAGACAAGTGAAGGAGAATATTGGATAGAATCCGATTGGGAATTGGACGATGACAACTTCATTTTCAATGTCTCTAAATCTGTATGCATGATTTTCGTGTCCTCTCAAAAATTCACCAATACTAACGATGGTATCTCCTTAGTCTACCCACAACTAATTGATTGGTATCAACAAGGCCTGCCAGTCATGGACATATTTTAGAATGATGAGGCCATTGTAGAATTTATGGG
This sequence comes from Sequoia sempervirens, assembly GCA_007258455.2. NCBI lineage: Eukaryota > Viridiplantae > Streptophyta > Pinopsida > Cupressales > Cupressaceae > Sequoia > Sequoia sempervirens. The sequence goes on from VDFB02000015.1 coordinate 473,450,015, forward strand.
ACTACGTGAGGGAATACCCAGTGGTGATCACAAGGTTGGATTTTCTATTGACCTAGATTGTGTAGCTTACTTCAGGGAGACTGTTCTATCCTCTAGTCACAAAATGAAAAATAAAAATAAAACAAAAAATGAAACATCTTTAGGTGAAAACCGAAAGGCACCTTCTGACGATAAAAAAGTAAAAATAAAGGACATATCTATGGGTGAAAACCCCTCTGAGGCACCGAAAGATGGAGGACTAAACTTTCTTCCTGTGATTCAAGTGAAATAAGCAATGCTCATAGAGGACACCATGGAAGTAAACATATCTATAGTAGAAGATCCCAAAATGGTCCTCTTTGTGACATCTGTGACAAAAGAAGAGAAACGTGAATTCCACAAATTCTTTGTAGAGCGCAAAATTAATTTTGCATGGTCATATGTTGATATACCTAGGTTGGATCCAGAACTGGTCTTACACCATTTTCCACTACTTCCAGATGCCAATCCAGTAAAAAAAAAGCTGCATAAAATGCATCCTCAAATCGCCCAGTTAGTCAAAGTTGAACTCAAGAAATTACTCGATGTGGGATTCATACGGTCTATCAACTATGCTGAATGGATATCCAATCTTGTACCAGTCACAAAACCAAATGGTTAGATACGCGTCTACACAGATTTTAGAGACTTGAACAAAGCATTTCCAAAGGATGAATTTTTGTTGCCCAACATAGATATCATAGTTGACCTTATGACAAGATACGAGATGTTGTCCCTCATGGATGGTTTCTCAAGTTATAATCAGACTCGTATTGCCCCTGAAGATCAGTATAAAATAACATTCACATGTCCTTGGGTACATACTATTGGAATGTCATGCCTTTTGGTCTTAAGAATGCAAGCGCCACGTATTAGAGAGCTATGACAACAATATTCCATGACATGATGCACAAGATAATGAAAAATTATGTAGACAACCTTTTGGAAAAATATTTGACATGAAAAGACCACTTGAATGTGTTAGACAAAATATTCAAGATACTTGAAGATACAAGGTCCGCTTGAATCCGAAGAAATGTGTCTTTGGTGTAACATCAGGAAAAATTTTGGGGTACATTGTCTCTTGTAGAGGCATTGAAGTAGATCCTGCCAAATTGAAAGCCATATTAGACATGCCTCCTCCAAAAGGAATAAGTGAACTTGGGATATTACAAGGAAAGTTACAATCTATCTGATGCTTCATAGCACAATTGGTTGACAAGTTTCAACCATTTCAATATCTTATGTGCAAGGGCATCCCCTTTGTGTGGACAGATAAATGTTAGGGGGCCTTTCAACTAATAAAGGATTATCTATTGTCGCCACCTATTTTAATGCCACCTATCAAAGGGAAACCTTTGATCTTATATATTTTTGCAACAACTTAAGCATTGTGGGCATTACTGGCACAAAATGACCATGATGAGAAGGAAAGGGCCATATATTATATTATTCGGACACTGGTTAGATATGAGTTGAATTATGCATCAATTGAACATGCTTGTCTAGTAGTTGTCTTAGTAGCTCAAAAGCTAAGATGCTATATGTTGCATCACAGGACGTAGTTGGTAGCAAATATTGATCCCCTAAAATATCTCTTGAGTCACGTAGCATTGATAGGTTGTCTAGAAAATGGGTCATGATTTTGAGTGAATATGACATCCAATTTGTATAATGAAAGTCCATAAAGGGACAAGTGATAGTAGACCAACTAAAATATGCACCTATACAAAGTGATCATCCATTAGTGGTAGAATTTCTGGATGAGTCCATATTTCATACAGAACTCAAGTCACCTTGGAGGCTATACTTTGATGGGTCTCATACTAGCCATGGCTTGGGGGCAGGAATATTTTTTATCATACCACAAGGAGACTCCATCCCCAAGTCATTCCGCATAGCTTTTCCATGTACAAATAATGTGGTAGAATATGAGGCACTTGTCACGAGACTCAGAATGGCCATAAAATGGAAAATCAAGACATTTCATGTTTATGGAGATTCTCAGCTGGTGATCAACCAAGTTAATGACTAATATGACACCAAGGACAAGAATTTAATGCCTTATAAACAAATGGTTGATAGATTTCATACATATTTCCACATGGTGACTTTTGTGCAAGTTCTGAGAGCACAAAACAAGGCAGTAGACACAATGGCTACAATTGGATCTCTCCTAGACATTCCAAGTAATATGCCTCAATTTGAGTTCTTGGTAGAATAGCTTTTGGTCCCTGCATATGATATTACAGAATCAGAGATGGTCTGCGAGCTTGTTGGTCTCGATTCTCCCTGGTATCAAGACATTTATGACTATCTCAAGTCCCAAACCCTTTCCCCCAACCTATCCAACAAAAGTCCTTTATCCGAAAAGATACCTGATACACCATCATCAATGACACCCTCTACCACCATAGCTTTGACAACAGCCTTCTTCGATGTCTCGACACTAATGAAGCATGCACAACCTCATGCAAAGTACATGAGGGTATATGCGGGTCTCATTTGAGTGGTCCTACTCTATCCAAGAAGATAATGAGACTTGGGTATTACTAGCCGACCATTGAAAAAGATGCACTTGATTTTTCCATAACTTGTTGCCAATGTCAGATACATAGTGATTTGATTCATGCTCCAGCACAGGGACTTCGGCCAATTACATCTCCTTGGCCCTTTACACAATGGGGACTCAATCTTGCGGGAAAAATCCACCCTACCTCTTCCAATGGCCACAAATTCATTATCACTGCCACTGAGTACTTTACTAAGTGGATCAAAGCCATCCCCCTTACATACATAACTGGAAAACAAATTTCCAAATTCATTCTCAATTACATCATTTTCCGATATGGTATTCTGTAGTCCATCATAGACAACGGGCATCTATTCAAAAATCAAGACGTTTGTGAGTGATGTGAGCAATTCCACATCCAACATCATTTCTCTACGCCATACTACTTGCAAGGAAACAATCAAGCTGAGGAATCCAATAAAACCATCCTTAAAATTCTCAAAAATACTATCAATGACGTTGGTCGTGACTAGCACATCCAACTTAACCCTACTCTATGGGCTTACTACACCAGCATCTACATGCCTACAAGAGCCACTCCATTCACCCTGGTCTTTGGAGATGAAGTCATATTGCCTGTCAAGGTTGAAATTTCATCCTTAAGAGTCTCCATGAGGCGTTTGATAGATGATGAAGAATATAGACAATCATGACTACATGAGCTGGAGATGTTAGATGAAAGAAGACATAATTCCCTGTACCACCTACAAGAATATTAGAACCGTCTTTGTCATAGTTACAACAAGAGATTCATGGTCAGGAAGTTTGACATTGGTGATTTAGTCCTCATGAAAAATCCTAAAAATCAGGTTGACAAAGAAAAACCTGGCAAGTTCAAACCAAATTGGTTGGGTCCTTATGCCATCATATCCTCTTTTGGTTCTAGAGCTTATCAATTGGCTACTCCAAACAGTGAACAACTGACAGAGCTTATCAACAGTCTGCATCTTCACAAGTTTTATGCATAGCATCAAAAAATATGGCTGAAAACTACAAAAATACAAAAAAAAATGAAAAACATAAAAAAATTGTCACCTTGATGAAAACCTAGCAAACAGGCATCTTGGTGACACCAAAAAAATTTAAAAATGACAAAAATAGTAAAGAAAAATAATTCGTCCAATAGTGAAAACCTGGGAAATAGGCACTTTGGACAAATACCATGGTGAAAACCTGGCAAACAGGCACCATGCATAGTCAGTCATTGCTCGGCCATCTACTGTCACTCTATCTACCTTGGTCCATAATAAACACTCACTTTTCCGACAACACCTTGAAACCCATCACAAAAACCCCGTCATTTTCTCCCATGGCTGATAATGATTGACATCAAGTCTTGCATATCACCCATATGTCACCCATACATGTCCTTTCTGCATCTATGTAGTTGACTAGTCCTAGGCCTGACAAGGGGAAAATATTTATTACCTGATTGTAGTGGGTATCACACATGGTCTTGTCACTCAAAAATTTCCTAAGAAAAGAAAGACCTAAAAATTGAAAAATGTCCTGAAAAAAGACCTAAAAATCAAAAAACGTCTTGAAGAAACCCAAAAAAATCAAAATATCTCGAAAACAAAAAAATAGATTTGTATCTTATCAAGTCTGTCATGTCAAGTCAATCTTTGTCATTTGTCTGAACTGCGTTGTCTTTGCACATTTTCTACGTAGGCAAGGCTCATCATTGGGCCCCTGACACATTAGATCAATCCTTTTAGGTTGTCAAAATAAAAATCATGACTCAATCTTTGGTCATCAAGATAAAGTCATTGGTTGTGTCTAACTAAGAGGTCTCTGAGTGAATGACGTAGGCAAGGCCATCAATTGATGAGCCCCTGAGGCCACACTAGGTCAGTCCATTAGGGTTCATGATACTACATTGGTACACACGTCAAAATTTCTTCAAGTCAAACATGTCATCTCAAAACAAGCAAACTCCTACAACCAACTCTGGCATTTCCTTAATAAACACGTCAAACACATCAGCATGTCAACATCAACAAGTAGTCAACAATAGTCAAACTTCAGTCAACTTCAGTCAAAACAAATCAAATTGTCATAACCAGTCAAACTGTCAACTCTTGGTTATTCTTCAGATGAGTCCTTCTGAAGAAAAACCTCTATCATTTATACCTTAGGATGTGTCCTTCCTAGGTATCATCACTGTCATCTGGCATTTTGAGGGATCCTCTTGACATTTGAGGATCGATCCTTTGGACATCGACATTATTCAGGATGTGTCCTTCCTGAATTTGGAAAACTTTGACACTTGACATTCGGACATCGTCAAATATGACACCTTTGGCATCTGATGTCGTCAAACCTAACATCTTGACATCATCAAACTTGACATCTTGACATCAAAACACTTGGCATTCAGACACATTTGGAAAACACTTGGCACTTGTCTTTGGCTCTCTCATCATGTTACCAATTTCTCAGCGATGTCTTGACAATAGGATTTAGAGAAGCAATGACGTATCATGATGATTGTCTTGTCTTGTCTTTTTTGCAGTCATGTTGGTAGTTCCTCAAGGATGTCCAAACAATAATATTTAGAGGAGAAATGACGTTTCATGACTTGTCTTTCTTATCTTTTTATGCTTGTGGTTGGATGACAAAAAGACTGGGGCAATTGTGCTCTTAGTATGAGTCATGATCATCCTTTTCTGTGACTATTTGTCTCATGTGATGGTATGACCTTGCACACCTTGATCTATGTCATATCATGGTGTTTGTTGCCCATTACAATAATCTACCCAATGATGATTAAGAGCAATAATTTTTAAAGTCTTATGGTAATATGTTGAAGTATTTGGTCTTCGTGCTAGCATTCATCTCCTTTTGTCTTGTCATCCTGTCTCGTCCATCTCATGATGATATCATACAAAAACATAAGTGCATACATGATCATAGAGGTATTGCATTATTTCCATACATACATCATCTATATCATTAAACCATATACATTGAATCACATTTGCATTATCCATACATATATAATCCTGCATCAACATACATAATCATAAACATGGCATCCATTACAATCAAAACATTTTGCATATCATCATCATTATCATGAAAATCCTTATCATTAGCATATAACATCATCAGGACATATAATCATAAATAAACATCACATCATCATGACATTTTATCATAAATAACCATCATAAACACATACATGATATGGCATATAAAGGACATCACCATAAGAGTAATAAATGCATAATTCACATAGGCATCACATGGTAATCATAGTTGCATCTTCATAATCATCACATAAGCATACATCCTAAGCATAATCAACATATATAATGCATCATCACATAACATAAAGCATATAGGCCACATCAAAACTGCATCATATATAATCTCAAAAAATATAATGTCACAGGATAAAGTCATGAGATATCCCAAAGCTAAGAGCTCGCAGGCTCGATGGTCAAAATATAAATGTAATAAGTGTCTAAAATGTCCTAATGCAAGATAATAATAAACATTTCTATGTCGAGCTCTCCTCATCCCCTCGAGGAGAAGATCTAAGGAATCGATGCTCTGTCAAAGGAACTGATGCCATCAAAGTCACTGTGGCCTGTGTCTGGGAAGTTGAGGGATCTTTCACTGTGGCCTGCATCTATGAAACAACATTTGAAAAGCATTGATCCACTTACTGGACTAGTCCACATTCCAGTATCAATTTCCTATAGGGGGTTAAAGGATTTTTCTTCTGACAACTCCCCCTAGGCCAAAGGCCTAAAACTAATTCCCGGAGGAATTACCAGAAGTAGATTCTGGTGCTGGCGTATTTCCTTCAATAAAGGGATTATTTTTCACCCATTTCTTTTGCATTTTCCTCCTGGTCACATTTGTAGTAACTTTCCCTTTTCCTTTGACATCTTGTTGTGTATTTTGTCTTACTAGACCTCTTTTGTTCCAATAGAATCTAGCAATATGGCAAAAAAATTTGCAATTGTAACACAACATTTCTCTATTCAGACCAATTGTTCCACTGATTTTTCCTTGATCTACATTGGTTAGAAATATGCCCAAGTCTATTCCATGCATAGCATCTAATATCTCTATGAAAGTTGTTCATCACATTTCTGCATTCATTGGACTTATGACCATACTTATAGAAATCAAAGCATTGACCTGAGAATGATGGTCAACATGTGTTCATCCTGCTCCTACACTGAGAAACCATATGACTGAATTTGTTGCAAGAAAAAAAGTAGCCATTGAATCTTTGAGCATTTGGTTGTCTTATTGGATTCCTTCTAGCTCCATTCACCTGATTTCCTTGTCTGGATTTCTTTTGTCCAGATCCGGAACTTTCTCCTTCTTCATATCCAAGACCTCGCCTGTCACCATCAGTCCTCTAACCTTTAATCAGTTCATCAATTTTGGTTGAATTCGCTTTGAATTTCTCCTTGTACTCGTTTGCATCAGTAAGTTCATCTCTGAGATCATCAAGTTGTTTTTCAAGAATTTCCTTATTGTTTTTAGATTGTCCCAATTCATTGTCTAATCGGTTGCATTGTTCAGATTTTTCTTTCAAGGATTGAGCAAGATTTTCTTCATTCTTCTTTTTATCTTCAATTTCCTTGGTCATTTTCATCATGATGGATTTCATCTCACGCTTCAAGGTAGCATTTTCTTTGGAAAAAATTTCACACTGTTCTATTTTCTCCTTCAAGGCATGGCTAAGTTGTTCATATTCCATGCTTATGTTCTTCTGCTTGAGTTGATCACATAATTCCTTTCTTTTCTCCCTTGATTCATTGATTTTTTCTTTCAATGATTGGATGAATTTTTCTGCATTCTCAAGACTTTCCTGCAGTTCCCAATTCTCAGACTTTGATTAGTCAAGATCATCCAGGGCCACCATAAGTTGTTGTTGAAGACTACTTGTATCCATTGTAAACACTTTCCAAGATCTCCTCAAGCTGTTAAACTTATTTTGAGAAACTAGCTCTGATACCAATTGTTGGAAACAAGCAATACTGAGAGGGGAGGTGAATCGGTGTTCTACAAAAATTAACTTTATTATTTTGAACATTAACCCACTTGAAACATTCAACCAAGAGAAATATACAGAAATAGAAAGAAAATAACCATAACACCATAATATAAGGCTTTTTACATGGAAACCCTGTTAGGGGAAAAGCCACGATGGATGGCCAATCCACAATATAATCTGAGTATATTCAAAAAGAAGTTTCAAAAATGGGAATGCACTTGCATTTAGGAATGTTGCCTAGAGCTCACTGCTCAAAATAGGATGGCACACTGCCTTATACAGACTTGGATTAGATCCAAGAGAATGAACTGGAAAAATAGCATATACAAATGCTTGATTACAATTCTAGTTAGGCTCAGTTAACGATCTTCTGTCCTTCTAACTGAAACTGCACTTTTGCTCTGCTCTGCTCTGACTCGCATCACACAATTTTTATGTGCAAGTGAAACTGTGCATAAAATTTCTCTAACACTCTTTTGATATTCGAAATACACATCAACACACCACGCACACACACCAAAATGATATAATAGATCATACATATATATTTGTGTCTAAAAATTTAATCGCAACAAGTCGGCTTTAATAAAAATTAAAAATATTAGCAACTCTCGGCTCAAAACTTAAGAATTATCCAATGCACATCCACAACGATCATCCACAACTTAGATTGGACCCAAAACAAAATGATCAAACACAAAAATATTTGAATAAACATTCCTTGAATATCTACACCAAATTTTATCAATTGAGTCAGCCCCAAAATACTAATAAACATAAAAGTATCAACCGGATCTCAAAACTTACACATGACTTGGTACAAGGCACTAAGATTTCCAGATAACACAAGAAATACACTGATGCACCTTACATGAGATCCACAACTCAAAATAAAAACTGGAAATTTGCAAGTGATTTTTTGAACACCAAACCTCCAGATGCTCTGTTCTTCCTGACTGTCCTTAATCTAACTGTTGGTATAAGAAAATGATGTCATGCGGATCCAATTACTCACTAGGGTTTCCATCAATGACAACACCAAAGCATAATTGCAGTGTCTCTTTCCAACACTAACATGTTCCTTGACCCAGTGGAACCATGGCTATGACCCAACCTGTGACTAGACAAATGCCTACAGGAGTGGCTAGACCTGTGCCCTAATGAATATCCTGAGGAAGTGGATCACCCTGCATTGCTCATTGTCCTGTTGCTGCTACCACTCCTTGTCCTGCTACCATTGCCTATCCTTGTCCAAGATCGTGTCAGAGTAGGATCTCATCTCTTTGGCGGCATAGCCTACTCATTTAATAACATGTAACGTCATCTATTCTCACTGAATCTAACTAGCTCTCTCGCCATGTCCCCTGATGGCCCTGCACATAGTTGCGCAAACTCTGTGCACCACTGCATCGACTCCTACTGATGGATCACTGCCTCATCCTGCTCTACTCTAGCAACCTCCAGCTCTTCCTATAGGGCCTTGACCTATGCTATACTCTCATTGAGCCTCCTCTGTAGGTATGCCACTCACTAGTCTAAAGTTGTATCATGTGGCAGTGGTGGTCCTGTAGGTGCATCATCCTCCCCCTCTACCATCTGCCACCTCAGAAGTTACTCTGCCTCATCTATCACATCATCATCATCCATGACATACTCCTCTCCCATGTCCTCCTCTCTTGAAAACTATACCTCCATCTCCCCCTCCTATCGAACCTCCATCTCTGGTAATCCCTCCTCCATGACATGCTCCTCCTATTCGGCCTCTTCCTCCCACCTCCCATCCTCTGTCTTCCCTCCTTCTGGACACCTCTAACATTAGGAGCAGCATTTGGCCCTCTCTCTCCCTCCTATCACTCTACCTCCACCTCTCTCTCCTCCTCCTTGGCCACCTCGGGGATCGGTACTAGGGGCACTCTATCCACATGTTGTCTGAGCTCCTAGCCTGTCTCCCACCATCTCCTCATCTCCACCTCCTCCCACCATGTCCACCATCATCTTCATCATCTCCATCTCTCCCTCCACCGCTACCTCCATCTCTCCCTTGGCCTCTACCTCTATCCCTACCTTCATATATGCCTCCCTTTCCACCTCGTTTCACTCGTGGTACCACTAACCTCCTGTCAATTGGTCTCGATCCATCAGGATTTGTCAAAGGGACTAGTTTATGACTCTGCCACCAAAGATCAAAGTCTACTGTGGTCCCTGGATTTGCAAGTCCCCCTCTCCATCCCCATTGCTGAGCCACTAGCCTGTTAATCTGCTACTCTACGAATGAAACTGCTATCGGTGGACCCCATGAAGACTCTCGTGACGGCCTGGCATACTCGGCAATACCCATGGGAACACCCTGCTGCTCACCAAATTGTCACAACATCCTTTGAGGCAAGTACATCTCAATGATGAGTTGACTCTGAACAGTCCAACCAATCAGATATCTAAACTACCTACAAAAATTGAGGTGATCTGCCTCATCCTCCCACTATCCATAGTTCCTGTATGGCCTCTAGATAAAGGATACCATGGTGTCAATACAATGGCACCACTAGCCTATCTCTTCGACCCTAATCTGTTGAAGTGCGACAGCATAATAATATACATAGGGCATGCCATCCACCAGTTGTGGTCTTTGGATTAGCGGATGGAAGACAACAACATGCTCCCACACCCAGATCATAAAGAGCGTCATCCCATAGCCAATACTTTGCGCTCTCCTGTAGACAACCTCATGAAGTTGATGGTATAGCATCCCCAATAGGAAAGGTCCCCAGGCATATATGGTCTTGTCTCATCTCATCCCGACTAATACATCACTCTAGCCAATGGGAGATCTGTGTCCTCAACAGTCAAGAATCAGTACTCCTCCAATCAATGTTGCCAATAGGGCATCAAACTAAGAGTAGTGCTCTGCCATGAACTCCCATCGGATCTCATACCCCTCAATCCCCAGTCCTACACTAGTCTAATCATGATAATATGTTGTAAATTTCTAGTACACATGTTGTGGGTCGTACATGATCTGGTACACATCCTCAAGTGTGACTATAGCCTCCCCTGTCAGCAAATGGAAGGAGCATGTCTCGGAATGCCACCTCTCGCAAAGTGCAATCAAAATTTCCCTATTTTCCCAGATAATGGGCATATAGGTAACATAGTAGAGTCCCAGTCACATCAATCATCATCGTTCCCTCTCCCACAACTAGTCCTGAAATCTATAGGTGGATGACCAACTCTCTCGTGTATAAATTGACGCTAATTGTCTCTACACATTTCAAAGCACACATTAGCACCTTATTGAAAATCATCATTACCATTTTTCTAACTCAAAATCATTTCAAAATCTAAACTTAAACAAAGTCATCCTTGGTCAAATTCAAATTCAAGTACATCACGTTGACTTCATTTGCATCGCAGTCAGGTGTTTGTGTCATTCCGTACTTCAATTGCATCACAACTTGGCGATTGTGTCGTTCTAGCTCACGTTTGCGTCTCGACATGGCACTTGCATCATGATTTTTCTCACATGTGTCGCCTGAGTTCATGAATGTGTTGGAACCTTTCGAATGCGACATTACACTCCTCGTTTACGGCGCAATTTGGCAAATGTGTCTCAGTTTTCCACAAATGTGTCATGCTTCATTGACCTATCCTAAAGATCCCTTGCATTTGCATCGCAACGCATAAAATGCTTCAAATGCGACTACGAATGCAGTTTATGTGCACGCATTTGTGTCGTGGTGCATTCATTCTTGGACCTAAAACCCTAAAAATGGCACGCAAAATGATGAAATGACAAGGTAAGTTAAATGTACATATCGTTGGCTCTGAGCCCTCTAGCCATTTGTAGGTTCAAACAATCTCCCCGTGGTGCCCGGTCACTGGAATCACCATCTTCACCAAAGTCCTTGCTCTGAGCTCTCAAATTTACTATTAACAATGTGAAAATGAATTGATTTTTACCCCATTTTCAACCTATTTATAGGGTCAAAGTGGGATTTTTCAAACTCCTTTCATTACTAAAGGCTCTTTTGACTGACTTTGACCACCCTTTTGGCTGCCTTAAACATTTCAAAATCCAAAACCATTTGCGTCGTTGCTTTTCTGGTCATCAAATTAACTTGTCGGGACACTTTCTAAATTTTTCTATTGCTCAGTCAAAATTTAAAAAATTTCCCGAGGGGGCATAGATACTTCATACCTTCGCTAGGGCATGTTTTTGACTAAATTTTCTTTGTCACAATGCGACAGGTTGCATTATGACCAAGAGGGGCAAAATGTAGACACATAAAAATGATCTAGGCCTACAAGCTCTATTTTCACCCTTTCTTCCTAGCATAATTAAGACATTTTAATTATGTCCTTGGTCCACTTTCGACTATTAATTGAATAATTCATAATTATTTAATTAATTCATGTCCTTTATTCTTCATGATTATTAAATAAATAAATTTTATTTATTTATGTATTTAATACATCACTAATTATCTAATGTCTTCATAATTAAATAAATTTCTTAATTTATTTAATTATTCTTGTCCACTATTTCCTTCCTAATTATTAAATAAATAAAAATTTATTTATTTACTATGTCACTAATTCTTTTAAGTCTTCTTATAATTAAATAAATTCTTTAATTTATTTAATTATTGCCACCTTGACATTTCCCTCATTTTAAATAAAATTATTTATTTAAAATAGTCCCACTTTCTAATTTCCCTTTTTTTAGTAAATAATTCAAATTAATTATTTACTGTCATTTGACCCCACCTTTTGAATTAATTTAATTTTTAATTCAAAATAGTCTTTTTTCTCCAAAAATTAAATAATTTCTATTATTATTTGATTTTCTAGTCACCTCTTTTTTTGTGCCATTCTTATCTCTTGTCACATGCATTGTCAACCCTTGATTTGATTTTCTAAAAATCAATCTTGTCCATTCATTTTGAATTTTCCCTAATGTTTCCCTAACCCTAATTGTGGGTTGTCATATTGAATCTTGTCCATTGATTCTAGGGCACTTGTCAATTTTTAATCTTGTCCATTCACTCAAAATTGCATTTTCTATAAAATGGCAATTTTGCTCTCATTTTGTCACCTCATGCTCTTGCAATCTTATACAATCTTGTTTTAGGCAATCTCATACTCTTTGACTCTTGTCATTTTTTCATAGGCATATTTACATCTCATTTGGCATAATTTAGACATAGTTTAGATGCTTACTAGTTGTATAATAACATAGAATTGCATGCAATCACTCAAATCCTTCAACATTTGCTTAGGGCTTGTTATTCTCATTAGATTGCTCACATCAAATCTGAGGGAAACATCATATTTTCAGCAAGTTGAGAAGGTATAATGGAGGTCAGCCATGGAGAATGAAGACATTTGGTGAGATCTTTTCATATGTTTTCATGTTATTTCCTTTGCACTTCATTATTTCTTTGGGTTTTTATGTTTTGCATATAATCTTCTAACCTTAGGAAAATTCCCTTAGTTACAACCACAAGTGGTGTATGAGTCTCGTGTGGCCCATTTTCAAGGTTTGAGAAGGAAATTCAAGTTTTAAATTCAAAATTTTGGTTGATGTTGGCATTTGAGATCTAAATAACAATAAATTAGATGAAGTGCCTATATAAATAAGGTTTCAAATCATTATTTTCATCTAGAAAAGAAATTCAAGGTCTAAGCATTCATTATATCAACTTGAGCACTCAAGCATACTTTTGTAAGAGCATTCAAGAGCAAGTAGAAAGCAAAGTTCAAGCCTTGGAGTAGCATTATAGTATTTTTGCAGGTCTTCAAGCTCACTTTCATTCAAGATCTAGCATTTTCAAGGATTGATGATGGTTTCCTATGGTGAATCATGATAGATTCTACGTTGGGGAGATGCAACTAGCCATTAAGCCAAGCCTAACAACTTACTTCTTAAGTGATTTCATCCTCCATTATCACTCTACTTTCAACCTAAAGGAAGGTACATGCATTGCTATGGATTATTAGGGTGATTAGAGATCTCCCTAAGTGAGTCATCATCTTCATGCTTCATTCATGCATCTCATTCTAGCACATTAGAATAGGGTTGCATTGCATTTCAAATTTCCTAATCTTAGATACACTTAAGGTTAGGGTTTATATTCACATTTACTTTTAAGATCCATTGTTTCTATCAAGGTTTAATTACCAAACTAGTGGTTTGACCAAGGAAAACTCCCCATAAGCAAATCAACACTATATTTTGTTTTGTAGGTCTTTTTACAAGTTCATATCCAGAAATCAAGTTGAGAAGGAAGAGAACAGATAGAGGAGCAGATTCAGACTTTGACTTTCCAAAAAAGTAGAACAAGACTTACACCACTTGTGGCGTGTGATTCCCAATACAATGATTTTTTTAGATTTCTAAAGATTCAAATCCACCACTGCCAGATTCTTGTTCCAACCAAGAAACCCTAGTCTAGGACTTATATGCCCAATCTAGCGTATGAGTCCCAGTGTGCCTTAAATTCAACATTTTTAACATTTTAGATCTTGTTTCAAGCCTCTACAAGTTTCTAGGTGCACCTCTCTGATTTCTCAATTTGTTGTTCTGATTTACATTAATTTCTAGGTCATTTATTGAAGCTTTGCATATCATTATGTTTTGTCATTAGATCTTTCATGTTTCTAGTCTTTCCAAGCCCTAGCTTGGTGGTGAACCCCCTTTTAATCTTTGATCATACCATAGGACAACCTTTAGCAGATCGCTTTCCTTCATTCCATCTTTTGATTGAGATCTCTAGGGTTTCCTTGAGTGAAACTTCAAGGAAATAGGACCCTCTCCTTGTGTTCCATTCCCTAAAAATATTTTGGAACCACATCCATTTTTTGTCATTTCACTAACAAACTACTTAGGAAATGATGCATTAAAGCTAGATAAGATAAGTTCTATAAAATTTTATTAAGACTTCTAGAAAGAATCTTATATCCTAAGTAAACTTAACCATGTGAATAAGTCACCTAATTACCTAGTGAGATAAATTACTAGGTACAAGACTTTAATTCACACCAACAAAAACAACATTAAAGCATCATATCCATTATATCATAAAAATTCATCTAAACCATACATCTATACCATGCATACATAAAATCATATAAAAACCCACATAAAATAGCCATTGCATAATAAAGACCATACAGAATCTAAACTCTATTGGAAATATGGAGCCTTGCAACATGAGCATGAAGTATGGATAGTTTGTGTTGGTTGTTTCTATGTTGTCATTGATGTCAACATGGTGACAACTATATGGGAAGATTACATGGTTTACCAGAAACTTTTCTCTACCGGTAATGTTCTTTTGTGATGAGCCAGTGTGTTGGTATTTGAGTCTGGAACTCACTACAAGAATAGATATTACTCCAATCTCTTAACCATGTTATCATGTCTCATTCAGACAGCTATATCCTAGATCTTGAGAAGTTCTGGGTTGTGAGCAAAAAGTTATCTCTGATAGAGTTCAACTTTTTATTCTACTGTTGTTCCTTGCTTAGCATATCAGTGTGGGAGACTTCACATTTTCTTAAGGAGAACATTTTAATGTTGCGGTTTTAATGGTAGTCTCTTTGATGATAGTATGATGAGAATTTGATGTGGTCTTAGATTTGGAAGGTGTTTGCTTTGAGGATTGTATGTTGGTTTGGAGATTCCATGAATTATGTTCTATTCTTGGACAACCTAACGTATACAATTCACTATGAAGACTAGTTATGCTTTATGGATGTTAGCCGACTTGGTATAATGCACTACATTGATAAAATGTTTTAAATCATATATGGTTTCGACAAGAGTGTTTTGATTATTTTGTCTTCATCTAATTAGGCTGACCTAATTGATGATTAAGACATACTTGTATATATATAAGATTTCTTGAAGAGAAAGAAGGGTGTGAAGTGAGTGGGAGAGCAAGTGTGGAAGAAAGGTTAAAGAGGATTTGAGCCTAAATGTTTTATCAATTGGGGATCAAAGCAAATTTTTTGAGTGACTGTTATGTGAGGTGGTACTTAATATTTTGAGCTTCATTGGAACTAAGTCCTGCACATTGAAGGTGTATTCCATCAATTCAAACCTTTTGGCAATGAGCCTCAATCTTTGTATCTTGGCAGTTAACCATCCTTTGTATTTAGGAAGTGAGCCTTTTTCAAGGATAGTGGGTCCTGGTAGTAAGCCCTATAATATATTGTATCTAGATATAATATATTATGAGTTAACCCTCACTGTGGTTTTTCCCTTATTAGGTTTTCCACGTAAAAATCTTGGTGTTCATATGTATGGTTGCATTGATTTGTTTCTATATTCTCTCTTGTTGATTCAATTAGAATAAGGATAATGGTTAGATGGATTTTATGTGAATGGTTTTATGGAATACTGATTCACCCCCCCTCTCAGTATTTCAGATGTTCAACAATTGGTATCAGAGCTT
>VDFB02000015.1:473466183-473577666 GCA_007258455.2 Sequoia sempervirens
TTTCATCTAAGCACATAACTTTGTGATTGTAGTTTCAAATTTCTTCTTTTCTATTTACCCAAGTGTGTTGGGAATTCCCCGTAGGTCAAATAGAACCACAATTTTGTGTACCATTCTTGAGCAGATTCAACTAGTAAGACCATTGGAAGGTCTTCTTCAAAAAAATTTTTTACTTCACCATTAATAGCTTGATGCTTTAGATCACCATCTTCTGCCATGAGCTGACATAGACCTCTCCCATGAATGAGCTTGGTAGGCTTGATATCCAAGTCATATTCCTAGACTCTTGCAATCTAGTTTCCTTTTTTGGTGCCCATATCTTGTTGAGTAAAGACACTCTTGATCGCAGGGTCTATAACGTATACAATGGTGTGGGAGTTCAGGATGTAGAATCTAAAATTATTGACTACCTTCACAATTGCATATACATTTTTCTCTATCTGGGAGTACCAAGACTCAGTGTCCTTAAAGCTATTGCTCATGAAAGCGATTGGTGATTCAGTCTCCTCATTCAAATTTTGTGTCAGTATGGCAAAGAGTGTCTTACAATGCGTAACAATAAAGGATGAACTCTTTATAAAAGTCAGGTCGAACCAACACTGGCGATTTATAGATGGCTTCCTTTATTTTCTCAAACGCCTACCTTCCTTCTTTGGTCCATTTGAAGGTAGTTGTCTTCTTCATCATTGCTGAGATGTCTTTGGTAGGCTCCAAGAAGTTAAGTACAAATCTTCGTATGAAGTTAACTTTTTTGAACGAGTGTACCCTGGTTTTATTTATGGGGAGAGTTATGTCTTTGTCACCGCAAAGATGGATTTCTTTGGATTCAATGATATATAGTGATACCTGCACCTCTCAAACACTTTAACTAAGCATTGAAAGTGATCTTACCACTTCTTTGAGAATGTGGTAAGGCCATCAAGATAGACAATGATCAGTTTGTACTTTAAGTTGCTAAATGCCAAATCCATGGCTCGCTAAAAAGTGGCACCAATGTTGATGAGGCTGAAAGGCATCCTCTCATAGGTGAACATTCCTCAAGGGGTGGTGAACACCATTTTGAGTTGATCTTCTTCAACCACCACAATCTGGTTGTATCCGGAAAAGTTGTTAAGTAATGACAACATCTCTAACCTGGTTATCGTCTGTAATGTGTGCTCCGTGATTGGTCAAGGATAATTATCATTTAGCGACAACTAGTTCAGATTCTTGAAATCTATGCAAATCCATATTTCTATGTTCTTCTTGTGTACAAGAATGATATTAGACACCCATGCAAAATAGTGGATTGGGAATATGATCTTTGCATCCACCATCTTTTTACCTCTATGTAGATTGTGTCTTGGACACGCGGGTTGTAGTTTATTTGCTTCTGCTTGAAGGGCTTGACATCAGACTTGAGTGGAATTGTATGAGACAATTCATTTGGCTTGAATGCTTTTAGATCTTCATAGGACCATGCAAAGACATCTCAGTATTGCTTGAATAGGGAGATGAAGTTGTCACTTTCTTCTGCAGTGTAACATTTGCCTAAGTTGACAAGTCGAGGCTTATCTTCTATACCAATGTTGACTTGATGGTAGTCAACTAATGTCTTGTTGGTTGAATTCCTTTGATCTAGGACATGTCTATCATGTCTATCAAATATATCCTCCAAGGATACTAAACCTTTGGGGATATTGTTTCCCTTTAATTGTATGATTCTCAATTCTGTTACTTTGAAATATTTTGCTATGGATTCTTTGAAGGGAGAAGCACTACCTTCAAAGAAAAATTCTTCATAGTCATCCTCTACGTAGAGGAACTCTTCAATGTGATCATCATCATTGAATACTTGATAGTTGTCACAATTTTTTAGGGACAACCGGCCTATACATGAGCTCAATAGAAAAGACATTCTAATGGAAGTCAGAATTTGGCATGAAAAGAGTTGTCGATACCGCAAGGGAATCTGCTCAGCTTTTGTGTTCCTATGGGATGAACTTGATGTTGAATGCTTCGAACTAGTTGATTGCATTCCACATCCTTAGTCTGTAGGATCGAAGGTGAATTTTCTTCACTTGGTAACAATCTCTGATCTATTGCATGATCAATTCTATGTCACCTTTGACTTGTAGGAATTTTATACCCATATCCCTTACATTTTTGAGGCCTAATAGAAGCACCTTTATTCAGCAGTATTGTTTGTGTTATCAAACTACAATCGATAAGAAAATGGGTACAACGTTCCTTCAGGAGAATTGACGACTAATCCTACTCTTGAGCTTGATGTTCAGCAACTTCCATCAAATTGCATTGTCCACATTTTAGGACTTTTATTCAATGCTTGTGTGGCGTATGCAAACTTTTTCTCTTGTTTTGTCACTTCAGATAGCATGGAATATGTGCCAAGACCCATGTGTTGATATAACACTTGAGCTTGGGGCTCCTGTGTTTTAACCACCATGAATCGTGACTTAGCTTCAGGTACTAACTTGAAGCTGCCTTTCTTTAGTAGGATTGTCACATACGACCAATCCAATTGAATCTTACCTCTGAGATCCTTGCAGAAGATTCTGCTCAATAGCATTTCGTAGCTGGTTGGAATTTTAGCTCTTAGTATTGTCATCATGATATTTTTCTCTAGATAGGACGCCAATATTACTTGAGCATCCTTTAGTTGGCCTACCAATGGCACCAATTTGGATTCAAGTGAGTAGCACTTTTCATGAGTTTTGGTGCATGATAATCCCAATGAGTTCATGATCTACAAGGGCATGATGTTGTCTGATGCTCCTGAGTCAATTATACAGTTGTTGAGTTTATACCCTCCCATATACAAGGATACGTAGAAGGGTTTTGACTTTTCTTCCAGTGGTATGGAAGACTCTAGCAATGTGGGCTAGATTACAGCCTACTTCGTTACTACCTTGAGAATCTGATCTAATTGATCAGGGTGATCCTAGAGATACTCCAGTTGTGAGATTTGTACCTTTGTCTTCATCATAGAATACATGCTTCAAACCACCTTGCAACAAGTTGTGGTTTCCTCTAGTACAAATTTAAATGATGTGATAGCTCTAATTCAAGGAATGAATATGGTTAACATAGACATTAGTTTTCATCAACATGAGTTGCCTCCTTTGGAAATGAGAATGAAAAATGATGCATTCATGATAATAGCCACCTATGATGGGTGGGGAATAAAAAGAACCCTTGTTGACAATGGTTCCATTCTTAATGTGTGTAGTCTGATCCTTTTGGATAAACTAGGCGTGGATAAATCAATAATTCAACCTAATTCCTTGTCGATTCGAGAATTTGATAATGTAGGAAAGAAATTATTTGGTGTGATTACTTTTCCTATTACAGTTGGAAAGGATACATTGTAAACTCCTATTCATGTCATGCCCGATAATCTTTCATACAATCTTCTTTTAGGGTGACCTTGGATTCATGAGATGCATGCAGTTCCTTCAACTCTTCATTGTATAATGAAGTATGTCTATAACAATAAAGTATACCAAGTTGAAATAGACCCCAAGCCTGAAAGTTGCTTACAAGTTGAAAAAGGAACGACAAGTCCTCTAAACACATTAATTCCAACATCGAACATAGAACCTATGGAAGAAGAAAAACAAGAGATGGAAATGGTGTCAAAGTTATTGAAAGATGATTGGGGTTCCTTAGAGTTCACACCTTTGTTTATGGGAGAATACATAACCACAACAAAAGAAAATGAAAAACAAAAGCAACCAATGGTGATGTCAATGCAAAACTCAAAAGAAAACTCACAAGCATCTACCTCATCTACTCTAGAAGAAGACACAAGCTATACAACAAACTTTGATGAGATGGATTATCAAAAACCACCAAACCCAAAAGAAATTGAAAATATTTATGGAAGAGGTTACAAGTGTATGGAACAACTGGGTTATAGTGGAAAAGGATGTGGAAAGAAATAACAAGGCATCTGTGTTCCTATAGAGCCTAACATGCAAGAAAAAAAGTGGTTTGGGATATTTTCCTTCTAAGATAATGCAAGCAAACAAAAGACCCTCGTTCAACATCAATTCCATCACATGTAATCCTAAAACAACTCTCACCTTGAAGCATCCTAAATTGCTTGATACAACTTGCGAACCATGATGGGAATACTTCGAAGATGATGAAGCCTTGAAAGAAATGTTGGGAGTTTATGAAAAACCATCTACTCCCCCTAAAAAGAAACGGGTTACATGCATGATTAGTGCTAAGAAAAAAGAAGGAGAAAAGGAAAGTAATGAGATTGATAAGGACAATGAAGAACACAACTCTGAATTACTGAAACAAGGTGCACTTCCTTTGGGAGATACAATCGACATACCAATGGATATTAACAGTAAGGAGAACGTAATTTAGATATGAAAGTTCCTTGATGAAGATGAAAAATAAGACCATGTAACTTTACTTCATCACTTTCCCAAACTCTTTGCTTGGACTTATTCATATATGCCGAGAATTGATGCTAAGATAGTGGTGCACAACATAGTCCTTGTTGAAAATGCTAAACCAGTAAGATAAAAGGTACGAAAGATGAATCATAAGATAGTTGTGGACATAGAAAAATTAACCCTTCTACTTTTTCATGTTCAAGCCCTTCTAGTGGACTTTGGCTTGATTTTTCCTAGATTTAATGTTGTAATGTTGCCAACACGTTCCCATTAGGTCTTGGACCCTTGTGAATCATTAAGACTTCTAGGTTGTCTTGTAAAAGTGTTGTGAAGTGTTGTAACCAACTTTCAAACTTTTCTAGGATTCTTTCATCATAATTCACCTAAATAACTCCTTTTTATCATTTACCAAGTCTTATTTTAAAGTGTTGTAACCCACTTTCACGCTTTTCTAGACTTGTCATTACTAATTTAACCCTTTCTCATGTTTAAATGACCCCTTAATACACTTTATAGCCATTTTAAGTATGTTTTTGAGGATATTCCCATTGGAAAACATTTAATTCCTTGTAATTCCTGACACCCACTTAATTTTCTTGAGTGGGACTAAGTCACCAATAGGGGCGACTTAGTCCTTTTTGGCACAAAACTCAAAATTATTTCAATTTTTTGGTGGGATTTTGTCCTCTAACCCTTGAGGTCGACTTGTGATGTGTTATTTATGGGAAAAAAAATTTCCCCTCATTCTTCATCTCCCAATCTCCTACAATCTTGCACTCATTAAGCATCCAATCTTACAAGCATTCAAGAAATCTAAACATAATCAAATCATCTATTGGAGCACTTCATTGCATATCTTCAAATTTAGACATCAAGGGTTTGGTAAGTTTATGACATTGCATGTTGTTCATTTATCATTCTCTTTCCATTTCATTTCTTTATCAAGGGTTTGATTACCAAAGTGGGATTTGACCAAGGCAAATCCCTATACTCTAACCCTTAACCATTTTTCCCTCTTTGCATTTGTTTTTGCAGACTTTGTAGGTAGATTTTTCAAAGAAATAGGTGTTGAAAAGTGGCCAACAAGTTATCAAATCTATTCAAGTCAACATAACCCTAATTCAAGCTTGGAGACCCTTTTTATCCTGTTTTCTATAGAATCAAGATTGGACACTTGTCAGAAAAGCAAGTGCAAACCTGAAGCTACAAGATCCTGTCCCGAGATTCCCAAAATCTACAGGTGGACTAAGTCACCACTACTAGTGGATTAGTCCCATTGCCAGGCCTGAAAAGTAGTTTTTGCATTTTTGGATACCAGATTCCTGTTCTAGCAAGTTTTCTCGAAACTGGGACTAAATTGCTCAGCTTGGCGTAAGTGTCCCAGTCAACATTTTCAGTCAATTTTTCAGGATTTCAGAATCTCCCAACATCAAATTTCAGATTCTAGGTGCACCTCTCCAATTTTTTTATGTTATTTCATCATTTACTTGCATTTTTGTTTTTGCATATCATAGTGTGTTTTCCAACATTTTGCATTTCTTAGGTTTTTCATCATTAAATCATTTTCTTTTTAGATCAATGCATTAGTACATAATAATTAGACATATTGCATCTAATTTACATTAATCTTGAATGTATATATTTACATTTTGGACCCCATTTCCCCTTTTCTCCTTTTAGGTGAAAACCCCTAGAAGGAGCTAAAGTAGTGTGAGCAATCCAAAATCACTGTCCACATTTTGGTGAACTCAACTTTTGAAGATCTTTTCTTCTGATTTTAAGTGCATCCTAGGTTTCATTTACACTACATTAGGCATTGTATTGATTAAATTGCATCCCAGGGTTTTCAAAATTGTATTAGTGGAAAGCTCAAATAGCTTGCATTTTTGCATTGAAAACAATAAAAATTTTGCATTTTCCTACTATAGTTGCATCTGTGCATTTGAAAGACATAAAATTGCATTCAAAATTTTTGAAAAATCATTAGTGGGACCAAATCGCCACACTGGGCGACTTAGTCCTCTTGCATATTTTGCACTATAATTTCTAGCATTTTTTGGGTATTTCCTGCATTTTTGTTTTTTGGTTTAGTTTACAAACTTTTTGTTATTTGCATTTTTCTTATTCCTATATTTCATTGCATTTGCATCCACCCAACCTCTTGTGGTATTTTTCTAAGTTTTTGGTGCCCTATTGAGAATACTTTAGTGAGAAGAATTTCTCGACTCATGGCATCCTGCGATAATACAATTGTTGCGTACCTTAGGTTGTCTCGAGCTCCTACTCCTGGTATGGAAAATGGTGCATTAGGCATGGATACTACCACTAGTACACCTTTACCTTCACATACAATGCATGTTGACACATCCAATGCTCACATTCTGCAAGAAAAATTAATTAACATTCATGAGGATTTAACACATTTGCAGAAAAACTTGTGTCTTAAAAACATTTCAACCACTACAATTATTGCTATAGACAACATCCATCAAATGCTTGAAAGTGATGAGGGCTTAGATGTTATGAAACAAATTGTTGAGATATACCAAAAACATGCCTCTAAGACATATCAACTAACAAATACTATGGTTAGCCAAGGATGATCTCACATCCCTCCTCCTTCAACTGTAGCATCCATACCTACTTATAACACTCCTCAAGTTACAACAACCATGCAACAAGTTAGTCAAGTGACTCCTTCTTTCGCTATTCCAACTAGCATTCCTAGTTCTTTTGTGGCATCGAATGTTCCATCCTCCACATCCTTCACCCCTATTAGTGCACTTTGCACTTGTCCCAATATTACATATACTCCATCACCATTCTCTCTTCCACATCATACCACTTACACTGACCCTCTCATTACACAACTCTTCCAAATTATTTCTTCCATGCAACAACAAATATCTACCATAAACCAAAACCAAACCACACCACCCACCTTTTATGTCTGTAGTAGCCCATTATCTTTGGAAATATTAAGAACACCAATGCCACAAGGAATTGAGATGCATAGGTTGTAGAAGTACAGAGGTAAAGGAGACCCTACTAATCATGTCAATGAAAATACAACCTTATGAAATGATTTTGTCCTTGATGATAAATTGTTAGCTAAACTATTTTCTAGGACTTTAAAAGACACTGCCTTGGAGTGGTTTTCAAATTTACCCAATCATTCTATTTGATCATTTAATGAACTTTTTTATGCCTTTATAAGTCATTTCCAAGTCCATATGACCCCCAAAAAGAAAATGGCTAATTTAATGAGATGTAAGCAAAAAATAGATGAAAAAGTCACTAATTTCATTTCACATTATCAGTCATTATATGCTTAAGTAGATGTCAAGGTTCCTGATTCACATCTCCAAAAATATTTTTATCAAAAACTTGCAAACTCACATTTAGAATACATTGACCATGATGAAATTTCCCTCTTTCCTACACTTATGCACAACCCTTTGTGATTATCATAACTTGGTTACTAGTCGTGATGCAAAATCCACTTTTAGCCAAGCTAAGAATAATGAACAAAACAACCAAAACAACTCACAAAACTTTAGAAAGCCAAAAAAATAATTTTTACCATTCAACCCCCCTCCTCAACAACCACCTCAACCTGTCAACAACCAAGTAGCAACTATTAAAACTACAATATCTTACAATTATGGAGATCCAAAATGATATTTTACACCATGACCCAACTTATACAGCAACAAATGATTTATTTACCTCCTTAAACCATTAGATACAACTAAACCATTGCCTCCAACCTTTAAACCTAATGCCTATTGTCATTATCACAGACAAAACAGACATGACACAAAACAATGTAAGCATCTTAAACACATAGTGCAAGATCTCATTGATTTTGGTTGTCTATCCATTTCAAATGCTAATGCAAAAGGAAATACCTCCATTGCCCCACCCAGTAAAAATTTGCAATTTTTTACCAATCCCATGCTTAGACATAATGTGTCATTTGTCAAAGCCAGTGAAACTCAAAACAATGATGTGATGATTGTTCATAAAGAGACTGAACATCTTGATATTATTTCACATACACCCTCTATTAATCCTATGGATGAAATGGTGGGAGCGATAGATGTCATCCCTCGTAAGGTAAAAACTAAAAAGAATCTTGATATTACTTTATCTTCTAAAGATATTCTTCCAAATCTTCCCAATGGTCCTCTCTACATAGCCGGATGCATTTATGATAAGCCCACTAATGGGATACTCATAGATCCCACTTGTGGCGAGAATGTGATCACTGAGGAATTTTTGTTCTTGCATGATCTTTATCAAGATAACTATGATAAACCGAGAGCATGGATAAAAAACATAATGGTTTTGTGTGCCCTACGATTGGATTGATCGTTCTTCCATTACAAATAAGACCTAAGGCAATGGATGTTACATTCTCTATCATTCCACAATTAGATCAGTTTTATTAGTGGTTAGGCCATCCATGGCTTCACTCGATGAAAGTTGTTCCTTCAGTCATACACAAATGTTTAAAGTTTTTACATGATAATGACATATTCACTATCCATAGTAGTGGCTTTAACCCTTTATCTTCTAAAGGAAATTTCACCTGAGAAGCCTTTTGGCTAGAGCCCATAGAGCCCATCACACCTCACAAAGACTTCTTTTTCATTGCTTATCAAAAGTTTAAAGCAAAGAAAATTTCCAAATTGTCCCTCCACAACCAATCCCCATCCGCTTCCGTTATCCCAATCCTCAATGAGACAATGCTTCAACCTGATTCTGAACCTGAAAAAATATTACCACGTTCAAAGCAACCAACAATAAACACTTCACCTTCATCGTCTAAACACCCAAGAGATAATGACACCAACCCCATCACGCCTCATCGCATAAAACAAGTTTATAAAGCAAAAGAGAAAGTGATTGACCCATCTCCTTTAGTTCCTTCCATTCTTCCCCCTTAGGAAGAAAATGAGCCTATGGTGGATCAATCCACTCTTACACCCACACATCTTCAAAATAGAATCAAAAGAAACCATGGTGCTAGAGAGCATAGACATCGACACTGTCTCCTTGCTTGTCAATTAAAAATTGAAGAAAACAAATAAAATCAACCTTTGCCTTTGACATAAGCAATAAATAATGACCCTCCTCCCAAATCGCAACAAAAAAATATGATACAACATCCGCAACTTCTAATACACCCCTCATTGGAGATTACTGTCTATCCCCCTGTCATGATTAATCTGGATGATGATGATGATGAGGAGATCTCTAAAATAGATGAAGATGTGCATAGTGATTTGAATTCTTTATTTTCCTCTTCCATGAGCTTAAATGATAAATCTTTCACACCAAGTGAAGAACCTGGTACTTCCCCTAGTTCGGCACTTGCAATTCTTCCCTTGGACAGTCAACTTCCCTCGCAATACACTGAACATGATTGGGAAGTAGATGACCTGTTAGATGGTTCATTTGCATTCTCCTTTCTAGCCTTTTGCATTTTTATTTTATTTGCTTCTTATTCTTTTGTATGTGTGTATCTTGTTCCCCCGGAATGTGTGTTTTATGTTCTCTCTCTCTTGTGACATTCTTCTATTCATACCTTCATTCTTCTATATGTCATGCATTTTCATTTTCTTTTTTGCTTTTATTTTGTGTTTCCTTTTGGGGATGACACAAAGTGTAGAGATGCCCTATGTCTCTTCCATGTTGACCCAAAAGGTCCTTTTCCTTTCTTTTTCATTTTTCTTACGTTTCCTTTTGGGGACGATGCAAGGTGTTGAGACCACAATGTCTCTTCCATGTTGACCCAAAACGGATCTTTATTTTTCTTTTGTTTTCACTCTCTTTGTGCCATACTTCTAGTTCTATGTATTTGGGGAATGATGACAGTTCTGAGCTCTTTAATCAAAACATTGCAGCAACGAACATACTGACCCCAAATCCATATATACCTTATGTGTTTGGTGTGTTCCTTTTGGGGCAACCCTCTTTCTTTTGTTCCTTTTTCCTTCACATGACGCAACCTTACTTGGAAACATATGACTTGGCATAGGGGCTTTCCAAGTTGGCTCTCATGTCTCGTTTCTTTTCTTTTTTTCATTTTTCATTTGCTACTTTAAAGTAATTTCTCATAGAACAATGTGTAGCAATTCCTTTAAAGTGGGGGCATACATTGGCATTATTCATTTGCATTTTTCTTTTTATTAGTTCTTAGTGCAACCTTGTTATTTCATAATATGTGTTTGTCACTTTTTGGATAACATTAGGTTTGATGTCTTTCATAAGCATGATCTATCTTAGCATATTACATTCCTCTTGGTGGCTTGATGCGACACACTGCATCCCCTAAGTTGCGAATATTCTATTCTTTGATTGGTCCTCTCTTAGAGACATTAGAAACAATGTTCCCTAAGTTATAGACCTCACATGAACTTAACAAGACTCATTTGAACATTTTCTTTACATGTTACATTATGCATTTACATGGCCACCTTGCATAACACAACTTGTATGCCTGTGGTGCATTTGCATTTTTTCATGAGTTCTAAGCATACAAGACTTTGCTTGTCTCATGAAGCACGAACCGGCATTTCCTTTGTGGTGCCTTATTAAAGTTATCAGGAGGTATAACTTTAGTATGGTTGAGCGGGAAATCTCGTTCCGCGGCATGACTTTTCCCCATAGCCACCTGCTTGTGTGAGTACATACCAACTGAGCGTATGTTTCTCACCTTTTGGGCTTTCTCACCTTGCGAACAAATAGAAGTTCCATGGCCCCAAAGTGAGTATACTTGGGCTTTCTCACCTGGAGGATAGCCGTAAGTTTTTTCACCCTAGAGTGAGTACACATTTTTATTTTTCCAAACAAACAACCTAGATCTAATCCATAACAAGCTAGAAAGGCGATCGAAGATTTCTCTGATCCTTTCCCATCATCTTGTGTGTTCCTTTGTGTTCATGTTTTATTTTCCATGGTATCGTGATCTTGGGGGCTTGATCATCCCTCTTGATTATCATATCTCATCTTATTGAGCATTAGTGCATTTGAACTTCTCTTAGTTGCATGATTGGTTACTTTAGTGTGAGTTTGAACCAGGTTCATCCTCTCACTAAAGTGGGGGCTAATTGTGGACACAAAAAAAGTAACCCTTCTAGTGGACTTTGGCTTGATTTTTCCTAGATTTAATGTTGTAATGTGGCCAACACATTCACATTAGGTCTTGGACCCTTGTGAATCATTAAGACTTCTAGGTTGTCTTGTAAAAGTGTTGTGAAGTGTTGTAACTAACTTTCACACTTTTCTAGGACTCTTTCATCATAATTCACCTAAATAACCACTTTTTATCATTTACCAAGTCTTATTTTAAAGTGTTGTAACCCACTTTCACACTTTTCTAGACTTGTCATTACTAATTTAACCCTTTCTCATGTTTAAATGACCCCTTAATACACTTTCCAACCATTTTTAAGTGTGTTTTTGAGGATATTCCCATTGGACAACATTTAATGACATGTAATTCCCGACACCCACTTAATTTGCTTAAGTGGGACTAAGTCGCCAATAGGGGCGACTTAGTCCTTTTTGGCACAAAACTCAAAATTATTTATATTATGGCAGGATTTTGTCCTCTAACCCTTGAGGTTGGCCTGTGATGTGTTATTTTCAGGAAATTTAGTAAAAACAGGTATAAATAAGGGTTTTTCCCCTCATTTTTCATCTCCCAATCTCCTACAATCTTGCACTCATTAAGCATTCAATCTTACAAGCATTCAAGCAATCTAAGCATAATCAAGTCATCCATTGGAGCACTTCATTGCATATCTTTAGATTTAGACATCAAGGGTTTGGTAAGTTTATGACATTGCATATTGTTCATTTATCATTCTCTTTCCATTTCATTTCCTTATCAAGGGTTTGATTACCAAAGTGGGATTTGACCAAGGCAAATCCCTATACTCTAACCCTTAACCATTTTTCCCTCTTTGCATGTGTGTTTACAGTAGATTTTTCAAAGAAATAGGTGTTGAAAAGTGGTCAACAAGTCATCAAATCTATTCAAGTCAACATAACCCTAATTCAAGCTTGGAGACCCTTTTTATCTCTTTTTTTGCAGAATCAAGATTGGACACCTGTCAGAAAAGCAAGTGCAGACCTGAAGCTACAGGATCTTGTCCCAAGATTCCAAAAATCTATAGGTGGAATAAGTCTCCACTACTAGAAGATTAATCCTACTACTAGGCTTGAAAAGTGGTTTTTGTATTTTTGGATACCCATTTGGCAGATTCTTGTTCCGACAAGTTTTCCCAAAACTGGGACTAGTCGCCAAGCCTAGCGTAATTGTCCCAGTCAACATTTTTAGTCATTTTTTTAGGATTCCAAAATCTCCCCACATCATATTTCAGATTCCAGGTGTACCTCTCCAATTCTATTTTGTTATATCATCATTTACTTTCATTTTTAGGTGTTTTTGCATATCACAGTGTGTTTTCCATCACTTTGCATTTCTTAGGGTTTGCATCATTAAATCATTTTCTTTTCAGATCAATGCATTAGTACATCATAATTAGACATATTGCATAGATCAATTACATTAATCTTGAGTGTGGACATTGCATTTTGGACCCCATTTCCCCTTTTCTCCTTTTAGGTGAAAAACCCTAGAAGGAGCTAAAGCAGTGTGGGAAATTCAAAATTATTGTCCACAATAGCTTTATTAGTTAAGGTTGAGATTGAAAAACTTCTTGAAGTTGGTTTTATCAAACCTATTGATTATTCTCCTTGGATCTTGAACATTGTTGCAGTTGTGAAACCTAACAATCATATTAGGATGTGTATGGACTTTCATGATTTAAATATAAAGCATCTTGAAAATATTATTTTCCCATTCCTAATGTCAAACATGATAGTGGAATAGACTGCGTGACATGACTTGTTGTCATTCATGGATGTATTTTTTGGATATAATCAAATCTTCATCAACCCTCAAGATCAACAAAATAGCATTTACTGCAGTTTGGCAAACATTTTGTTGGGTAGTCATGCCTTTTGGACTAAAGAACATAGGAACAACATATCAACGAGCTATGACATTGATATTTCATGATTACATACATAAGATCTTGGAAGATTATGTTGACAATATTCTAGAAGAATCTTTAAATCGACAAGACAATGTGAATATCCTTCACAAAATCTTTGAGCACATGTGAAAATATAACATGAGATTGAATCTGAAAAAGTGTCTTTGGCATAGATAGTGGAAATTTTTTAGGTTTTATAGTATCTCACAGAGGCATTGAGGTGGACACAAAGAAAATTGATTCTATATTTAACATGCTACCTCCTACAAACATTTCTCAGTTACACACTTTACAAGGAAGAATTCAGGCTATCTTTCATTTTGTTGCATCCCTAGTGGACCAAGCATTACCCTTTACACATCTTCTTAAGAAAGAGGCTAAATTTAATTGGAATAAGGATTGTAAACAGGCTTTTGAGAATTTGAAAGATTACCACGCTACTCCACCTATTTTACAACTCATTGTGCAAGAAAAATCGTTTATCCTTTATACATCAACATCAGCCCATGCTCGCACAGCATTGTTGGCCCAACAAGATGAAAATGGTAAAGAACATCCTATTTATCACATCAACCAAACTTTGATTGATTACGAAACACAATACACAACAATAGAAAAATAATGTTTGTCTCTTGTATTCAATACTAGTAAATTGAGACATTACTACTGAATGTTGAAGTACATGTGATGATGAAATTCAATCCTTTAAAACATCTTTTTGCTAAAACAAATTTACTAGGATGTTTAGCTAAGTGGGTTATGTTGTTAACTGATTTTGACCTTAATTTTTTCTCACAAAAATAAATTAAAGGACAAGCTTTAATTGAATAATTACCTAAGGATCCTTCTGCTCTAGCGTTACCTAATAATTATTCATTCCTTGACGATAACATGTTGACAATTGAACTTGATACATGGGAGTTATACTTTGACAGCTCTAGGTGTAGAACTAGATCTGGCATAGGGGTTATAATAGTCCCTCTTGCAGCAAATCCTATTCCCTTGTCCTATCGCTTAAACTTCCTATGCAAAAACAACACAATAGAATATGAAGCTTTAATTATAGGATTACGTGTTGTTTTAACTCCAGGGGCCTAAGAAATAAAGATATTCAGTGATTCATAATTAATCATTAAGCAAATAAATGGATCGTATCAAGCAAAACATGACAAATTATCAAAATATAAGGATCTCACAATGAATCTATTAGAAAGATTTGATTCATTCACCATTGATAACATCCCACATAAAGATAATCAAAATGTGGATGCAATGGTGAGTGTGGCTTCCCTTATATCTCCTCAAGATCCTTCAAAAGATTTCACATTCATTGTCCATACAATTATGAAACCATCAATAGAAGATAAAATTGAAGAAATATTATCGACCACCATGGAAAACTCTAGTGAATGGTACTCACTGATATTTAATTATTTAAAATACAGTACCTTTCTTGAGCCAACAACTAAAAATATTCGAGCTCGACTTCAAAAACTTGTGTCTAGGTACATAATCATTGTTCACATGTTGTATAGAAGGTCTTTTGATGGTCTTTTACTTAGATTCCTTAAGCAATCTAAAATACCCATAGCACTTGTGGAAGCTCACGCAGGTGCTTGTGGAGGCCATTTTGGAGGAATATCATTAGTTCAAAAGTTAATCCACATAAGCTACTATTGGAGGAACATGGAACAATATTGCTTCGAATATGTTAAGAAATGCCACAAATGTCAAGCGCATAGCAATTTGATAAATGCTTTTTCTTTCGAACTTCATGCTCAAGTACCTATTTGGCCATTTTTGGTATGGGGTTTGGACCTTATTGGAAAATAATCACCACCTTCCTTTGCCAGACATACATTCATAATTATTGCAACAAAATATTTCAAAAAATGGGTAGAAGTTATTTCCCTTTGTTCAACAACTATCAATGTGATATGTTGTTTCATATTGGAACACATTATTGCTCACTTTGGACTTCCTTCCACGTTATTTTTGGACAATGGGACACCATTTAAGAATAATGACATGAAGAAATTCTTATAAACATTTACCCAACATCATTTTTCAACACCCTACTACCCACAATCCAACAATCAAGCTAAATCAAATAATAAGACTCTCGAGTAAATCTTAAGGAAAATAGTAAGAAAACATAATAAGGATTGGCACACATAGTTGACATGTTCATTATGGGCTTATCATACTAGTATTAAAACATCAACTAGGAACACTCCTTATAACCTTTTCTATGGTGCCGAAGCAATAATGTCATTGGAGCTAGAGATTCCTTCGTTAAGAATTTCTCTTCAGGGACTTATTGATGACAATACTTATAAGGAACAATGATTGCATTAGCTTGAAATTCTTGAAGAATGCAACGTAGTTACAATGATAACATTATCCCTCAAGCATTTACTAAAGGTGACTTGGTGTTATTTGAGAATCAATGTAACGTCAATGCCGCCTTGAGTGAAAAAGGAAAATTAAGTCCTAATTGGTTAGGACCTTACATAATTGATGAAATTTATGGGTCTAGAGCATACATGTTAACAAAAATGGATGATACACCTCTTAAAGAACCTATTAATACCGCAAATTTGTGTTGGTACTATATCTAATCTTCTTGAATAATGTGAATAATAAAGTAGTGGTGTTAGAGTTAGTAGATAACATTCTATATTCTCTCGCATTACTTTGTTCTTGACAAACAATCATTTGTGTGTCTTGAATACTAAAGTAATTATTTAAATTAATTTTAGATAGTTACTTTAGGTTTCATACTAGTCAACTTCATCTTGTATATTGTGTTAGATTAGATACTTATATGCATTTAATATTCTTAATTAGATCATAGGTGCATTTAATTTAACATAACATACTTAATCATAATGTTGCATCTAAACGAAACTAGAATAGTTTTAATTAGATCACATAGAACATGTTAAATCATGGAGACATTTATTAAATAGTCTTACAAAGATTATTTGATAAATCACATTGCTATTTAATTTAAAACACATAAGCATAAAAAAACAACCAAATGTAAAATGATCATATATATATATACACATCACAAAGTTTTGAGTACATGTCATCAAATATACAATGCTAGGGTGGCTGTGGCTACCAGATCCCTTAGGATCTGGTGATTGTATATGTTTTGAGATAGTCCATTGAGATATGGTAGAATGTGATTGTGATCATGAAATAATAAGAGAATCCAAGGCATACTATAGACCATGTGCTCATCCAACAACCATGGTCTCCTATTTGATGGCTTCTAAGTGCTCTCACTCTATATGGTCTTTGTCTACCTGTAGCCTGGCTACCTTTGCATGAAGTCTCTTGACCTCCACTAGACCTCAAGACAACAAAATATTCTCATATGTAGCCTCGGCTCAATCAGCACACCTAGTAGCACCCTCATATGCTACTCTCAATCTGACATAAGGCTCGAACAACTCTAGGTCCCACTCCATGATGGGTGGGGGCACGTAGTCTATATCGATAGCCTGATTGAAGATTGAAGGAGGCACTATCTCTATAGCTATCCATTAGTAGAGATCCTAAAAATCTCTCACAGACCTTGCAAGATAAAAATCATAAAGCTAATCAACATGCATCATGATATACATATATAAATTAAAAGCATAAGCATGAACATAAGTGTAAGCATAGCAATAAATAAAATATCATCACCTAGATCTCTGGACGGTTGTGTAAAGATAGTCTCATCCTATGTAGGAGGCATGGAGGATGTTATAGCCTCTCCATGCTCGTAAGTGTTGGTGCATTCCATAGATGCCAACTATGATCTAGTAACATAGGTGGGAGTTGGATCTGTCCACTCATGGGAAACTAGACCCTTGTATGTTGTGTCACTACCCTCACTCATTAGTTGTTCCTCATCCTCATCCTCCTCCTCATCCTCCTTGTCTCCCTCATAGTCCTCATCTATCTCATCTGCAAATATATTTGGGCCTTGAGCCTTGTATCCTTACCTATCTCCTCCTCCTCATCCCTTTGATCTGGAAGTGGTCCTGCAAATCCTATAGGTTGGTCCATGTGGAATATAGGAGTTGGTTGTGTTGCTGCCCACCACTCCTCGTATGCATCTATAGCACTAATGCCATCAACATTGGAGACTAGGAGCATATCTAGATTATCATATGAATCATTGGATCTAACATCATCCACTTAAATTCGTCTAGTATCTCCCAGCCTCTGGGCACTTCATACTGATCACCTGTAAAAAGCGTGTGCTACTAGTGGCACCTATATCTGACCAAACTGCTACATGACACGATCGTAGTAGAATGGTCTTACTATGTAATTGTGCCTCCCCAAAAGAAACCTATCCCTCTACATCCTCCTCAACTGTCGAGTCTCATCTGGCCACTATGGTGTCAATTGGTATGGTCTCCAAAGGACCTCCTCCTGATCTAGTCAATCAAATTGAAATATACAAAAATGTAAATCTCCATACTACCATGACCAACTCAATGGATGGTTGAATGTGCATGGATATCCCAAGGAAGATATAGATGGAAACCTTGTCGTCCTAGTGCATGTGATATGCTCTAGGAACCAAATTTGCAATAGCGTACAATGTACCATGCTATCCACCTCGTGAGATGTGAACCACCCTAAATCATAATATAGATATGTAAGAATGTTATGGCCCCATGCATAGACAGTCTTATGGTGCTCTATCTATCGTATCATGTGAACTAGGCCTCCATCCAGGTGTGCTCCCCAACCATCAGGGATGAGTACTAGTGCTACTGTGAATATCATGATCTCTCTCAAGAGTGATGACCATGCATATCATAGCCACGCTAATTCAATACGTGGCCCTATGATCTCATCTCGAACTGGTCCTCCAAGGCAATATCCTATATTTTCTCACATCTATGCATATGTACGATCCCCTATGAAGTGCACAGTCTCACCTCAAATAGGAACTTGAAGGATGCGATGTACATCTTCTAGGGTGATCATCATCTTGTTGGTGGTTAGATGAAATGTACAGGTGTCTACATTCCATCTCTCTACTAGTGCCATCAACATGGCATCATGGTACCTCATGGGAGGCATGAGGTACACCCAATAAATCCCAGTGATCTGTAAAATTTGATTGTTTACCTCTGATAATGTCGATACAAGGTGTCATAGATGACAAAATAACCTGCCAAGACACTGTCATGACCGAGGTGGAATCTAACAAAAAAGAAAAAATATGTCCTATAAGCATTTTAAATTTTTTAAATCTATACATCAATAGTCAAAAATTATGCTAAAGTTGCTCTAGGACACTTTTCTAAGGGTCCTAGACACTTTATTTCTTATTTGGGACAATTCGCGAAGAAATGAGACACTTTGTGGAAAAGTGGAACACTTCACAAAAAAGTGGGACACTTTGCAAAAAAGTGGGAAACCACAAAAAAAGGGGACTCTTCACAAAAAAAGGGATGCTTTGTGAATTTTTCTTCAAGGGTCCTAAATCTAACTAGAAATGCGTAAAATATAAAATAAACATGCATAAAAAAGGCTAAGGTACATAAGAATTCACTCACCTGATGCTAAAGGTCTCCTCGTGCCACTTCCTCATGTAGGCTATTGAGTCTTGGGGGTACATACTCTTGAGCACTTGAAATTTCCACTCACTCTCCAACAAAGTCAAAATGCAAGAAGGTAAAAAGACAAAATGATTACAACTTACTTCACTTTTGGTGCAAGAGCACCTAGCTCTTTAAATGCTTTCAATAGGAAAAATTTTAAAAGGTGAATTTTTAATTGTAGAACCATGTAAAAGCATGTAAATCTTTGTAAAAGGTCACCCCAATGTGATTAAGAGTCCATTAAGGTCATTAGGAGGTAAATCAAGTCAATTGGAAAAAATATGTTAAAAGTTGTAAAAGATGTAAAGATGGAAAATTTGCAAAAAAATGTAAAGGAATGTAAAGGGTCATGAGGGAAAAGAAAGGATTGGTTGTTGTAGATGAGGGGGTAGTTTCTTTAACTATCTAAAAACACCTTCAAAAGGCATGGAAAAGGCATGGAAGACATTAGACTTTGTAATCCTGAATAAAATTTTGAAATAAAGTCCATGTTTTGCATTTTCTCTATGTTTTTCTCAATTATCAATCATGTACAGACTGTAGAGCAGCCTTGGGATTGTGATTTTGTTTTGAATTCATCAAGGAATGTGTCTTCCTTCAAAATAAGTTGGTTTTGAGAGGTTTCATTGGAGTTTGAGGGTCTTATAAGGGTTAAAATCACCATCCCACCAATGTAGGTTTAGGAGATTGGTGGGATGGATTGTTTAGTTTGTTTTAAGATTACTTTAAGTGGTTTGTGTGTTGGAAGGGCCATGGAATTCAAGAGTACAGAGGTGATGTTGCTATTACAGAGGAAAATATAGTGATACATATGCATGAATGGTTGCTACAGACTAGGGTTTGCAGAGATAACAATTGTGGAGGCTGGAAGAGAGTTTCTAAAGCATGGGAAGACTTATCTAAGCATGATTGAAGTAGTTACAATATGGTATAAGGTTTGCAATGGTATTTTTCATTAAACTCTCATTCTAATCAGCATTAAGGAACTTGTATCAAGGGTTTTGTTGTTCAGTGCAACTTTGAGCTTTTCTATTCCAAAAAGTAGAAGAATCTTGAGTTTTGAGATAGGTAGAAAGACTGTTTGAAGTCCTTTTATGTTTTGGTGGTGTTTTAAGACAACTTTCTTTGATAAAATGGCCTAATTTGGGCTCTTTTCCAGCAAATAGAGCATTGATTCTCCTAAGTTTTCTAAAATAAGTACAAATGCTTTTGTAGTATGTTAAAATAGACTAAAATGTGTCCTTGGAACAGTAAATGGTTTATGGGGATGCATTATATATTGTGAATAATACCCAATTTAGGTATGTTGTTGTGTTACAAGTAAATTTGGGGTTGAATGCAAAGGATATGGAAAATCTACTAAAAATTAAAATAAGTGGATGATTATATTTTTTTCTATGTTGGTGATGTTGGTGAATATGTCAAAATGCTCTGGTAAAGATTTAGAAGATTAACTTATTGATTTTGGTGATATGAGCAAGACGACTCTTATGTGGAACCATGGTGTTTTGACTGAAATAGGTAAAGGATCTGATGACACAATGTTTTGTGAATAGGTTCTTGATTGTTTCAGTTAAAATGAAGGTGTTTACTATGACTTGAAGGATTGGTAAATATTTTGAAACAAGAATACTTGAGCTATTGATATTTTTCCTTGTGGAATAAGTTGCAAAGATGAGTAAATTGATGCATGATGAAAGTATGGTTTGTCTTCAGAGATTCTAATTAGGTTTTGTATTGGTGCTATCATTTTTATGATGGAAAAGATGTTCTTGAGTCTGATAATGATATGGAATGTTGATGTGGTGAGTTGTCTTGTTGATAGCCTTGAAGTTCTAGTGAAATTGATGAAGTTTGATGAAGGAATAAGTGAGTTTGTTAGTTGATCTTCTCCAAATTGAGTTTGGGTCTGATGTACCATAGTTGATTAGTTGTTGAATTGATGTTGTTGATAGATGACCTTGCATTAACTTTTTACTCTAATATATGTTTAAACTAAGTCTTTTGCATATTAGGGTTAAAAAAAAAATTCATTCAAACTAGTATACTAGGGGACAGAAAACTCCACTTTCAAAACCGTTTGTTGCGTTGGATTCATGATTCCACACCCATCCTCATCATATATATATCACTATGTGGTATGGTACTTGGAAATAACCTATGATATGACCTATCTAATTCAATGTGGTTAGACTGCTACCTTCAATGCGGTTAGATTTCTACCTTGATTCCACCTCCATAAAGCAAGAAGAATCAAGGGGGGGCATACATCAGCCCTCAAATTTGATTTCTATGAGAATTCAGGTAAGAGGATTTTTGAACGACTAACAAATTGGTGTTGCAGGATGTGGTTCCTAACGTTGTGGTTTTGTAGATAGCTATAGTGGGGGCTTCATTCTCCTAGGCTCGCAAATGAATCCATATGAGTATCCTTTTATGAAACAAAGTTAATTGTTCAGAGTCCTTTAGATTGCATATGCACGCGGAGTCATATGGGTGCTAAAGTGGGGGATAAATGTAGTGTAGAAAATTGTACTTCCTTCTTGGAGATGGTAAAATTTCACACTTTGTACCTATTTTAGCACCCCCTGCATTCATGGCCCTTTAAATCATCATTAATAGACCCCTAAGACCTTTTATTTCAAATCTCAAGGCTTATTTCAACTAAAATCCTAATAAAATCAACGAAAGCATTAAATTTTTTAACAACCCATCATTGGCCTACCCCGAAAAGATAGGATGTGACTCATATGCCACCTTGGGCATATGATTCCCCCTAGGTGGGATCCATACGCCACTATAGACACATAAAAATAACCTAGGCTTGCAAGCTTTATTTTCACCCTTTCTTCTAGCATAATTGAGACACTTTAATTATGTCCTTGGTCCACTTTCGACTATTAATTGAATAATTCATAATTATTTAATTAATTCATGTCCTTTATTCTTCATGATTATTAAATAAATAAATTTTATTTATTTATTTAATACTTCACTAATTATCTAATGTCTCTCCATAATTAAATAAATTTCTTAATTTATTTAATTATTCTTGTCCACTATTTTCTTCCTAATTATTAAATAAATAAATATTATTTATTTAATGTGTCACTAATTCGTTTAAATCTTCTTATAATTAAATAAATTCTTTAATTTATTTAATTATTGACACCTTGACATTTCCCTCATTTTAAATAAAATTATTTATTTAAAATAGTCCCACTTTCTAATTTCCTTCTTTTTAGTAAATAATTCAAATTAATTATTTACTATCATGTGACCCCACCTTTTGAATTAAATTAATTTTTAATTCAAAATAGTCCTTTTCCTCCAAAAATAAAGTAATTTCTATTATTATTTGATTTTTCAGTCACCTCTTTTTTTGTGCCGATCTTATCTCTTGTCACATGCATTGTCAACCCTTGATTTGATTTTCTAAAAATCAATCTTGTCCATTCATTTTGAATTTTCCCTAGTGTTGCCCTAACCCTAATTGTGGGTTGTCATATTGAATCTTGTCCATTGATTCTAGGGCACTTATCAACTTTTAATCTTGGCCACTCACTCAAATTGCATTTTCTATAAAATGGCAATTTTGCTCTCATTTTGTCACCTCATGCTCTTGCAATCTTATACAATTTTGTTTTAGGCAATCTCATACTCTTGCACTCTTGTCATTTTGTCATAGGAATATTTAAATCTCATTTGGCATAATTTAGAAATAGTTTATATGCTTACTAGTTTCATTATAACATAGTATTACATGCAATCACTCAAATCTTTCAACATTTGCTTAGGGCTTGTCATTGCCATTAGATTACTCACATCAAATATGAGGGAAACATCATATTTTTAGCTAGTTGAGAAGGTATAATGGAGGTCATCCATGGAGAATGAAGACATTTGGTGAGATATTTCCATATGTTTTCATGTTATTTCCTTTACACTTTATTATTGCTTTGGGTTTTTATGTTTTGCATTTGATCTGCTAACCCTAGGAAAATTCCCTTAGTTACATTGGTGAACACGATGCCAAAATCAAGCATTTTTTTGTTTTTTCGTACAACATTTTTCTATTTTGTAGGTACATGTACAACCGAGACGTATTTGTTTTGCAGAATGGCACATTTGATATTTCGCGATGCATTTGCTTCTCCAAATGACGCATCTGCCATCCTGCGATGCATACGACTTGCATAGTGACACATCTGCTCGGATGCAACACATTTGACTTGCAGGTTTGTGCATTTGTCTGTTAGATTCCAATGCATAGAACCGAGCCACATTTGTTGTATGGAGCGACGCAATCGCTCTGCTACGACGCATTCGTTTGGTAAACTTTTGCATTTGGGTTTTTCCAGATTTTTCCTATTTTATTTTTGGAAATTTGTTATTTCCTTTGGCAACTGTTAGTTAGGGGTTTATGGTTACTAATTTGTTGTTGTAGCATGTGGCTTTGAGTCTTTCATGGGTACAAGGCATATCTTTGAAACTACTAACAAGTGGTTTTATAGGTTTGATTGTCCAAGATTTTAATTTTGAAAACATTGTGTTTGTTCTTTTTTTTTAAGATTAGAAAACACTTCAATTGGTGCTTTAAAAAGAACATTTTATTTTCCTTTGTTTGATTGTTCTTGAAGGTGGTAGGTGAGTATTCTCTCACCTTGTGCAAGCTCGGTGATCAGAAAACCAAACCCATCTTATTTTGTTTTTACCTTGATTCAATAATCGAAGCATCCTCTCCCCTTGCACACTTGTGCAATCCTAGGTGTAAGAGAAACGGTTATTGACTCTAGAAATTGGGTCTTCCTTGGTGGGAAAAAGTACCCACCCCAAGGTGACTCAAACTAGCAACGGAGCTCTTTGGCTAAGCTACCCTCGACCGGTATATAAATGTGAATCCTAAGGGAAAGCCTAAGATTACGAGTGTGGATGTGTCATATAGACAAAGTAGGATTCCCCAAAACCCTGTTGAGCATAACCTCCTTAGGCTGAAATTCCTCCTTTAACAGAGCCTAATCTTTGCCCCATGTATGGCCACTCGAACGGGGGTCCCGAACTAAGCACCTTTGTGTAGTAGCCAAAATCCTTCTATTTGCTAGCACAACAACAATCCTTGTGAAGGCATCCACATTCTCACAGTTCTTAGTAGAGGTGATCAACCTGCCATGGGAGATCTATGGGGGTTGGAAGCTTGGTTGGCCTCATAAGTAGTGCACTATAAGGGGGAGCTCGTGCAGCCAAGATTCTGGATTCACACGCTAAGAATAAGTGTGGTTGGGGAAACCCACATGGAATCTAGTGAATATTGTCCATGCCTAACCTAGGATTGTGCTTGTATTCATTGTGTTTGTTTCAAAAGATAAAATATTGTGTTTTCCAAGTGTTTTCTCAGACATTCAAATAAACAAACATCACTTGCAGATCTAGAAACAAACAATCAACCTCAAAAAATTCATATTTTTGACCAAAATTGCAAACAAACTAGACCTTTTGCATTTTGCACCGCATTTGATATTTTTTGCACTGAATTTGCTCTGATAAACTGCATTTGCTTTTCAGAACACTACATTCATCTGGCCCGAATTGCATTTTCTTTATAGAAAACTGCATTCGCAATACTGAGTTGCATTTGCTTTTTGTAGAACCGTATTCACTAAAGCTGAGCCGCATCTGCTATACTATGATGCATCTGTGACCTAACACGATGTATTTTCCTTGAAAAAAACAAAAATTATGTCACAGACCAGAAACCAAGTTCAAATCTATCCAAACTGTCTATAAACATATTTTTCCAACCGTCTCTGTCAAAAACTAGAAAGAAAATTTCTTAAATTATTCAACCATTTGCATCTTTAGTTTGCATTTTACCAATAGGTTCATCCTTGCAAAATTTAGTTTCATCCTTAGACTTCATCATCTTCATTTTCAATCATAAACTAGTCCTTAGGTCCTCATTTCAATTGCACATTTTGGATTAGGAAAACCCTACCATACTTTGCAAAATCATTGCCTTCAAAAGTAGGTTATCATTGAACTTAGGCATCATTATCTTCTTTAGTCATTTTCCTTTTTTGAGACCTTTCCAACTCAAAAGTCTAGTTAAGAAACCTCATTTGTCATTTAGTCCTTCAAAACAAGTCCTTTGATATTCCAAAATTGAGACATAGATCAAGCTTAGGGTGGTTGAGCAACCTTCTTCCAAATCATCTAGACCTTTGCATTTGCATACTTTAGGCATTCAAGTCATTTTAGTCTTCACCTTGCATATCTTATCCTTGAAAAATCCAAAAATATTGTCATAACTTTCATCTTGGTCCTCATTTGGCATCTAGACTTTGCATTGGTCATTTCCTTAGTCAAATTTTTTGTATTAGTCCTTATTGTCACCATAGAATTTGGCATCCTTTCTTGACAATTTTATCACCTTGCATTAGTCATTTCCCTTAGGCAAACATCATTATCACTTTGCATTGACA
The DNA here is from genome assembly GCA_007258455.2 of Sequoia sempervirens. Taxonomy (NCBI): domain Eukaryota; kingdom Viridiplantae; phylum Streptophyta; class Pinopsida; order Cupressales; family Cupressaceae; genus Sequoia; species Sequoia sempervirens. The sequence continues at coordinate 473,491,773 of VDFB02000015.1, forward strand.
TCCTCTATTCCAAAAATACAAACAAAAAAAATTAGTGTCATAACTTGTCGTCTTAGTCTTCATTGACCTTTGGCATTAGTCATTTCCTTTAGACAACATTGTCATATTGCATCCCTTATTATCAAAAATCCAAAAACCTAGTTTACATTAGCATATTGCATTGTCATCCCTTATTATCAAAAAAGAAAATCCAAAAACATAGTGTCATTTAGTTGTCATTTTCCATCCTCTTCCTAATTTGAGCAATTCCTTATATGGTTGAGACTAGGCTTCAAAGAAAGAGAGGACAAATGGCTAATTTTGGACAAGACAACAACATTTATTTCTTTTCCAATGACATGAATCAAAGCATGAACCAAGACACATATTTCATCAATCCTTTCAGCAACATGAATATGCCATCTTCGTCACATAATCCCTTTGAACCATTCATACATAGGGATGAAAATGGACAAGTATTTGAGGAAGACCTAGAAGGCACAACCCAAAATCTAGAAGCGGCCTCCTTTGTGGAAGAAATGGTTTTACACGATAGAGATAGATATTTGGCCATACTTCTAAATCAAGGAGCTAAATTACCATGTGGCTTTGACATTAACACTTTGAGACCAACATCACCTGATCACAATGCCAACAATATAAACAATAGTTTGTCCAACACTAGTCAACCTCAAAACAATACAAGCAATTATTTTGTTGGTTCCACCTCACAAATTGCCACAAGCACTATTAATGCTACCTTCAATGATCAAAACAATTCCAATACAATCAATGCAACATCTGTTGGAGGGACACCAACTATGTCATAAGCCATGTCACAATCAATGCCAGCAATGACAACAATATCATCACAATCAGTTGGAGCCACCTATGGGTCCTCATCAATGGGGGCAAGCTCTTCAAATCCTCTATTTGGAGCTTCATCTAGTGCCATGGGTGCATCATCATCAAATCCTTTCATTGGTACCTCATTCAATCCCTCTAGAGGAAGTAAACGACGTATCTTTATTCAAGGACAACAACCAAATGTTAACACGCCATCACAATTTAATACCAATATTTCTCAAGGGAAAAACATGAACATTCCCCATGGACAATTTCAACAATTTGGACAAAGCAATCAGAATACGTAGCACATGGCATCATTTGGACACCAAAATATTCATGGTCAACATATTCCCTAAATTTTGACTCAAATGGCTGGAGGGCACATTTCGACATATGCATCACATATTCACACCCATCAACATATACCTAATCAAAACTTTCAATACCAACAACATGCAAATCAAAACACATCATACATCTCACAACAACACATCCCACAACAAAACACATCATACATCTCATCTCAACAAATGGGGACCCATGGTATACCTATCACTCCCATGTGTGATGCAACAAATAATCCTATAATTGATGTCTTGACAGCTCAAGTAGCTTACTTACAAAAGACCATAGAAAACATGCAAATGTCCAACAAGAAGTCACACATGTCATATGACCTATGTGTATATACCTTTGACATAAATCTATACATGCCACCATTCCCTCCTAGATATGTGGCACCAAAATTTACCAAATATAAGGGCAAGATGAATCTTATTGAACATGTTCGAGAATTCATGACCAACTGCATGGACATTTCCTATGAGCACACTTACTTGATGAGACTCTTCTCTAAGATTCTTACAGGACTTGCACTTGAATGGTTCTCCAATTTAAAAGGGATAAAAACATGGGACAGACTTAAAGACAAATTTGTGAAAAATTATGTGTATAACATTGACATGGACACCTCCATCACTAGCTTATGCACTTTTACACAAGAAGATGTTGGTGAAACTTTTATCCCATTCTTCCAAAGATGGATAATTCTAACATGTCATTTCCACATTGACATACCTGAGAAAGAAAAGGTTGACATGTTTGTTCAAACACTCCTAGGCCCATTGAAATACGGATTGCAAGTTCATTGTTGCACAACCTTCACAAATTTAGTCGAAAAGGGTGTCCAGGTTAAGAAAGCTCTCATTGCTAAAGGAGAATTAAAATATGGTCCTAAAAACACAAATGCAAACCCATCCACAGACAAAAATAAGTATTGGGTCAAAAATAAACATGTTGCCAATGATGGAATTCTTGATGCCAAGGTTGTAAACACAATGGGTCTTGTACTTACTCTTAAAGGAGATCAACCACAAAACAAACCAACAACAATACTGACACCCCCCACCAATGTCATTCCAAGTAACCAAAATAGTTAAATTCAAGGACAACCTCGCCAGATAAGACAATTTTTGAAAATACGAACGCACACTACTTTGGGAGAATCAATTGAGGATATCCTTAAGAAGCTCCTTCAAAACGGTCTCATCACACTTGAGGACCCTAAGCCATATGACCTAGGATAGTTTAAACCATCATGGTGGGATGAAAACACTTTTTTTATTACCACCAGGCTAAAGGGCATAATACATCCTCTTGTCGGCAACTAAGAAATATTGTGCAAGAAATCATTGAAAGTCACACAATTGAATTGGATGGGCCACAATTTGCATCAAATGCAGACCATACTATTCACAAAAACCCACTGCAAGACCATGGTTCTAATAAAGCCTCCACATTAGGTTCCAAGACTAATAATAATCAATCCAATTATGCTCGTGTTGCATTCGATTATTCAGGAGGAACCATTATCAACCACGTCCAAACTGATGATGACTATGTCAATACCATAACTGTCAAAAGAGCACTTGAATGCAATTCCACTACTTGAAGTGGAAAAATCACCATAGCTGGTCCACCTCCTCAGTAACCAAAAATTACAATACCCAATCCATCCGCAAAACAACCACAATCAAGCCCATCTGCAAAGTAGTCCCAACCTAAAAGTCAATTATACCTTATTGATCAACTAGGCAAAACCCCTGTGCAAATATCCATACTCGAGCTACTTCGCATTTCTCCCACACATAAGGATATACTTGACAAAACCTTGCAAGAGTTCGTTGTCCCTCAAGACATTGATGTCAACCAGTTTGAGGCCATGGTGGGTTATCTCACTACACCCCATCATGTAACATTTTCTGACCAAGATTACTCATCACAAAAGTCCAACCGTAATGACGTATTACACATTGAATTTTTGCATCCATAAACACAAGGTCAGATGAGTTTTAGTAGATGGTGGAGCAGGATTGAATATATGCTCCTCAAAACTAGTTAAGGCTCTAGGATTTTCTGATACTTGCATAGACGCAACAAAGAGCATAGTCATAAAGGCATATGGTGATGAAGAACGTTCCTCTCGAGGTTTTATCACTATTCCCATCAGAGTTGGGCCAATCATTGTGGACACAACTTTCCAAGTCTTGGATCTTGAATTACCCTGTAACATCTTGCTTGGCTGACCTTGGATTCACGCCCTAAAAGTTGTTCCATCCACCTACCACCAATGCTTGAAGTTTCCCTTTGATGACATAGAAATTACCATATATGGAGACCCCAATCCTTTTCAGTATTGTACCAACCTAAGGGGTATTTCCAAACATCAATTGCCCATCAACCGAGAAGCTCCAAGTTCCTCTTCTTCCAAATTCATTGACCCATCCACACTCGCATCATCATCCATGTCCACTCCTTCCACATCTTCAACCACGCCATCATCTTCCTCACTTCCTAAGGTTGAGTCCAATGTCAAGATATAGGACCTAGGCTATGGAGAATTCAAACTGAATACAACATATTGCATCACAACAATACCCAAGTCTCTTAAGGTCTATGGTCGGTCGTGTTTCAGAATGGAACCTAAAGAAATTTTTAAGGTTTCGCCAAAAACAATTTTCATAAAATGGGAAGAAATTAACAATGAGGACATTGCCAACATAACAAGATGGGTTTATAAAGAAATGGAAGACTTGCCCCCATTACCAGTTAAGATATATGGCAAAGGATATGACATGATAAAGTAAAAAGGCTATGATGGAACTAGTGGCCTTGGCAAAAATAAAACTGGATGAAGAGAACCTATAGCACCTTCCACATGACCAAAGTATATTGGGTTAGGGTATGGCCTACCCAAAAATGATGATCAATGTACCAATGGACTTTTGAGTGAGAGCATGAATGCTTCGGAAATTTTTGAGACTATTGAGGAATCCCTTACCAAAATTGACTCCCATGAGTTGGAATTTGGCTCCCAATGATCCTTAAGTGACTGTTTCCTTGATGAATTGTTCCTCGAACCTAGAGAACTTACTGCTGAACAAAGATTTTGGCAAACATTTAAAATTGATCTGGCCTCTAATAATGACAATCCTAAGATCCCAAAGAAATAAGAAAATTGGGATAGGCTCTTTTACCCAAAGAACCATGAAAAACATGAATCGTCTTTTAGTCCTATTAGTCATACACCCAACATATCTACCCAACCATTGAAACTTGATGACCATCATCTAGATTCATTTGAGTTGTCACATGACACTACCAACCATAATGATGGTCCTTTTGTCCCTTATTATGACAATGAGTATGAGACAAGTGAAGGAGAATATTGGATAGAATTCGATTGGGAATTGGACGATGACAACTTCATTTTCAATGTCTCTGAATCTATCTGCATGATTTCCATGTCCTCTCCACAATTCACCAATACTAATGATGGTATCTCCTTAGTCTACCCACAACTAATTGATTGGGATCAACAAGGCCCGCCAGTCATGGACATATTTTAGAATGATGAGGCCATTGTAGAATTTATGGGACTACGTGAGGGAATACCCAGTGGTGATCACAAGGTTGGATTTGTATTGACCTAGATTGTTTAGCTTACTTCAGGGAGACTGTTCTGTCCTCTAGTCACAAAATGAAAAAAAAAATTAAAAAAAAATGAAATGTCTTTAGGTGAAAACCGAAAGGCACCTTCTGACGATAAAAAAGTAAAAATAAAGGACGTATCTATGGGTGAAACCTCTCTGAGGCACCCAAAGATGGAGGACTAAACTTTCTTCCCATGACTCAAGAGAAATCAGCAATGCTCATAGAGGATACCATGGAAGTAAACATATCTATAGTAGAAGATCCTAAAATGGTCCTCTTTGCGGCATCCTTGACAAAAGAAGAGAAACCTGAATTCCACAAATTCTTTGCACAACACAAAATTAATTTTGCATGGTCATATGCTGATATACCTAGGTTGGATCTAGAACTGGTCTTACACCATTTTCCACTACTTCTAGATGCCAATCCAGTAAAACAAAAGTTGCATAAAATGCATCCTCAGATCGCCATGTTAGTCAAAGTTGAACTCAAGAAATTACTCGATGTGGGATTCATACGGTCTGTCGACTATGCTGAATGGATATCCAATCTTGTACCAGTCACAATACCAAATGGTCAGATATGCATCTGCACATATTTTAGAGACTTGAACAAAGCATGTCCAAAGGATGACTTTCTATTGCCCAACATAGATATCATAGTTGACCTTACGACAAGATACGAGATGTTGTCCCTCATGGACGGTTTCTTAAGTTCTAATTAGATTCGTATTGCCCCTGAAGATGAGAATAAAACAACATTCACATGTCCTTGGGGTACATACTATTGGAATGTCATGCCTTTTGGTCTTAAGAATGCAGGTGCCACGTATCAGAGAGCTATGACAACAATATTCCACAACATGATGCACAAGATAATGAAAGATTATGTAGACGACCTTTTGGAAAAATCTTTGACACGAAAAGACCACTTGAATGTGTTAGACAAAATATTGAAGAGAATTGAAGATACAAGGTCCACTTGAATCCAAAGAAATGTGTCTTTAGCGTAACATCAAGAAAAATTTTGGGGTACATTGTCTCTCACAAAGGCATTGAAGTAGATCCTGCCAAATTGAAATCCATATTAGACATGCCTCCTCCAAAAGGAATAAGTGAACTCAGGATATTACAAGGTAGGTTACAATCTATCTGATGCTTCATAGCACAATTGGCTAACAAGTGTCAACCATTTCAATATCTTCTATGGAAGGGCATCCCCTTTGTGTGGACAGATAAATATCAGAGGGCCTTTCAACTAATAATAGATTATCTATTGTCACCACCTGTTTTAATGCCACCTATCAAAGGGAAACCTTTGATCTTATATATTTTTGCAATAACTTCAGCATTGTGGGCATTACTGGCACAAAATGACCATGATGAGAAGGAAAGGGCCATATATTATATTATTCAGACACTAGTCGGATATGAGTTGAATTACACATTAATTGAATGTGCTTTTCTAGCAGTTGTCTTCATAGCTCAAAAGCTAAGACACTATATGTTGCATCACAGGACATAGTTGGTAGCAAATATTGATCCTCTAAAATATCCCTTGAGTCACATAGCATTGATAGGCCGTCTGGAAAAATGGGTCATGATTTTGAGTGAATATGACATCCAATATGTATAATGAAAGGCCATAAAGGGACAAGTGATAGTAGACCAACTGAAAGATGTACCTATACAAAGTGATCATCCATTAGTGGTAGAATTTCTGGATGATTCCATATCTCATACAGAACTTAAGTCACCTTGGAGGCTATACTTTGATGGGTCTCATACTAGTCATGGCTCGAGGGCAGGAATATTGTTTATCACACCACAAGCAGACTCCATCCCCAAGTCATTCCGCATAGCTTTTCCATGTACAAATAATGTGGCAGAATATGAGGCACTTGTCACGAGACTTAGAATGGCCATAAAATGGAAAATCAAGACATTTCATGTTTATGGAGATTCTCAGCTGGTCATCAACCAAGTTAATGATGAATATGACACCAAGGATGAGAAGTTAATGCCTTATAAACAAATGGTTGATAGATTTCATACATATTTCCACATGGTGACTTTTGAGCAAGTTCTGAGAGCACAAAACAAGGCAGTAGATGTAATTGCTACAATTGGCTCTCTCCTAGACATTCCAAGTAATATGCCTCAATTTGAGTTCTTGGTAGAATAGCTTTTGGTCCCTGCATATGATATCATAGAATCAGAGATGGTTTGCGAGCTTTTTGGTCCTAATTCTCCCTAGTATCAATACATTTATGACTATCTCAAGTCCCAAACCCTTCCCTCCAACCTATCCAATAACCGATGAAAGTACTTTATCCAAAAAGACACCTGATACACCATTGTCAGTGACACCCTCTACCGCCATAGCTTTGACAACACCCTTCTTCGATGTCTCGACACTAACGAAGTATGCACAACCTCACTCAAAGTACATGAGGGTATATGTGGGTCTCATTTGAGTGTTCCTACTCTATCCAAGAAGATAACGAGATTTGGGTATTACTGGCCAACCATTGAAAAAGATGCACTTGATTTTGTCAGGACTTGTTGCCAATGTTAGATACATAGTGATTTGATTCATGCTCCAGCATAGAAACTTCGGCTGATTACATCTCCTTGGCCCTTTACACAATGGGGACTCAATCTTGTGGGAAAAATCCACCCTACCTCTTCCAATGGCCACAAATTCATTATCACCACCACTGAGTACTTTACTAAGTGGATCAAAGCCATCCCCCTTACATACATAACTAACAAATAAACTTTCAAATTCATTCTCAATTACACCATTTTCTGGTATGGTATTTTGTTGTCCATCATCACAGACAACGGTCGTCCATTCAAAAATCAAGACATTTGTGAGTTATGTGAGCAATTCCACATCCAACATCATTTCTTTGTGCCATACTACCTGCAAGGAAACAGTCAAGCTAAGGCATCCAATAAAACCATCCTTAAAATTCTCAAAAAGACTATCAATGATGTTGGTCGTGACTAGCACATCCAACTTAACCCTACTCTGTGGGCCTACCGCACTAGCATCTGCATGCCTACAAGAGCCACTCCATTCACCCTGGTCTTTGGAGCTGAATTCATATTGCCTGTTGAGGTTGAAATTTCATCCTTAAGAGTCTCCATGAGGGGTTTGATAGATGATGAAGAATACAGACAGTCACGACTACATGAGTTGGATATGTTAGATGAAAGAAGACATAATTCCCTAAACCACCTATAGGAATATTAGAACTGTTTATGTCACAGTTACAACAAGAGAGTCATGGTCATGAATTTTGACATTGGTGATTTAGTCCCCATGCAAAATCCTAAAAATTAGGTTGATAAAGAAAAACCTGGTAAGTTCGAACCAAAGTGGCTGGGTCCTTACGCCATCATATCCTCTTTTGGTTCTGGAGCTTATCAGCTGACTACTCCAGACAGTGAACAACTAACAGAGCCTATCAACAGTCTGCATCTTCGCAAGTTCTATGCATAGCATTAGAAAATATGGCTGAAAACTACAAAAATACAAAAAAAATGAAAAACATAAAAAAATTGTCACCTTGATGAAAACATGGTAAACAGGCATCTTGGTGACACCAAAAAAAATAAAAAATGACAAAAATAGTAAAGAAAAATAACTCATCCAATAGTGAAAACCTGGTAAATAGGCACTTTGGATAAATACCATGGTGAAAACCTGGCAAACAGGTGCCATGTGTAGTCAGTCATTGCTTGGCCATCTACTATCACTCTATCTACCTTGGTCCATAATAAACACTCACTTTTCTAACATCACCTTGACACCCATCACAAAAACCCCGTCATTTTCTCCCATGGCTGATAATGATTGACATCAAGTCCTGCATATCACTCATCTATCACCCCATACATGTCATTTTTACATCTATCTAGTTGACTAGTCATAGGCCTGACTAGGGGAAAATCTTTATTGCCTAATTGCAGTGGGTATCGCACATGGTCTTGTCACTCAAAAATTTCCTAAAAAAAGACCTAAAAATTTAAAAAAAAAAGTCCTTAAAAAAAAGACCTAAAAATTGAAAAATGTCCTAAAAAAAGACCTAAAAATTAAAAAACATCTTGAAGAAACCAAAAAAAATCAAAATATCTCAAAAACAAAAAATTAGAGTCGTATCTTATCAAGTCTATCATTTCAAGTCAATCTTTGTCATTTGTCTGAACTACGTTGTCTTTGCACATTTGCTACGTAGGCAAGGCTCATCATTGGGCCCCTGAGACATTAGATCAGCCCTTTTAGGTTTTCAAAATAAAAATCATGACTCAATCTTTGGTCATCAAGACAAAGTCATTGGTTGTGTCTAACAACGAGGTCTCTGAGTGAATGATGTAGGCAAGGCCATCAATTGATGAGTCCCCAAGGCCACACTAGGTCAGTCCATTAGGGTTCATGATACTGCATTGGTACACACGTCAAATGTCTTCAAGTCAAACATGTTATCTCAAAACAAGAAAACTCCTACAACCAACTTTGGCATTTCCTTAATAAACATGTCAAACACATCAGCATGTCAACATCAACAAGTAGTCAACAATAGTCAAACTTCAGTCAACTTCAGTCAAAACAAATCAAATTGTCATAACCAATCAAACTATCAACTCTTGGTTATTCTTCAGATGAGTCCTTCTGAAGAGCAACCTTTGTCATTTATACCTTAGGATGTGTCCTTCCTAGGTATCGTCACTATCATCTGGAATTTTGAGGGATCCTCTTGACATTTTAGGATCGATCCTCTAGACATCAACATTATTTAGGATGTGTCCTTCCTGAATTTGGAAAACTTTGACACTCGACATTCAGACATCATCAAATATGACACCTTTGGCATCTGACATCATCAAACCTAACATCTTGACATCAAAAAACCTAACATTCAGACACATTTGGCAAACACTTGGCACTTTTCTTTGGCTCTCTCATCATGTTACTAGTTTCTCAGTGATATCTTGACAATAGGATTTAGAGAAGCATCGATGTATCATGATGATTGTCTTGTCTTGTCTTTTTGGCAGTCATGTTGGTAGTTCCTTGAGGATGTCCTGACAATAGGATTTAGAGGAGCAATGACATTTCATGACCTATCTTTCTTGTCTTTTTATGCTTGTGGTTGGTTATGACAAAAAGACTGGGGCAATTGTGCTCTTAGTATGAGTCATGATCATCCTTATTTGTGACTATTTGTCTCATGTGATGGTATGACCTTGCACACCTTGATCTATGTCATATCATGGTGTTTGTTGGCCATTACAATAATCTACCCAATGATGATTAAGAGCAATAATTGTTAAAGTCCTATGGTAATATGTTGAAGGATTTGGTCTTTGTGCTAGCATTCATCTCCTTTTGTTTTGTCATCATGTCTCGTCCATCTCACAATGATATCCTGTGACATACAAAAACATAAGTGCATACATGATCATATAGGTATTGCATTAGGTCCATACATACATCATATATATCATTAAACCATATACATTGCATCACATTTGCATTATCCATACATATATAATCCTGCATCAACATACATAATCATAAACATGGCATCCATTACAATCAAAACATTTTGCATATCATCATCATTATCATGACAATCCTTATCATTAGCATATAAAATCATCAGGACATATAATCATAAATAAACATCACATCATCATGACATTTTATCATAAATAACCATCATAAACACATACATGATATGGCATATAAAGGACATCACCATAAGAGTAATAAATGCATAATTCACATAGGCATCACATGGTAATCATAGTTGCATCTTCATAATCATCACATAAGCATACATCATAAGCATAATCAACATATATAATGCATCATCACATAACATAAAGCATATAGGCCACATCAAGACTGCATCATATATAATCTCAAAAAATATAATGTCACAAGATAAAGTCATGAGATATCCCAAAGGTAAGAGCTCGTAGGCTCAATGGTCAAAATATAAATGTCATAAGTGTCTAAAATGTCCTAATGCAAGATAATAATAAACATGTCTATGTCGAGCTCTCCTCATCCCCTCAAGGAGAAGATCTAGGGGATTAATGCTCTGTCAAAGGAACTGATGCCATCAAAGTCACTATGGCCGTTGTCTGGGAAGTTGAGGGATCTGTCACTGTGGCCTGCATTTGTGAAATAACATTTGAAAAGCATTGATCCACTTATTGGACTGGTCCACATTCCAGTATCAATTTCTTGCAAGGGGGTTAAATTATTTTTCTTCTGACAACTCCCCCTAGGCCAAAGGCCTAAAACTAATTACCAAAGGAATTACCAGAAGTAGATTTTGGTGCTAGCGTGTTTCCTTCAATAAAGGGATTCTTTTTCACCCATTTCTTTTGCATTTTCCTCTTGATCACATATGTAGTAACTTTCCCTTTTCCTTTAACATTTTGCTGTGTATTTTGTCTTACTAGACCTCTTTTGTTCCAACAGAATCTAGCAATATGGCCAAATTTGTTGCAATTGTAACACAACATTTCTCTATTTAGACCAATTGTTCCACTAATTTTTCCTTGATTTGCATTGGTTAGCAATATTCCCAAGTCTATTGTATGCATAACATCTAATATCTCTATGAAAGTTGTTCATCACATTTCTGCATTCATTGGACTTATGATGATACTTATAGCAATTAAAGCATTGACCTGAGAATGATGGTCAACTTGTGTTCATCCTGCTCCTACACTGAGAAACCATATGACTGAATTTCTTGCAAGCAAATAAGTATCCATTGAATCTTTGAGCATTTGGTTGTCTTATCGGATTCCTTCTAGCTCCATTCACCTGATTTCCTTGTCTGAATCTCCCTTGTCTATATTTCTTTTTTCTAGATCTGAAACTTTCTCCTTCTTCATATCCAAGACCTCGCCTATCACCATCAGTCCTCTGACCTTTAATCAGTTCATCAATTTTGGCTGAATTCGCTTTAAATTTCTCCTTGTACTCATTTTGATCAATAAGTTCGTCTTTGAGATCATCAAGTTTTTTTTCAAGCATTGCCTTATTGTTTTTAGATTGTTCCAATTCATTGTCTAATCGGTTGCATTGTTCAAATTTTTCTTTCAAGGATTGAGCAATCTTTTCTTCATTCTTCTTTCTATCTTCAATTTCCTTGGTCATTTTCATCATGATGGATTCCATCTCACGCTTCAGGGTAGCATTTTCTCTGGAAAACTTTTCACACTCTTCTATTTTCTCCTTCAAGGCATGGCTAAGTTGTTCATCTTCCATGCTTATGTTCTTCTGCTTGAGTTGATCACATAATTCCTTTCTTTTCTCCCTTGATTCATTGATTTTGTCTTTCAATGACTAGATGAATTTTTCTGCATTCTCAAGACTTTCTTGCAGTTCCCAGTTCTCAAACTTTGATTGGTCAAGATCATCTAGGGCCACCATAAGTTGTTGAAGACTGCTTGTATCCATTGTAAACACTTTCCAAGATCTCCCCAAGTTGTTCGACATATTCTAAGAAACTAGCTATTATACCAATTGTTGGAAACAAGAAACACTAAGAGGGGGGTGAATCAATGTTCTGCAAAAATTAACTTTATTATTTTTAACATTAACCCACTTGAAACATTCAACCAAGCGAAATATACAGAAATAGAAAGAAAATAACCATAACACCATAATATAAGGATTTTTATGTGGAAACCCTATTAGGGGAAAAGCCACGGTGGATGGCCAATCCACAATATAATCTAAGTATATTCAAAAGGAAGTTTCCAAAATGGGAATGCACTTGCATTCAAGAACACTGTCTAGAGCTCACTGCTAAAAATAGGAAGGCACACTGCCTTATAGATATTTGGATTAGATCCAAGAGAATGAACTGGAAGAATAGCATCTACAAATGCTTGATTACAATTCCAGTTAGGCTCAATTAACGATCTTTTGTCCTTCTAACTGATACTGCACTTCTGCTCTGCTCTGCTCTGACTCACATCACACAATTTTTATGTGCAAGTGAAACTATGCATAAAATTGCTCTAACACTCTTCTGATATTTGCAATACACATCAACACACCATGCACACACACCAAAATGATATAATAGATCATACATATATATCCGCATCTAACAATTTAATCACAACAAGTCGGCTTTAATAAAACTTAAAAATATTAGCAATTGTTGGCTCAAAACTTAAGAATTATCCAATGCGCACCCACAACAGTCATCCACAACTTAGATTGGACCCAAAAAAAAAATGATCAAACAAAAAAATATTTGAATAAACATTCCTTGAATATCCGCACCAAATTTTATCAACTGAGTCAGCCCCAAAATATTGATAAACAGAAAAGTATCAACCGGATCTCCAAACTTACACATGACTTGGTACAAGGAACTAAGATTTCCGGATAACACAAGAAATACATTGATGCACCTTACATGAGATCCACAACTCAAAATAACAACTGGAAGTTTGCATGTGAATTGTTGAACACCAAACTTCCAGATGCTTTGTTCTTCTTGATTGTCCTCAATCTGACTACCGGTATAAGCAAATGATGTCATGCAGATCCAATTACCAACTAGGGTTGCCATCAATGACAACACCAAAGCATAATTGCAGTGTCTCTTTCCAACACTAACCTGTGCCTTGACCCAGTGGAACCATGGTTGTGAATGGACAAATGCCTGTAGGAGTGGCTATACTTGTGCCCTAATGAATGTCCTGAGGAAGTGGATCCCCCTGCACTGCTCATTGTCTTGTTGCTGCTACTACTCCTTGTCCTGCTACCACTACCTGTCCTTGTCCAAGACTATGTCAAAGTAGGATCCCATCTCTTGGGTGGCATATCATACTCATATAATAACCTATAACATCATATGTTCTCACTGAATCTGACCAGCTCTCTCACCACGTCCCCTGATCGCCCTGCACATAGTTGCGCAAACTCTATGCACCACCGCGTCAACTCCTACTGACAGATCACTACTTGATCCTGCTCTACTCTAGCAACCTCCAACTCTGCCTATAGGGCCCTGACCTATGCTATACTCTCATTGAGCCACCTCTGTAGGTCTACCACTCACTGGTCTGAAGTTGCATCATGCGGTAGTGGTGGTCTTGTAGGTGCATCATCCTCCCCCTCTACCATCTGCCACCTCAGAAGTCACTTTGCCTCATCTATCACATCATCATCATCATCCATGTCCTCCTCTCCTCCAACCCCCTCCTCTCTCAAAAACTCTACCTCCATCTCCCCCTCCTATCAAACCTCCATCTCTGGCAATCCCTCCTCCACAGCATGCTCCTCCTATCTAGCCTCTTCCTCCTACCTCCCCTCCTCCTGTCTTTCCTCCTTCTAGACACCTCTGACATCAGGAGCAACATTTGGCCCTCTCTCTCCCTCTTGTCACTCTGCCTCCACCTCTCTCTCCTCCTCCTTGGCCACCTCAGGGATTGGTACCAAGGGCACTCTATCCACATGTTGTCTGACCCTCCTAGCCTATCTCCCACCATCTCCACCATCGTCTTCATCATCTCCATCTCTCCCTCCACCTTTGCCTCCATCTCTCCCTTGGCCTCTTCCTCTGTCACTTCCTTCGTATCTACCTCCCTTTCCACCTTGTTGCACCCATGGTACCACTAACCTCCTGTCAATTGGTCTCAGTCCATTAGGATCTGTCAAAGGGACTGGTCTATGACTCTGCCACCAAAGATCAAAGTCTATTGTGGTACCTGGATCTGTAGGTCCCCCTCTCCATCCCCATTATTGAGCCACTAGCCCATCAATCTGCTACTCTGTGAATGACACTACTATCAATGGACCCCATGAAGACTCTCGTGATGACCTGGCATACTTGGCAGTACCCATGGGAACACCCTGTTGCTCACCAAATTATCGCAACATCCTCTGAGGCAAGTACATCTCAATGATGAGTTGACTCTGAATAGTCAAACCAATCAAATATTTGAACTACCTATAGAAACTAAGGTGATCCACCTCATCCTCCCACTATCTGTAGTTCTTGTATGGCCTCCAGATAAAGGATACCATGTTTTTAATATGATGGCACCACCAGCCTATCTCTCCGACCTTGGTTTGCTGAAGTACGATAGCATAATAATATACATAGGGCATGCCATCCACCAGCTATGGTCTTTGGATCAACAGATGGAAGAAAACAACATGCTCCCATGCCCAGATTATAAAGAGCGTCATCCCATTGCCAATACTTTGTGCTCTCCTATAGACAACCTCATGAAGTTGATGGTATAGCATCCCTAGCAAGCAAGGTCCCCAGGCATACATGGTCTTGTCTCATCTCATCCTGACTAATACATTGCCTATCTAATGGTAGATTTGTGTCCTCAACAATCAAGAATCAGTACTCCTCCAATCAATGTCACCAACAAGGCATCAAACTAAGAGTAGTGTTCTACCATGAACTCCCATTGGATCTCATACCCCTCAATCCCCAGTCCTGCACTAGTCTAATCATGATAATATGTTGTAAATGTCTGATACCCATGATGTGGGTCATACATGATCTGCTCTCCTCATATCAGCAAGCGCAAGATCCAGTACATGTCCTCAAGTGTGACTATAGCCTCCCCTGTCAGCAAATGGAAGGAGCATGTCTCAGAATTCCACCTCTCGCAAAGTGCAATCAAAATTCCCCTATTTTCCTAGATAATGGGCATATAGGTAACATAGTAGAGTCCCAGTTGCATCAATCACCATCGTTCCCTCTCTCGCAACTGGTCCTGAAATCTATAGGTGGATGACCTACTCTCTCGTGTATAAATTGACACTAATTGTCTCTATACATGTTAAAGCACCCATTAGCACCTTATTGAAAATCACCATTACCATTTGTCAAACTCAAAAGCATTTCAAAATATGAACTTAAACAAAGTCATCCTTGGTCAAATTCAAAGTCAAATGCATCACGTTGACTTCATTTGCGTCGTTATGTACTTCAATTGCATTATAACTTGGTGATTGCATCATTCTAGCTCGCATTTACGTCTCGACATGGCACTTGCATCATGATTTTTGTCACATGCGTCACTCTATTCAAATGTGTCGCCTAAGTTCATGACTATGAACCTTTCAAATGCGACATTACACCCCTCGTTTGTGGCGCAATTTGGTAAATGTGTCTTAGTTTTCTGCAAATGTGTCATGCTTCATTGACCTATCCTAAAGACCCTTTGCATTTTCATCGTGACGCATCAGATGTGTCGAATGCGACTACAAATGCAACTTACACGCATGCATTTGCATCGCGGTGCATTCGTTCTTGGACCTAAAACCCTAAAAAATGGCAAGCAAAATGATGAAATGACAAGGTAAGTTAAATGTACATATCGCTGGCTCTAAGCCCTCTAGCCATCTATAGGTTCGAACAATCTCCCCGCGGTGCCCGATCATTGGAATCACCATCTTCGCCAAAGTCCTCGCTCTGAGCTCTCAAATTTACTATTGACAATTTGAAAATGAATTGATTTTTACCCCATTTTCAACCTATTTATAGGGTCAAAGTGGGATTTTTCAAACTCCTTTCATTATTGAAGGCTCTTTTGACCGACTTTGACCCCCCTTTTGGCTGCCTTAAACATGTCAGAATCCGAAATCATTCGCATCGTTGCTTTTTTGGTCATCAAATTAACTTGTCGGGACACTTTCTAAATTTTTCTATCGCCCGGTCAAAATTTAAAAAATTTCCCAAGGGGGCATAGATACTTCATACCTTCGCTAGGGCATGTTTTTGACTAAATTTTCTGTCACAATGCGACAGGCTGCATTATGACAAAGAGGGGAAAAATGTAGACACAAAAAAATGACCTAGGCCTGCAAGCTCTATTTTCACCCTTTCTTCCTAGCATAATGAAGACATTTTAATTATGTCCTTGGTCCACTTTCAACTATTAATTGAATAATTCATAATTATTTAATTAATTCATGTCCTTTATTTTTCATGATTATTAAATAAATAAATTTTATTTATTTATTTAGTACGTCACTAATTATCTAATGTCTCCATAATTAAATAAATTTCTTAATTTATTTGATTATTCTTGTCCACTATTTTCTTCCTAATTATTAAATAAATAAATCTTATTTATTTAATGTCACTAATTCTTTTAAGTCTTCTTATAATTAAATAATTTTTTTAATTTATTTAATTATTGCCACCTTGACATTTCCCTCATTTTAAATAAAATTATTTATTTAAAATAGTCCCACTTTCTAATTTCCCCCTTTTTAGTAATTAATTCAAATTAATTATTTACTATCATGTGACCCCACCTTTTGAATTAAATTAATTTTTAATTCAAAATAGTCTTTTTCCTCCAAAAATTAAATAATATCTATTATTATTTGATTTTCCAGTCACCTCTTTTTTTGTGCCAATCTTATCTCTTGTCACATGCATTGTCAACCCTTGATTTGATTTTCTAAAAATCAATCTTGTCCATTCATTTTGAATTTTCCCTAATGTTGCCCTAACCCTAATTGTGGGTTGTCATATTGAATCTTGTCCATTGATTCTAGGGCACTTATCAATTTTTAATCTTGACCATTCACTCAAAATTGCATTTTCTATAAAATGGCAATTTTGCTCTCATTTTGTCAACTCATGTTCTTGCAATCTTATACAATCTTGTTTTAGGCAATCTCATACTCTTGCACTCTTGGCATTTTGTCATAGGCATATTTACATCTCATTTGGTATAATTTAGACATAGTTTAGATGCTTACTAGTTGCATTATAGCATAGTATTGCATGCAATCACTCAAATCCTTCAACATTTGCTTAGGGCTTGTCATTCTCATTAGATTGCTCACATCAAATCTAAGGGAAACATCATATTTTCAGCAAGTTGAGAAGGAAAAATGGAGGTCAGCCATGGAGAATGAAGACATTTGGTGAAATATTTTCATTTGTTTTCATGTTATTTCCTTTGCACTTCATTATTTCTTTGTTTTTTTATGTTTTGCATTTGATCTGCTAACCTTGGGAAAATTCCCTTAGTTACAGCCACAAGTGGTGTATGAGTCCCGTGTGGCCCATTTTCAAGGTTTGAGCGGGAAATTCAAGTTTTTAATTCAAAATTTTGGTTGATGTCGGCATTTGAGATCTAAATAACAATAAATTAGATGAAGTGCCTATATAAACAAGGTTTCAAATCATTATTTTCATCTAGAAAAGCAATTCAAGGTCTAAGCATTCATTATATCAACTTGAGCACTCAAGCATACTTTCGCAAGAGCATTCAAGAGCAAGTAGAAAGCAAAGTTCAAGCCTTGGAGTATCATTATAGTATTTTTGCAAGTCTTAAAGCTCACTTTCATTCAAGATCTAGCATTGTCAAGGATTGATGATGGTTGCCTATGATGAATCATGATAGATTCTACATTGGGGAGATGCAACTAGCCATTAAGCCAAGCCTAACAACTTATTTCTTAAGTGATTTCATCCTCCATTATCACTCTACTTTCAACCTAAAGGAAGGTACATGCATTGCTATGGATTATTAGGGTGATTAGATATCTCCCTAAGTGAGTCATCATCTTCATGCTTCATTCATACATCTCATTCTAGCACATTAGAATAGGGTTGCATTGCATTTTAGATTTCCTAATCTTAGATACACTTAAGGTTAGGGTTTATATTCACATTTACTTTCAAGATCCATTGTTTCTATCAAGGTTTAATTACCAAACTATGGTTTTGACCAAGGAAAAATCCCCATAAGCAAATCAACACTATATTTTGTTTTGCAGGTCTTTTTATAGGTTCATATCCAAAAATCAAGTTGAGAAGGAAGAGCACAGATAGAGGAGAAGATTCAGACTTTCACTTTCCAAAAAAGTAGAACAAGACCTACACCACTTGTGGCGTATGATTCCCAGTACAATGAATTTTTTAGATTTCTAAAGATTCAAATCCACCATCGCCAGATTCTTGTTCCAACCCAAAAACCCTAGTCTGGGACTGATACACCCAGTCTAGCGTATGAGTCCCAGTGTGCCTTAAATTCAACATTTTTAACATTTTAGATCTTGTTTCAAGCCTCTACAAGTTTCCAAGTGCACCTCTCTGATTTCTCAGTTTTTTGTTCTGATTTACATTCATTTCTAGGTCATTTATTGAAGCTTTGCATATCATTATGTTTTGTCATTAGATCTTGCATGTTACTAGTCTTTCCAAGCCCTAGCTTGGTGGTGAACCCCCTTTTAATCTTTGATCATACCATAGGAAAACCTTTAGCAGATCTCTTTCCTTCATTCCATCTTTTGATTGAGATCTCTAGGGTTTCCTTGAGTGAAACTTGAAGGAAATAGGACCCTCTCCTTGTGTTCCATTCCCTAAAAAGATTTTGGAACCACATCCAATTTTCATCGTTTCACTAACAAACTACTTAGGAAATGATGCATTACAGCTAGATAAGATAATTTCTAGAAAATTTTATTAAGACTTCTAGAAAGAATCGTATATCCTAAGTAAACTTAACCATGTGAATAAGTCACCTAATTACCTAGTGAGATAAATTACTAGGTACAATACTTTAATTCACACCAACAAAAACAACATTAAAGCATCATATCCATTATATCATAAAAATTCATCTAAACCATACATCTATACCATGCATGCAAAAAATCATATAAAAACCCACATAAAATAGCAATTGCACAATAAAGACCATACATAATCTAAACTCTATTGGAAATATGAAGCCTTGCAACATGAGCATGAAGTATGGATAGTTTGTGTTGGTTGTTTCTATTTTGTCATTAATATCAACATGGTGACAACTATATGGGAAGATTACATGGTTTACCAAAAACTTTTCTCTACCGGTAATGTTCTTTTGTGATGAGCCAGTGTGTTGGTATTTGAGTTTGGAACTCACTACAAGAATAGATATGACTCCAATCTCTTAACCATGTTATCATGTCTCATTCAGACAGCTATATCCTGGATCTTAAGAAGTTTTGGGTTGTGAGCAGAAAGTTATCTCTGATAGAGTTCAACTTTGTATTCTACTGTTGTTCCTTGCTTAGCATATTAGTGTGGGAGACTTCACATTTTCTTAAGGAGAACATTTTAATGTTGCGGTTTTAACGGTAGTCTCTTTGATGATAGTATGATGAGAATTTGATGTGGTCTTAGATTTGGAAGGTGTTTGCTTTGAGGATTGTATGTTGGTTTGGAGATTACATGAATTATGTTCTAGTCTTGGATGACCTAACATATACAATTCACTATGAAGACTAGTTATGCTTTATAGATTAGCCAACTTGGTATAATGCACTACATGGATAAAATGTTTTAAATCATATATGGTTCAGACAAGAGTGTTTTGATTATTTTGTCTTCATCTAATTAGGCCGACCTAATCAATAATTAAGACATACTTGTATATATAAGATTTCTTAAAGAGAAAGAAGGGTGTGAAGTGAGTGGGAGAGCAAGTGTGGAAGAAAGGTTAAAGAGGATCCGAGCCTAAATGTTTTATTAGTTGGGGATCAAAGCAGATTTGTTGAGTGACTATTGTGTGAGGCAATACTTAATATTTTGAGCTTCATTGGAACTAAGTCTTGCACATTGAAGGTGTATTCCATCAATTCAAACCTTTTGGCAGTGAGCCTCACTCTTTGTATCTTGGTGGTTAGCCATCCTTTGTATTTAGGAAGTGAGCCTTTTTCAAGGATAGTGGGTCCTAGCAGTGAGCCCTATAATATCTTGTATCTAGATATAATATATTATGAGTTAACCCTCACCGTGGTTTTTCCCTTATTAGGTTTTCCACTTAAAAATCTTGGTGTTCATATGTGTGGTTGCATTGATTTGTTTCTATATTCTCTCTTGTTGATTCAATTAGAATAAGGATAATGGTTAGATGGATTTTATGTGAATGGTTTTATGGAATACTGATTCACCCCCCCTCTTAATATTTCAGATGTTCAACAATTGGTATCATAGATTGGTTCCTTGGAAGGATCCTAACAGCTTGAGGAAGGTCTCAAAATTTGAATATAAAAAAATTTTCCTCCAAAAGTGATCTTTGTTGGATGTTTAGAAGAAATAGTAGATTTGAAGGATAAGTTGATGAAAGCAAATGAGTAGTTGAAAAAATGCAAAAAAATGTGTTGAATCATGCGATCTATTGGTTAAAGCAGATGAAATTATCTTCGACCTACTACAACAATTGGATGAAAAGAAAAGAATAGAAGAATGTTAAAAAATTGAAATTCAAAGGAAGAAGGATGAATGCACTAAGCTTGAGTAAGAAGCAAAAATCTTGAGATCTGATCTGGAAAAGGCAATAAGTTTTGAAGAAAAATTTAAGGTAAGCTTTGTAATGCTTGATGATTTGATTATCTATCAAAGACCAACAATGGATAAAAGTGGTTTAGGGTATGAGGAAGGTCAGAGTTCTAAAGTGAAGAAATCTACTGATAAGAAGACTCAGTGCTATGATGGATGAATCAAGAATCTAGGAAGCAATTTTGGAAGAACTCCTGTCAAACAACCTATTGCTAAAAGGTATTTATCTTTCAATGGTTTTTGTCATTCCTACAAGAAATTTGGTCATAAGGAAAAGGACTGCAAAAGTAAAATGAATGATACTTTATTATTCTCTAGAAAATGTTTTAATTGTAAGAAGGTTGGACATAAAGCTATGTGTGTGAATAGATTGAATAAAAGAAAGAATTAAAGGAAGAATGTTGCTTTCTATAAGTACAACAATTTGGAACAACCTATCAATAACTACAGAAGAAGAAAAAATAATTATCCGACGAAGAACCATGATCAAATCATTGATCCAGAAGAAGCAAGAAAAGACATTAAAAGGATCTAGAGAAAGGAAAGAGAATTCAAGTAAGTTGAATCAGAATCATCAATCTTATTTGTGTTGACCTTTGATGTAGATACACCTATCAATTTTTGAGTCTAGCAATGACTAAGGGGGAGCAATTATCATAAAATTTTATAAACCCCCTCATTGGTACTTATGTCACATCATGGCAGAAGTACATTCAATATGGTAATGGATTTAAGGAATTTCTCAGTCACATGTGTGAAGAATGAAGTTTGCAAATTTTGAAAGAATAGAGGCACACACAATTATCAAGGCAATATTGTTGGCATATGGCTTCTGGTGTTGTCATTGATGGCAACCTAAGTCATTGATCCAGTCCACACTTCATTATTTTTCCATACCGGAAGATAGAGTGAAGAATAGGGTATCCGACTAAAGTTAAGTTTTCTGATCCAGATGCATTATCAAATTATCAGTTTGAGTTTTGGATCTTAGGGAAGGTTGTTGGGTATTTGGAATATCTTATTCTCAATTTTTTTTTCATCGCATCAATTGGTGTATGAGTTAGGAGATCCGGTTAATTGATTTTTTGTTTAATAGTGCTAGAAGGCCGACTAAGTGAATGTGGCGTGTTGCAAATGTTCGAGGAAAAATTGTTTGAAGTATTTTCAGGTTTGAGGATTTTGTTTTGGGTCCTCACTATGCTATGGCTGAATTTCGTGGGTACACATTAAAAAAAAATTGTGGATTGAGCCAACTTGTAGAATATTCTATATTTTGTTGGAGCCGACTTGTAGTGATTAAATCCTTAGTAGCATATATATATAAGTGATCGATTATATCATTTTGGTATAATTTCGAAGTGTTTTGATGTATATTGTAAATATCAAAAGGGTTGTAGAGTGATTATGCACAGTTTCACTTGTGCATAAAAGGATTTTGTGATGTGAGTTGAAGCAAAGCCGAGCAGAAGAGCAGAATCAGACAAAAGATCAAGAATTTGATTGATGAGCTTAACCATAACTATTCTCAAGAATTTGTAGATGTTATCTCATAGTTCACTACTCTAGTTGTCTTTTGACATTAATTGTAAGGAAATGAGCCTTTCTATTTCTAAGCAGTGAGCTCTAGGCAGTGCGCCTGAATGCAAGTGCATTCCCATTTTTGTAAAACACTTATATTTGAGTACTCAAATTGTGGATTGACCTCCACCATGGTTTTTCCCCTAACAGGGTTTCCATGTAAAAATCCTTGTGTTATGGTATTTTGGATGATTACTTTATGTGCTTGCATCTTTCTTTTGGTTCAATGTTGTAAGTGGTTTAAAAATCAGATTAATAAAGTTAAATTTTTCAAAACATTGATTCACCCTCCCTCTCAGTGTTCCTTGATTCCAACAATTGGTATCAGAGCTTAGTTCCTCGGAAGAATTCTAATAGCTAGAGGTGGATCTTAGAATGTAATGGACTTTAGTAGTCTTCAGTAGCAGCTTTTGGTGGCACTTGATGATCTTGATCAGTCCAGAGCAAAAGTTCAAGAATTAAAAGAAAATCTTAAGGATGTTGAGAATTTCATTCAGACGTTGAAGGATCAAATTATTAAGTCCAGGGAGAAGAGAAAAGATCTGTGTAATTAGATTAAGAAAAAAGAGAGCAAGATCATGGATGATGTTCACTTGAATCAAACCTTGAAGGAAATAACTAAAGAATGTGAAAAACTTGCCAGAGAAAATGCTACCCTAAAGCATGAGATGGAATCTATGGTGATGAAACTGACTAAGGAGATTGAAGAGAGAAAGAAGAATGAG
This sequence comes from Sequoia sempervirens, assembly GCA_007258455.2. Classification (NCBI taxonomy): domain Eukaryota; kingdom Viridiplantae; phylum Streptophyta; class Pinopsida; order Cupressales; family Cupressaceae; genus Sequoia; species Sequoia sempervirens. Next base: position 473,515,269 of record VDFB02000015.1, read on the forward strand.
GAGAATCTTGCTCAGTCCTTAAAAGAAAGATCTAATGAATGCAACAAAATTAATGGAGGATCCATTCAGTTGGAGATTGAACTGCAACAATCCAAAAACAATGAAGAAGAGCTTGAAAGACAGATTGTTATTCTCAAGGATGAACTTGCTACTACAAATGAATACAAGGAAAATTTCAAGATTAGCTCAGTTAAGCTTGATGGGCTAACTCAAGGTTACAAGAATGCAAATTAAAAGCGAGATCTTGGATATGAGAAAGGAGAAAGTTTTAGATCTAGACAAAGGAATTTTAGGCAAGGAAATCAGATGAACAAAGCAAAAAGGCATCCGGTAAGACAACCTAATGCTCAAAAGTTTAATGGATAATTTTTTTCTTGTAATAAATTTGATCATATGGCTGCTCAATGTAGAAGTAAAATGAAATCAAGTGATCCATCATTCTTTGGTCAGTGTTTCAATTGCAATAAGTTTGGTCATAAGTCAATTGAATGCAGAAATATGTCAAACAACTTTGTCAATAGAAGGAATGTTAAATGTTATACCTATGGAAGATTTGGGCATATTGCTAACTAGTACAGATCAAGAAGAAATCAATGGAATGATTGGTTTGGACAAGGAAATTTTGTGTGTTACAATTGCAACAAATACAGTCACATTGCAAAATTCTACAGAAACAAAAATCTGGATAGAAGAGGTTCGACATACAAAGGCAGAAATATGCACAAAGATGATAAAGGAAAAGGGAAAGTGACTGTGGATGAAATAAGAGATCATATGAAGAAGACATGGGTAAGAAAGAGAAAGTTTGTTGTAGGAAATGATCCAGCACCAGAACCAGCTTCTGGTAATTCCTCCAGGAATTGATCTCAGGCCATTGGCCTAAGGGGAGTTTTTCAAGAAAATCATTTTTCCCCTGTTGGTAGTCGATACTAGAATGCGGCAGATTGTCAATAGTTGTTTATAGATGCATTTGAAAACACTTGTAAGGAAATTGAAGGTTCATAGAAGAATTTTCCTCTCGCTAACTGAGAGAACAGGGTATCTAGAACACCTAGGGAAAAAGCATTTAATACAACAAAAGGTTAGGTGTGTGAGTTATAAAAAGCAAGTTGGAACCCTCATTTTCCACTTTATATCGAAGAAAATAAGGAGAGAACTTTGCAACAGAATTTTGAAAGCGTGAAGATAATTCGGCGGCGAAGCCCTAATCCATCAGGTACTTCAGTTGTATTGAGAAATTTCCACTTAATTTGGTGTGCGATAGAAGAACTTCTTTGGTAGAAACAAGACATGAGTACAAAAGGTAAAATGGAACAAATCAAAGGAATGATAAACCTAGATGAGTATAGCAGTGAGAAGATTAGAGTTGTAAGAAACATGTTGTCGCATGATGAATTGAGATGGTTGAAAGAAGCAAAACACAAAAGCTTGGATATTTGGAGTGAATTCCCCTATTTTGAGAACACAAAAATTATTGAGTTTATTATGGACAGATTGAATGATGATATTCTAACTTTGGATAAACCCTACCATATCTCGAAAGAAGTGATTGGAACTGTAACTGGGTTATGCAAAGTTGGGGATGTGTTGAGAAAGAAGTCAATCTGAAATAAAGAAGTCAAAACCCTAACTGGAGTAACTGGAGACCAAAGGGCATTAATAATATCAACAATCATAGATTTAGTGACAAGGTACATTGTGCATGGAGTATCCTACAATTTTTTTTAGAAACAAAGAAGGTGCAACTTCAACGGGTTTTTTTTACATTTCTCACAAGATGATAATGGAAGATCAGGATTTTGACCTTTGTGGATTACTGAAAGATCAACTGATGGAGAACTTACAATTGACAAAGATGGCAGATTACCCTTTCAGGTTTGGTACTTTGGTTATATCTCTTGTGATTTATTTTTTGAATTGCTTACCACTGAATAACAATGTAATATGGGAAGAGAGTGAACCAATTTGCAAGTAGATTTACATACATTCTAACAATTTGGAAAACTATAATCAAGAATATGAAATTTTCTTTAAGGGTTTGCTAGGAAAGTTTGGCTCCATTGGTATTCCCCTTCCGGTAAGGGCACTTGAAGTTGGTTCCTCCTCTCGTGAGATGAAGAGGGAGAAGAAAAGAGCAAAAGAAATTGTTGTTTGCACTCCACCGGCATGCAAGACTCCAAGAGTTGAAGGGAAAGGAAAAGAATTGGTGATTGTGGATATACTAGATGAGGAATATGATAAGGAAACTGAGGACACCCTAAAGAAAAGAACTAGAAACAGTTGGACCAGAACAAGAAAAGGCAATGTCAAAAGAAAGTGAAGAAGAAGGTGTTTTAACCAAAGAAGAGCTATTGCAGCTTGTTCATGAGGAAGATGGAATGTAGAAAATTGAAAACCTATGGTCTATTAGACCTTCATATGAGCAGGAAATGATTTCAAACGTACTAAGTTCTCATCTTGTGCACAACCATATTAAATTAGAGAGTTTACAGAATATGTTGCTAGAAGAGATGATTGGAGGCATCAAGGAAATCATGGACTCTGAGTCTCAAAACAAAGAAGAAGTAATTCTACACCTGAAGAAGCAGTACAATTTATCACTCACCAAGCTAAAAAGGCACATGAATCAGCTAAGGCAATGCATAAACATAACAAACAACATCTATAACTACTGTCTTTGATGGCTTTGTTGTGCAGTTTTGCACACACACCCCACTGAAAGTGGGGACCCTCTTTTTGCTCTGGCTTTTGGTGTCTTTTGGCCCCTTAATTTTATTGATTGCATTGCCTTCAGAAGTCCTTAGATGTTCATCTTGCTTGTCCAAGTCTTTCTCCCGAGTTGTGCTTCTAAAAACTAAGTTCTAAACAAAATCTGGGCTTTTGCCCCAGTTCGGGATTTTCCTGTCCACCTGGATTTTCCTAGAATCTTGTCTGCCTAGATTTTCCCTGAATCCTATCTGCCTAGATTTTCCCAGAATCCTGTCTGCCTGGATTTTCCTAGATTTGACCTGGATTTTTTTCGGATTTTCCCCTTGGTCTGATTTCCCCGGAAGGGCCCAAATCCTGAAATTTCCCAGAATGGAATTTTTTCCAAAAATAGTTATTTATTTATTTTTTCCAAAATGGAATTTTTAAAAATGTTCCCGAATTGAAAATTTCTTGAAAAGATTTTGAAAATGAAATTTCCAAAAGAGGAAAAAATTCTGAAAATGGAAAGTTTCCTTATAAAAATGTAAGTTTTTTTTAGAAAAGGTCAAACTTTTATTCAAATTTATTTTGGATTGGATTTTTTTTCCACATGTGAGCTATTGATGATGATATCTATTTTTCAGGATTAAATAGATATTAAAAGTGGGACCTGCCTAAAAATATGTGCCAAAACTGTCCACAACTGGAGGACTTTCTAGAAGACATGTGAATCTGATCTTGCAAGAGATCGTAGGCCGACATGGATGATATTCATGCATTTAATGCAAATCTTGTCCTATTTTGAAATTCTCCTGGCCGACCTATTTTGGGGGCTAGTTATTATTGTAAAATCTAATTGGGCCGACATGTTTGGGGTTTTCTATAAATGGCATTTTTGCCTCATTTGTAAGGGGGTAGATAGATAGAATAGAGAACAAAGGATTATACGGATAGATACAAGCGAGTTTAGCAGTAGTTAGAGTTAGGAGTTGGCTTCTTTAAAACAAATGATGTAACAGAACATTGGAATTGTTGCTAGAGTTTGGTGATTCAATACAATTGAAGGCATTGTGATTTTCTGGTGATCTCTTTTGTGTGGACTTATCTTGCATGGTTCTTATGATTCAATCTTTCAGATTGCTCAAGGTTGTTAGATTTAGATTTAAATCTGATTCAATGATGTTTATGATTTAATGTTTGAAGTGTTTGCAGCAATCCCTGGTCCATACTTTTTGTAGCTAGCTGATTGTTAGTTGCTTTGCAAAGTTAGCCTGGACCTTTATATTCTTTGTGCTTGGTTCAATTGTGGAGATTTATTCATTTCAACTGCAATTGGGTTGTCTTGGGTGAATGTTCATGATCTGAAAATCTTTAAAACCTTAGAAGATTGCACTGTTTCTGTAAGATTGAAGATTTATCTTGGTCAAGCAGAGATTGGTTTCGTTGTGATTGGTCCATTTCAAGTGTTTATCATTTGCATTGTTAGTCTTAGAAATAGTTTAGATTTAGAAATTTCTCTAAACCCTTATCTCTTTTGCTGTTTATTTTGAATCTGGGTTAGTTTTAGGATTGAAAGCATCACCATATTGTTGCATCTGATGAAAATTCACTTCCAGCATTGTTCATTTGTAAGGCCCCTTGTGATTACCAGCATTTTCACATATTATCTGAGTTGTTTGTGCATTGTCAAGACCTAACACCCGAGAGACCTTGGGGTGATTTTCAGCAATTTATTGTTGAGGGTTATCTTTCAAGAGAGATAGAATATCATTTTCTAACTAAGTTGTTGTGCAGAAAACACCATCAACAAGCTTCATGCAATCGACAAGTACAAGGAAAAATTGGAACAAATTGAAACAGAGTTGAACAGTATTGGACAATATTTTAACATGTTTCAAGATCAAGATGGTGCAATTAAGAAAAGGATTCAAGAATTACATATAGAGAAAACAAATTTTCAAAACACCAAAAACAGGATTGTTGACACCTTTTGGAAAGTAAACGACATAACAAAATGCAGACTGGAACAGTTGATTGAGATATTGAGGAAAGGAGAGATATTAGAAGAAGCTATCGCCATTCTAGAATCCCTCGTCAAGATTATCAACCGGACATTTGAAAACAATAGCATGATCATAATCATCGGGATTGCAGTAGAAGCATGGAAGAAGTTTCTTCCAGAGATGAAGGAAAAAATGCAAAATAATTTTCTAACACAAGTTGCAGCTATATTTCTTCAAAATTTTGAATCAGTTTTTGAATAAGTAAGTTTTTGGTTACACTCCAAAAGGGAATACTATAGAAAAATATTTTATTATCTTTTTCATTGATTTCAAATTGGGAGAGAGAGCAGTGAAAAATTCCTTATCAAATTCAGGGGGAGTTGTGTTAGCTATGACATTTTGAAGTCTTGAAGGATTGCAGTATGTTGGTTCTGACACTTAGTCATTTTTCACTAAGTGTTGCCACTAATGTGAAAGGGGGAGATTGTTGGAATTTGGCTTCTAGTGTTATCATTGATGGAAAACTAAGTCATTGATCCATTCCACACTTCAATATTTATCCATACCAGAAGACAGAGTGAAGAGTAGGGTATCCGACTGAAGTTAAGTTTGTCGATCCATATGCATTACCAAATCATCAGTTTGAGTTGTGGATCTTAGGGAAGGTCATTGGGTATCTAGAATATCTTATTCTTGAGTTTTGTGTCATTGCATCAATTGGTGTATGAGTTAGGAGATCCAGTTAATTGATTTTCTATTTAACAGTGCTAGAAGGCCGACTAAGTGAATGTGGCATGTTGCGGATGTTCGAGGAAAAAAAATGATGTATTTTCAGGTTTGAGGATTTTGTTTTGGGTCCTCACTATGTTGTGGCCGAATTTGGTGGGTGTGCATTAAAAATTGTTTGTGGATTGAGCTGATGACTGGAAAATATTCTATATTTTTTTGGAGCCGACTTGTAGCAATTAAATCCTTAGTAGCAGATATATATAAGTGATCGATTATATCAATTTGGTATGAGTTCGAAGTGTGTTGATGTATATTGTGAATATTAGAAGTGTTGTAGAGCGATTATGCATAGTTTCACTTGTGCATAAAAGGATTTTGTGATGCGAATTGAAGTAGAGCAGAGCAAAAGAGAAGAATCAGACAGAAGGTAAAGAATTCGATTGATGAGCTTAACCGAAACTATTATCAGGAATTTGTAGATGTTATCTCATAGTTCACCACTCTAGTTGTCTTTTAACATTAATTGTAAGGCAGTGATCCTTTCTGTTTCTGAGTAGTGAGCTCTAGGTAGTGCGCCTGAATGCAAGTGCATTCCCATTTTTGTAAAACACTTATATTTGAGTACTCAAATTGTGGATTGACCTCCACCGTGTTTTTTCCCCTAACAGGGTTTCCACATAAAAATCCTTGAGTTATGGTGTTGTGGATGATTGCTTTATGTGCTTGCATCTTTCTTTTAGTTCAATGTTGTAAGTGGTTTAAATATCATATTAATAAAGTTAAATTTTGTAGAACACTGATTCAACCCCCCCTCTCAGTGTTCCCTGATTCCAACAAATCTACCTACAATTTGAAGCATTGATATGGATAATTCAAAGTTTGTGGGTCTAGTTATTAGGTATGCAACAATGGTCATTGGTCATAAAGTTTGTATCCCTAGTAAAGACCTCACAATGTATGCTACTATTGTACATATTGTTGTTGATATGGTTAAAAGAGGTATGGATTATGACCTATGTGAATTACTTCAGATACATCTTTTGAAGAATTTAAAGGAAATCAAGAAGAGTAAGAAGAATACCTTCTGATATGGAAATTTGGTTATCTACTTACTCTTTTACTTTTTGAAAGAGTTACTGGTAATAGGAAGAATAGAGTGGTCAAATATAGAGCCTATTTCCCATCAAATTAGGAACTTCATGATAAATATTGGCAATTTGGATGCACAAGAGACTGCTCTTGTTGCATTCTTTGGAACTTTTCAAATGAGAATGAATAGAAAAGGATTCCATCAACTATTACTGAAAGGTATCCTAGAAGTATCAATTTCCTAGTGTCTACATATTTCTGTCACATGGAAGTAGTTAAATCAAGGTTGGTTTGGATATCTGAATTAGATTATGAAGTTTCAGAGGCTAAAATTGATTATTATGAAAAAATTCTTTTGGAAATCCCTAAGAATCCTAATGTGGAAGGTACCTCCGGTAGTGCAACCGAAACAAGAAAGAAAAGAAAGATTGTTGTCAAACAAGAAGTTGAAGAAGGAAATGAGTCTGACAGAGCTCAACATGAGCATGAAAGAGTAAATATTCAAGGATCTCTAGAAGAATTGTAGAAATTTAATCCCGATGCTAATTTTGATTCATATATTTATGTTGTGGAGAATCTAAGAAATTTGATTAATTCTTTAAAGGTCTACATCTTCAGACTAGAAGTGAATGGTGAAATTAGGTCTGTTGAAGAAAATCTAAAAGATATCTAGGAAAAATGTGCAAATGCACATAGTCGAGTTATGAAGGAGTTGGAGAGTGTAAAGGCTTGTAAGGAAGAGGTACAAGAACTGCTTTCTTTTTTCCTAAATTGGTTTGGCAATACACTGAACATAAGAAATGAGGTAAGGAACAGTGAAACTCGAATGACCACTTAGGGAAATACATACAAATTGGAAAAAGATAGAGACAATCACAGGTGGTCCTACATTGTGCAGCTTTAGGATAAATTATTTTCCCTACAAGACCAAAGAACAGAAGTTGTTAAGAAGTTTGTGGCACTGAGAGACATGATTAAACTTGGACATGTTCCTATTTCTAGTGCTCTTGATAGTATTGGTGAATTATCAGAGATAAATCTTAATCCCAATACTCTAGTAGATGGTATAGAGTCCTTAACTAAGCTTGAAATATTTCACAAGACTTTTGTAAGTGCAAAATGATTATGGGAAGAAGGAAAAGTGTCATGGAAGGTAATCTTGGAGAGTCTCAAAGGTTCTTCTTCTTCAGGTTGATTCAATTTTTGTGTTCATATCTTTTTGGTTATATTTTGATGCATATATACATATATACTGGACCCCATCCTTTTCCATTGATATCAAAGGGGGAGAGATAGAGGTTGGCAAATAATTTTTTTTTGAGAAGAATAGTTTTGTTAGGGGGAGAATTTAGTTTCATCGTATATTAAAAAATGTTTTTTTCATGCATGTTGCCATCAATGCCAAAGGGGGAGATCGTTGGAAATATGGAGTCTTGCAACATGAGCATGAAGTATGGATAGTTTGTGTTGGTTTTTTTTGTGTTTTCATTGATTTCAACATGGTGACAACTATATGGGAAGATTACTTGGTTTATTGGAAGTTGTTCTCTACCGATAATGTTCTTTTTTGATATGCCAGTGCATTGGTATTTGAGTCTGAAACTCATCGCAAGAATATATATGACTCCAATCTCTTAACCATGTTATCATGTCTCATTCAGATAGCTATATCCTAGATCTTGAGAATTTTTGGATTGGGAGCAAAAAATTATCTCTAACAGAGTTCAACTCTATATTCTACTATTGTTCCTTGCTTAGCATATCAATGTGGGAGACTGCATTTTCTTAAGGAGAACATTTTAATGTTGTAGTTTTAATGGTAGTCTCTTTGATGATAGTATGATGAGAATTTGATGTGGTCTTAGATCTAGAAGGTGTTTTCTTTGAGTATTGTATGTTGGTTTGGAGATTATGTGAATTATGTTCTAGTCTTGGCCGACCTAATGTATGCAATTCACTATGAAGACTAGTTATGCTTTATGGATGTCAAATAACTTGGTACAATGCACTACATGGATAAAATGTTTTAAATCATATATGGTGTCAACAAGAGTGTTTTGATTATTTTGTCTTCATCCAATTAGGCCAACCTAATTGATGATTAAGACATACTTGTATATATATAAGATTTCTTGAAAAGAAAGAAGGGTGTGAAGTGAGTGGTAGTGTGAATGTGGAAGAAAGGTGAAAGAGGATCTAAGCCTAAATGCTTTATCTGTTGGGGATCAGAGAATATTTTTTGAGCGACTGTTGTGTGAGGCATTACTTCATATTTTGAGCTTCATTGGAACCGAATCCTGCACACTAAAGGTGTATTCCATTAGTTCAAACCTTTTGGCAATGAACCTCAGTCTTTGTATCTTGGCGGTTAGCCATATTTTGAATTGAGGAAGTGAGTCATGTAATATCTTGTATATAGATATAATATATTGTGATTTAACCCTCACTGTGATTTTTCCCTTATTGGTTTTTCCATGTAAAAATCCTAGTGTTCATATGTGTGGTTGCATTGATTTTTTTCTATGTTCTCTCTTGTTGATTTAGTTAGAATAGTGATAATGTTTAGATGTATTATGTGAATGGTTTGATGGAATACTGATTCACCCCCCTCTTATTATTCTAGATGTTCAACAAACTCATTATCTCATATATCAAAAAATAATGTTATGATACAAAATATACAAGGGTATCTTCCATATACACTCCAAAAATTCGATACCCCTCTAGGGAATAATCTAAAACAAATCTATTGGAAACATGCAAGACTGAGAGGGGGGGTGAATCAGTGTTGTGCAAAAAATTGAATTTAATATTCTTATCTTTAACCCACTTAAAGCATTCAACCAAAAGATATATGCAGAAAAAAAATAACCACAACACCATAACACAAGTTTTTTTACGTGGAAACCTTGTTAAAGGAAAAACCACAGTGGATGGACAATCCACAATATAATCTGAGTATACCCAAAAGAAATATTACAAAAGGGAATGCACTTGCATTCAGGCACAGTGCTTAGAGCTCACTGCTCAAAATAGAAAGGCTCACTGCGTTACAATGATTTGGATTAGATCCAATTGAATGAACTAATAGAATAGAATCTACACATATGCTTGATTACAGTTCCAGTTAAGCTCAGTAGTCGATCTTCTATCCTTCTGACTGATTCTGCTCTACTTTGCACAAACTCGCACTACAAAATATTTAATGCACAAGTGAAACTATGCATAATCGCTCAATCAACCTTTTGATAATTGCAACACATATCAGCACTCTTATGCTCACTCAAAATGATATAATTTATCATTTATATATATCCACAACTAAGAATTTAGTCACAACAAGTCGGCCTCAATAAAACCTAGAAATATTCACAATTGTCAGCTTAAAGCATAATTAATATTTAATGCACATCCATCACGGTCATCCACAACTTAGCTTGGACCCAAAACAAAATGTTCAAACACAAAAACATTTGAATAAACATTCCTTTAATATATGCAACATGATATACCAAGTGAGTCGGCCACAAAACATAGATGAACAAAAGGATATCCACCAAATCTCCATAATTACACATAACTTGGTATGAGGCGCTGAGATTTCTGAATAACACAATAAATGCATTAATTGACCTCCCATAAGATCCACAACTCAAAATAACAACAAAAAAATTGCATGAAAATCAAAGAACACAAAACTGTCGGATGCTTTGTTCTTCCTAACTGTCCTCAATCTGTTTGTCAGTAGGAGAAAATAATGACGTGCGAATCCAATCACAAACTAGGGTTTCCATCAATGACAACACCTAAAAATATTTACAATGTCTCTTGCCAACAATCTCCCCCTTTGGCATTGATGGCAACACTTAGTGAAAAATTACTAAGTGTTGAATCAGTACCACCAAGAACTACATTGCCACTTCAAAAACTCCAAAAAGAAGCTTCAACTTCAACTCAGAAATGCAACTCCCCTTAAGATGATTACACATTTTTCATTGTACAACTCTCCCCCTTTGACATCAATGCCAAGAATTGGGGAACCAAAAAGATAACAAAATTTTTAAACTGTATTGGCATGATCTGGTAACTTACATAAATTGGAAAATATCTGCAAAATCTCTCTTCAACACACTCAAATTTTTGTCCCAAACCCTTTTGAAACTCTCCAAAATTGTTATGTGACCACAAACTAAATAAGATTAGGCTTCTGCAGTTTCAAGATTTACTGGGTCACAAGTGGCCATAGCATCTTTGGCCTCTTTTAATGCATTTACCATTATTTCAATCTTCGAACCAATTAGTCCTCTGAGCTCACTTGTTCTTCCTACAATCCTTTCATTTTCATGCTTCAAACTCATTATTTTTTCAAGAAAATATATTACTTGACCTTCTTGTTCACCAACATTACCAACTAACTGATCAAAAGCATTAGAAATGGTAGCCAACTATTTTTCAAGATCCTTCACTTTCTTCTCATTGGCATCAATGAATTTTGACAAAATCAAACATGACTTATACACTTTTCCACCTTCAGATAGAGCATCTTGAATATTTCTCATATAGGTGGCTAACAAAGTTTTATCTTTTGCAATAAGTTCTTTCAATCCACCAAATCTATTTTCCTTAAACTCCATCTGCACTTTAATCATAGTTGATTTTTCAAAAGATTTGAACTGAGTACTTACAGAATTTATGAGCTTCTTTAGCTCACCAGAAGAGGAACCAGACGGATCCTTGATATGAGTAGCCATTAATTTCTCCAGAAATCCATATGCAAGACTTAGTAATTCGCTATCCTCGATGTGAGACTGCAAAATATTCTCAGTGGCCTTAGCCTGTGCAATTGATGTGACCATCATCTAAATAGGGGACAAAGTGGATAGATTGATTGAGCCTTCATCCAATTTAGGATCAAATTCATCTTGTTGTTCCATCAGAGATTTCTTCACTGCCTTGGAAATGTCTCTTGCCTCCATTATGATTTCCTTGACTTGAACCTTTTCTTCTTCAACCTTGGGTTCTTCAGAGATTGTTTCTGGAATTCCTTTAGGCACTTCATCTTTTTCATTTTTCACTTCCTTCTCCTCAGCTAATACCACCTTATGAACTTCAGTTTCCATAGGCATTTCTATATTTTCCACATCATGAGGGATCTGAAAATCCTTAGCATCTACATTCACTTCCTCATTTTCTGGAACATTTTCAGTATTCACTTCTTCAACATTAATCTTATTCTTTGATATAGACGCTTCCAAATTTTTCTTTGTTTCATTAACAACAGCATTAGTTTCACAGATCATTAGTTTAGTCACCCTTGTTTTGCTTTTAAAATCCTTCTTGGTATTTTCCAGGAGTGAATTCATCTCCTCAATTGGCATTTCCGAACATAGGTCCACAAGAATTCTCTTTCTCAAATTCTCTTCTTCTATTTTGTCTCTTAATCTTCTCAATTCCAAAACTTCATATAGACTCTCCGACAAACCAGATATAATTTCAATAAGAGCTTTATTGAAAATATTCATATGTTTAATTGTGGCTTCTTCAAGAATTCTTTGACCAGATTTATCAAATATTCCATACCATTCACAGAGAGGCTTGATATTTCCATCTTTGACAACAACATTCTCAACTTCCTCAACTGGCATACCGGGTTTGACAATTTTTTATTTCTTCTTAGCCTCTTCTTCTTTACCGGAAGATTTGCTCTTGGTTAGATTTGTAGCCTGAGTGTCGGTAGCCTTCATTTCTATCATATACTCATCTATATCAATCTCCTCATCTTCTATAACGACTTCATAGGTTCTTGTGCTCTTGTTTTTCTTCCTTCCACCGGAAGCCTTATCTTGAGTTGGCTTGGCTTGAGAAGTGGACAAGGATGGGGAACAACTGGTAGATCTGGTGCAGGAAGAAGATACTGTCGAACTAGCAAATTCAGTTTTTACTAACTCTTTTCCTACTTCAACCTCATCTCTCTTCATTCTTGCTTCTCTCAAGGCTTCTACAAGTAATCCCATAGTTTCTACAAAGACTTCTACTTCTTTCCTTACACTTTTGACTATCTTAGGCTTTTGCATTTGATCATGGACATGCATGCTCTTTTTTGCATAGGTTCCAAATCTTTCTTCTGTCAAATCCAAAGGCATGCTCAACAAGTGTTATGCATACATCTTCAAGATGTTCTCCTCTACTTCATATCCCATGGGCATTATCCATATTTTTTGGGGATCAATAGCTTCCATATGGCATTGATCAATGTCTACCATGAAATAGATTGTATCTTTTTACTTTTCCACAATTGAGGTAGGAATTTTTTCTCTAGCATGCATCATATTCTGAAAACTTTTGAAGTACTCCCAGAGGGAAGTATTTCTGGTATGACAATCACCGCTTCCAAATAGTATATCTCTTATTTGCACAACTACAGGCTGATTATTTTGCTAATGAAATTTTCCAACACCCAGAACCTCACTCATGAAATAGAAGAACAAACACAATAGCAGATTACCATACTTAAAAGAGTTATTTTTTTCCTTCTTAATCTTACTCAGAATCTCCATTAGTTGACCTCTGAGCAGCTCACACAAGTCATAATCTGCATTCTCTTTTATCATTTGATAGGTTGCATAAATGGTCATACCAGATACAAAATTATCCCGGCTGGAGTGGTAGATCTTGTAGCCAATGACCATTGATGCAAATTTTGCATCCAATTCAACAATATCTTCGATTGTCATTGCCCTTTTATCCCATTTTACACCTATTGCATTGGTAACCTTTTCATTCTTTACGGCTTTCAATACTGGAAGTCCACCGAAGGAATTTAGACCTATGATTGTGCTTATAGCCTCTTTCATGATCTTAAAAGGTACATTCAGCCACATGAACTCGGCTTAAGATATATCATACCCATTCATTTTCCTCAAATATGGGAAATTTCACAAATTGTGCAAAGTTCTTGTCTGCTAGGGTTTTGTATTCCATCTTTACAGTAAATTCCTCTCTAATTATGTGATGGGAATACAGATTCATCATTTGAGAGCTTCATAATTCTTCAATATTGGCATGTACATAAGCCCTAATATCCTCAGTATGCAATACTCTATATGATACAGATGAAAATGCACCTAGTGGCTCGGTCTCAATAGACTTATAAGGATGACATTTGAACTTTGGAAAAGGTCTATCCATAACCTCAACTACCAATGGAGTGGCCATATTTACAAATTCACAAATTCGTTGGTTTTTTGATAAATACCTTTTCGTCGGATCAGAGTTTTGGTCATAGAATCTTCTTCACACTTGATTCTCTCCACAATTCAGCAAAGTTTGCTCTAGGGGTCTCCAAACTTCTTTTCTCCAAAATGCAAAGTGACAAATGAAGGATGAAAATGTTCTTTTATCATTTGCTCAACTAACCCTTTTTGTCACAATAAATTCTTTTACCCTAATTCATCTAATTACCCTATTTCCATGTACAAAGATAGATGATTCTTTTGTGGATCTCCAATACTATATGATACTATCTCCTATTGGTTGAACAACACCTAAAAGAAATCTATGCACTCACTGGACTTATCCACATTCTGGTGCCAATTATCGGCAGGGGGGTTAGAATATTTTCTTGACAACTCCCCCTAGGCCAAAGGCCTAAAACTAATTCTCAGAGGAATTACTAGAAGAAGATTCTGGTGAAAGAACATTTCTTTCAACAGAGGGATCCTTATTCACCCATCTCTTCTGCATTTGTTCTTGATCACATCTGTAGTGACTTTTCCTTTTCCCTTAACATCTTTTTGCATGTTTTGTTTTAACGGACCTCTTCTGCTCCAACATAATCTAGTAGTGTGGCCAAATTTGTTGCAATGGTAACACACAACATTTCTCTATCTAGACCTATTGTCCCACTGATTTTTCCTTGACCTGCATTGGTTATCAATATGCAGAAGTCTATTGCATGCATAGCATCTGACATCTCTATGAAAGTTGTTCATCACAATTTTGTATTCACTTGATTTATGACCATATTTATTGCAATTAGAGTACTGACCTAAGAATGATGGTCCTCTTGGATTCATCCTGCTTCTACATTAAGAAGCCATATGTCCAAATTTGTTGCAAGCAAAACAGCAGCCATTGAATCTTTCAGTGTTTGGTTGTTTTACCAAATTCCTTCTAGCTCCACTCATCTGATTTCCTTGCCTAAATCTCCCTTATCCAAAATTCCTTTGTCCAAATCCAGAACTTTCTCCTTCTTCATAGCCAAGACCTCACTTGTCACCATTAGTCCTCTGACCTTTAATTAGTCCATCAAGCTTGGTTGAGCTTGCTTTGAATTTCTCCTTTTACTCATTTGCAACAATAAGTTCATTTCTGAGATCATCAAGCTATTTTTCAAACATTTCCTCATTGTTTTTAGATTGTTCCAGTTCATTGTCCAATCGGCTGCATTGTTCAGATTTTTCTTTCAAGGATTGAGCAATATTTTCTTCATTTTTCTTTCTATCTTCAATTTCCTTGGTCATTTTCATCATGATGGATTCCATCTCATGCTTCAGAGCAGCATTCTCTTTGGAAAAAATTTCACATTCTTTTGTTTTCTCCTTCAAGGCATGACTGAGTTGTTCATCTTCCATGCTTCTATTCTTTTGCTTAAGTTGATCACACAATTCCTTTCTTTTCTCCCTTGATTCATTGATTTTGTCTTTTAATGACTGAATTAATTTGTCTACATTCTCAATATTTTCTTGTAGTTCTTGGTTCTCAAATTGTGACTGGTCAAGATCATCCAAGGCCACCAAAATTTGTTCTTGAAGACTGCTTTTATCCATTGAAAACACTTTCCAAGATCTCCTCAAGCTTTTAGACTTCTTCCAAGGAACTAGCTCTGATACCAATTGTTGGAAACAAGCAACACTGAGAGGGGGGGTGAATTAGTGTTGTGCAAAAAATTGATTTTAATATTTTGATTTTTAACCCACTTAAAGCATTCAACCAAAAGATATATGCAGAAAAAAAATAACCACAACACCATTTTATGTGGAAATCCTATTAAGGGAAAAACCACAGTGGATGGCCAATCCACAGTATAATCTGAGTATACCCAAAAGAAAGATTACAAAAGGGAATGCACTTGCATTCAAGCACACTACCTAGAGCTCACTTCTCAAAATAGAAAGGCTCACTGCATTACAATGATTTGGATTAGATCCAAGAGAATGAACTAATAGAATAGCATCTACATATGCTTGATTCCAATTCTGGTTAAGCTCAATAGTCGATCTTCTATCCTTCTAACTGATTCTGCAATTATGCTCTTCTCTGCACAAACTTGCACTACAAAATATTTAATGCACAAGTGAAATTGTGCATAATCACTCAATTTCCCTTTTGATAATCGTAACACATATCAACACTCTTATGCTCACTCAAAATGATATAATTTATCATTTATATATATCTGCAACTAATAATTTAGTCGCAACAATTCAACCTCAATAAAACTTAGAAATATTTACAACTGTCGGCTTAAACCATAATTAATATTTAATGTACATCCACAACGGTCATCCAAAACTTAGCTTCGACCCAAAACAAAATGTTTGAACACAAAAACATTCAAATAAACATTCCTTGAATATCCACAACACGATATACCAACTGAGTTGGTCACAAAACACAGATGAACAGAAGGATATCCAACCGGATCTCCATACTTACACATAAGTTGGTACGAGGCTCTAATATTTTTGGATAACACAAGAAATACATTAATTGACCTCCCATAAGATCCACAACTCAAAATAACAACAGAAAATCTACATGAGAATCAAAGAACACAAAACTGTTGGATGCTCTGTTCTTCCTGACCGTCCTCAATCTGTCTGCCGGTAGGATAAAATGATGACATGCGGATCCAATCACGGACTAGTGTTTCCATCAATGACAACACCTGAAAATATTTGTAACGAAATCACCTTGTAGCACCTATCATGTGCTCACTGCATCCTCTTGAGCTGACTCTAATGGCGATGATGGTGAAGGAGGTGGACCATGATGAGGAGGCAACCCCATGCTCACTAAAGGACCCAATTGAGCTAACCTTGATTCGTGTGACCTACTACTAGCTACAAAATTGGGCTCTCTACTTTAATGACACAAGTCGCTCATACAACTCCTTGTAATGTTGCATCTCTCATGTGACACTAGGAATTTTAGAAAATGCATCCTATAATCACTATTGGCTACAAAATTGGGCTCTCTACTCTAATGGCACCGCTCACTCATACAATTCCATGTCATGTTGCATCTCTCATGTGACATGGACAATATCAGACAATGCATCCTATAATCACTACCCTGCCACAACCTAGAGAGCTATATACCGCTCCTTCCTAAGCCCAACCATATTTTCCTATGCCTAAGTTGTTTTGGCTCATGCAACATCCCTCTCTTGATAGAACTAATCTCACTCTATTGTAGCCACTACTAATTGAGCCCAACCATCCTCACCTCTTGCTCCATCCACCAATCCTTGTAAGCAAACTATCTCTTCTATATCCATATCCCTCTCACCCACCACCTATAGGTGCTCTTATTTCATTTGATCCCTCTCCTAACTAAGTTGGTCTCTCTCCTAGAGAAGCTAATCTCTCTTCATAATCAATAATTCCAAATTTACCTATATATCACCCTCTTCATCTCCATGATCCTCTCCACCTATGTTTGCATCCTCCTCAACACCCCTCTCTTTGTGGCCTGTAGTTGGATCTTGTCTCTACCGTACTCGACAATCCTAACCATCATCACCATTACCATCATCATCATCTTCTTCTTCATCACTACTACTCTCCTCACTAATTTTATCCTTGCTATTTCCCTCCTAAACTACGGTTAGCTAATCTCATGGGATCGTCAGTTGCACCGACCTCCTCCCTACCCACCATGCATCAAACTTTATTATGGTGCATGCATCCACCACTGTTGGAGTATTTCGCTAATCCTTCCTAGCTATATATGGCTCTATGTAGCTGCTCTAGATCCCCCTCTTCCATACCACTAGCAAATACGACCTCCAGCATAGGCACAATTTTTTGATGTCCAAATTTTCGCATCACATGTACTAGTAAATACCACTCAATAATAAAAAGAGTTTGGCCAATCAAATAATGTGTCCTTTGAATGTATGGAATATATAGGCGATCATCATCCCATATCTCACAATCACAATATGGGTGTCAGATAAAGTAATTCATATCAATAACCCACCTGCAATATGGCAGGTCTCCCAGCTATCAATGTCGCATAAATACCATATAAGTAAACACATAGGGAATCCTTGGCCCTCTCCTCTTGTCTACTATTGGTCACAATACTGTATAGTGCTCAAAGGCCCAAATATGCAAAAGGGTAACATCGCACCCCAAACTCCTACCATCTTAATAAGAAATCAAGTGCATATCTTTGTACAAATCTACTAGGATGCAATCTCTCCATGCAAAAATTATGCCATCTAATAGCATCCTATCCAAAACCACTGCCCATCTAATAGAAAAACCTTAGGATATTCGATCTAGTACTAATACCCTGGTAATCAGTGTTGTAGTAAACAAAGAAAGATTTGGCGACCCCCCCATCCCTGCCTCCAAGTCAAGCTCGATCCCCCTGACTGGAACATTTCCATTCATGAACACACAAGCCAAGGCCTCCTCAACATGCATCAAATCATACTCCACAATCTCCCCTCAAATTAGAAGATGTAAGATCTACCATATATCCTCCAAAGTAATGGTAGCCTCACTTGTTGGTAGGTAAAAGCTACTAGTGTCACTATTTCATCACTCCACTAACATAGTCATCATCACACGGTGTAACCTTAGTCAGAGCATCTTGCAAATGTGGAGTAATCCCATCAAGATCAACCAATCCTCTTCCATCTTGGTCAACTAGTATTGTAGCTAGATCGTAACTCTCAGCTACCTCTCATGTGATTTGAGAGTACCCAAATGCTCCTGCATAACACCAACTAATGTCAACCATCAAAATACAATAAATTTGCTTCACTTCAATCTCAAAACCCCCTAACAATACCCATGATTATTGTTACTTGACTTGATCAGGAAAAGATAGGTACAATTGTCACAATATTTTAGGAAGATACGGTACCAAAGTCTGTGCAATTTGAGATCAAATCAATCAACTACAAAAATTTGTAGCCTAATAACCTGATCTTGTCAATAGAAAGATCTAATCAACCCACTACAAGGTACAGAACACCTGAGGCAAGTAATTTGTTTTAATTCAACTTTTTGAACCTTACAACCTTTCATTTTTTGTAGATTCATGCTTCCATTTAGCACAAGCATCATTTCAAGCACATACACATCCATATCCAACACAAGAATATACTTATCATGTACAAGCGTAGACATGTGCAAGCATAAACTTATCCTGTGCAAACACACCCTTAACCTTGTGCAAGCATTGATTTGGTGCAAGCATGTACCTAAGCCCTTAGAGGCACAATTTTATGAAGCGCAAGCATGAATCCTGCAAGTGGTGATTATTAGAAATCTGAAATAGATTGAAAAGCCAAGATATTCTATGAGATAAATAATCTATAAAATTGTAAATAAAATAACATAATTATAAACCCAAGATTCCAAGAGATGTGAAAGTGTCAAGGTGACAAAATTGCATTAGGAGCTCAAAGCAAATCTACAGAATAATGACTACATGCATCAAGGTGCAAGTATGTCAAAGTACGCAACAATGCAAGAGAATGAATGAAAATACAAGGTAGGTAGTGAGTTTATATAGAACTAAGGATATGATGGAGGTGGCAAATCCAACCAATAGGAATTAACCACCAAAAGTGGATATGGAGCACCAAAAGTGGAGATGGACACCAAAAGTGGAAAGTGTTCCACCCTTTAAGGAAGGGGACACCACATCACTTATCTCCTAGTTATTAACTCACTTTACTATCCTAATCAAGCTTAATTAAGTGTAGGAAAAACAAAGGACTAAGGGAAATAAATTAACCCACTAGGGAAATAAAAACCTACACCAACACCCACCTTCAGTGTAACTTAGGAGGATATACAAGATGATGGGTCCTGAAAAATGAAGCCATGTTAGGTACCCATGTACATATCAAATTCCCCCCAAAGAAGAAGCCCCATCCCACAAAAAGGAAGTACACCCCCCATAATAGAGAGAGAAAGGAAGTGGAAGGAGAAAGAAGCCTCCCAAAGAGATCTAGTGGTAGATGCTCAAAACTAAATGTAGATTATGGTCCATGATCATCGAACAACGTTCCTCCCCTTAGGAAAAAAAAAACCTATGGCATATTTGAGCTATCTCCCCACTCCTAAAATGAATATTTAGGAAGAAAATTCAAGATTTATGGAGTCTCTGAACTTGACTCAAGTGCTCCCATGTCGATGCTGAAAGCTATCACAATCAAATCAGGCGTTCTAGACCACACTACTGAAAAATGAAAACTTAGAATCTCCAAGAGACTAATGTAGAACACCATCCAAAGACTCAAGTATCTCCTCTAAAGATGTCTCCTCCAAATTATGATTCAAAGTATCCACACTCATATCAAACTATGATGAATGATATGATGTAGAGAATGAACAAGAGGGTCAAAGTGCTCCCTCACAACATCTAAAGAAGAATCAAATTCATCAAAGAGATTATGAATACACTCAATAGTGTCTCCCAAATCTACAATATGTGTCTCCATAAACAAGTTTAAAATACCTATCAAGAGATCATCCCACAAAGTTGAGTTTGAAAGACAATGTATGTCATGTTGTAAAGAATCATTAGAAGCTTTTGAAAAAGCAACATTGGAATCTTAAGTCGCAATAGGTAATTGAGATGGGGTATCAATGAATTGATCATCCACACAAGATGAGGAAATATCAATCTCAATATTATCCATAATATTCTGATTCTCCAAGGAAACACCACTTTTAGATGAAGATCCAATGTCTCCATACAACTATTGAATGATTGTCCAAGCAGTGAAAGGGCACTCAGTGTGCCCTACATGATGTAGAATATCCTTAGAAATAGTAAGACATATTAGTCCATACACCATGTCATTATTGTTAAACCATGCATTCTTCTTATTATAGTCACTTGGTTCAAGAACAAGTCCAAGGAGATAGGGCAGTAGATCCTGCTCAAGGAAATGATTCTTTATCCCTTGTTTCCAATACAAATAGTTCGTTGAAGTTAGCTTGACAATAGAAGGATGAAAATATTTTTTAAGAGACATGCTTAACCCCCCATAAATCAAACTTTATCTTAGTTTGTGGTTACAAATTGTTTGTATAATCCCCCCAAGATTGATACAAATTTTATTTTAAGTGAATGCAAAAAAGAGACATCAAGAGACACCCCCCTTTCTGCTAGTCTCAGAAATCACCCCCCAAAGATATTACAATGTTGGCACTTTATGATTAGTGTGTTTACCAAGCCTTTTCCAAGATACAATGCTCAATAGGCTCAAAATAGCCAAAATTACTAATGTTGATACAAAATAAGTCTAAGACAAAATTTGAAAAAAGTAACCCTATAGCTATGTAGTACTCTTCAATACCTTTCCAACACCTATTCATTTCCAAAAAATGGAGCTTTGAGGCAAAAGTTATGGCTTGTTGAATAAAAAATACAACAATAGCTTCAACTTGCAATATCTAGTAGAAAATGGAAAAACATATTTTCAAAACCTCTATAGATAGAAAGTTCTCGTCTCCAACTTTCCAACGGTATCTCATTTTCCAAAAGCAGACACTGTGGAAAAAAGTTGTGATTTTTTTTTAAAATGGTTGAATTTAGCCTATAATGATGATCCCCTAGCAAAATAAAAATTTTCCAAAAATCAAATTCGCTTAAAATAGACAAATTTTATGTGAGAATAGGGGTTTTTGGGCATTCAAAACACAATGGAAAGGTCTATTTTGGTTGAAAATTCTCTTGCAAAAAATTTTCTCACCAGATCTGAGCTTCAAACCCTTGTTTGCTACTGTGCCATATGATTTCCAAATTGAGTGAAACAAAAGTCAAATATGACTTTCTCGAGCCTTCCAGATGCAATGGAACAATAAAAAATTCTGCCCCTATAGCTAGAATAGTTGCAATCACCAGATCTCACCAAAAAACACATGCAAATATAGGATTAACAAATATTCATAATTCCTTTCTGATTCTCTAGATTGTATTGAACACAAGAGAAAAGCATACAATAATTTACAAGATAATACAAAAAACTCCAATCTCTTAATCAAGAATCTATGTACTCAAAACTCTCAAAATCTAAGCTCTGATACTATGTTAGGAATCTGAAATAGATTGAATAACCAATATCTTCTATGAAAAAAATAAGCTACAAAACTGTAAATGAAATAACAAAATTACAGACCCAAGATTCCAAGAGATGTGCAAATGTCAAGATGACAAAATTGCATTAGGAGCTCAAAGCAAATCTACAAAATAATGACTACATGCATCAGGGTGCATGTATGTCAAAGTATGCAACAATGCAAGAGAATAAATGAAAATACAAGCTAGGTAGTGAGTTTATATAGAACTAAGGAGATGATAAAGGTGGATAATAGGAATTAACCACCAAAAGTGGATATGGAGCACCAAAAGTAGAGATGGCCACCAAAAGTGGAAAGTGTTCCACCCTTTAAGGAAGGGGACATCACATCACTTATCTCCTAGATATTAGCTCACTTTACTATCCTAATCAAGCTTAATTAAGTGTAGGAAAAACCTAGGATTAAGGGAAAATAAAAACCTACAACAACATTGATCCACACAACACGAGTTTCAAAACACTCTGCAAGCACAACTTTAGGCACAATTGCAATTTTGTGCAATACAAGCACCACAATCGCACATAGAAGCGTGATTTTGTAAAATGGTGCCTCTATTTTGGCCAAAT
Organism: Sequoia sempervirens; assembly: GCA_007258455.2. Lineage (NCBI taxonomy): Eukaryota > Viridiplantae > Streptophyta > Pinopsida > Cupressales > Cupressaceae > Sequoia > Sequoia sempervirens. Next base: position 473,537,742 of record VDFB02000015.1, read on the forward strand.
GTCTAACCTAATTTGACCTCATTAATGACCCCTAAGCTACCTCAAAACCTAAGAAATAGATAGTGTATCAAGTCTCCTACGTCCTTCAGCCGCTAATACTCCCTCACCCTCTCTACACTATGCAAATGTTGAGAAATCACCGCCATTGCTCCTTCGTTCTCTTCAATCTCCTCCTCTCCAAATACCAAGTTGGAAATGACCTTTTGGGAATCCCTCAAGCCTATTTATAGCCTTCAAACCCTAATTCCCCTATGACGTGGTAAATACACCCATTTAACCTAGTTTTACCTGTTTCTAAGCTTTGCCTTTCATTTTTTTCATCTTTTTCACATTTTTCTACATCATCTGATCCCACTTTTTTCAAGACGCCACCCAAAAATATTTTTTAAGAAAAAAATTGTTTGGCTTCTCGAAGGGGCAACACCTCCCATCACATTGGGGTAATTTTTTAAATTTCTTTGACACACCATCACTTCAGATGTCGCTTCAAAGAGGGGGAAAATGTAGACACCCCAATTCTAATATCACACATTTGATTAATTAAAATTCTAAACTTTAATTAATCTCAGCCATCATCCTTACAATTAATTAAATATCATTATTTAATTAATTATCTCATTTTATCCTATAATTAAATAAATATTATATTATATAATTAATTATTCATCTTTATCTCATAATTAATTAAATATTTATTATTTAATTAATTATCTCACTTTCTTTCTTGATTAATTAAATGTCATACTATTTAATCAATTATTCCATCCCACCTTATAATTAATTAAATGTCACATTTAATTAATAAACCTGCAATCCTCTTCAAATTAATTAAATATTATACTATTTAATTAATTTGACTTTAGTGCACATTCCTCCAAATATCCTAATCTTGGTTAAGTTAATAAATCTATGATTAATTAACTTAACCCATATCCTAATCCTGATTAAGTTAATTTAGTCCATGATTAATCAACTTAATCATCATTAACATTTCCTTCAATTTCTAATCTACCCATTCCCCCAAACTCGGAAACATGTGACAAGTGTTGCATGCACAAGTCACTATATATGTACAACTCATCCTTTGACCTCTCCTCATTGGATTCTCACACATGTGTGAGATCCTCTTCCCCATGAGAGCCACCCTATACTTTTCATTTGTCACCACTTGTCATATGGTCAAAGCCTACTCATATTACACCTTTCCTTATTTGTTTCCACTTCTCACAATCTTGTTCTTCCCAATATGTATGAGCACACCTTGCTCTCCACTTTTCATTTCTTTGTTCTTCCCAAGATGTGCTCACACATGTGTGAGCACACCTTGCTCTCTTCCCCATGCCACATGTCATGGTCACATGCCTCCACATTGTGACACTTGTCACAATGCTAAACCTTTCCATCTCATTCAATCTCAACCATCCATCTCATAGGAATCTCTTGACCCTCCATTCCTCCATTCAAAACTCTATTCATTGAGGCTTCTTCATCCCATTTGGACAATCACAATTGAAGCTATCATTATTATGATGGAAAATCTACTAAAGATCAATCCACAATCTTAAATTAAGTGCAAATCAGCAAGTTCTTGGGTGTAAACTTGGAGCTCAATCCATGGAGAAGGAGAATTGAAGGTATAATATTAGCTTGAATGCATTTGATTCATGTTTTTATTCATTTTTCCTTCTAACCATTTTCCCCATCCTCAATAATATCATCCAATTTTTCTTAAGCCTAAGCCTTTTTTCTTAAAAATATTGCCAAAAAGACTTCATTCCATTGTTTAGGGTTAAATTTGATGAACTAAAGTCTTTTGAAAAAGGAGTACATAGCTATCCCAAAAGGAGGTTTTCCTTCTAGCCACCAAGCTTGTATGAATAATAGTATGATTTTCTAGAGTGGCAACTTGTAAAACCCAAGGCCATGAAAACTTAGGTTTTTCTAAACACATCATTGCTCACTCAGAAGGCCACATCAACTCACAACCAACATATTTGTAATTTGGACCCATGCCCCATGTATGAGGCATAATGGATAGCTTAGTGGAATACCGCCAAACACACAACTCGCTTCCTCCACACTCATGGTCACCGACTTGCCCATTTTTTCCTTTACTCATGAAATTCCACCACTATTGCTTTAACGGTGCAATCTTTCACTTTGGAAGCACAACTTTGCATGGCTACACTTTACCACCAAAAGTAACTTCTAAATGTCCACTATTCTTGTACCCAAATCAAAGCTTAACTTCATTGGTTATAAATTGGAGAGGTCTCTGGTGTAGGAGTACCTATTTGATTTTTTGCCTCCATGAGGCCATTTGTAAATAGTTCCTCTATTTTGTGTATTGGGTCTTATAATAAGGTTTATCAAACCATTTTAGAGGTGTTTTAGTCTTAGTAATTCATATTTTAAGTCATTTGTCAAATAATGTTTAAAGTTGTTCCATATTGTAAAAGTTGCTCAAAAAAGTTGTCAAACAACTTGTCAAAAAGTGTCATAAAGGTGTTTTGTCAAAAAACTAATCAAAAGGTAGTTGAAAATAGTATTTTTTGGTTGGAAATGTATAAATACACCCTCCAAAACTCGAATTTTGGGTTGGAGACATTATTTTTGAAGTTTGATGAATGGAAACCTCAAATTTTGTGTGCATTTTCCGATTCTTACATTGTTTTCAGGCTGAAGTTGTGCATTGTATAGCCTGGTATGGACTCATATGATGGATTATAATAATATATGGAAATATATTTGATTCTAGTTTACAATTTTTTTTGTATCACTGAATTTTATTGAGTTTTGTGGGAGATATGACTATTTTGGTGAGACTGCCCTATTCTAACAATATTGTGCAGAATTTGCAATGTAAAAAATGTGATGGTACAGATTGTAAACTCTATATTTTGGATATGAAACCAGTTTTATTTTGTTTCCATGTGAATATAATTTCATTTTCTTCAAGTCTCATCAAATTTCATTAAGATTTGAGTAAGTTATGACCATTTTTGTGAGGGCAGGTATGAACCCTACGTAGGGTTTGCAGTTTTGGGGAAAATGCAATAACTTTCTTTTCCACTTTTGGATCTTCATAAAAATTGGAGGAAAAGTCTATAATTATGTTATCTTCAATCTCATTGGATTGATTGGCTTCATTATTTATTTATTTTAAAGTTATTAATGACAATTTTTTGCATTAAATTGTGGGTTGCCATGGCAATGTTTCCAATGTGATCTAGAATGCATTTAATCATTGTTTGAGATTAATTAGTTTATAAAAGTTGTCAAGTGAATCAAGTTTATTGAATTTTTTTCATTGTTGATGATTTCTCAGTTGTGTTATTGAAAAGTAAGCCAAGAATTCCTAAGAGAAATAATTTTGTATCGTTGCTTTGAATGATTGGTTGAGTTGAATTGTGATCCTCCTAGCACTACATCAATCTCTAATAGAACATTTTCAGAATTTTTAGTTTTCCCCGAGTCCTAAGCTTAAAATTCAGTTATTCATGCTAGGGTTTGCTAAAATTTTGTCTTATAAATGCGTTTATGTTTGAAAACCTAATTCTAGGCAGTGCAATGACACTTTTTTTTAATATTGTGTTGACTACTTACCTTGATTGCCCGATCTTTAAGTTACAACTTACGAGCCTTCATTTTTTTCCTTTATCAAACCTTTCTACTAGGTTACCAGGTGGAATCATTAAAATATTTTCTAAAAAATTAAAGTCCTAAGTATATGTCCCCCTTTGTCGTTAATTTCTCGGCCCCCTTTCCTAGCACTCACTTAAGACATAAATTATGCAATTCCTTTAATAAAATCACTTTAGTTGCCCATGAAAAGAAGGAAAAGTGTCCATTTTTACCCCATTCTACCATTCCGAAAATAATATTTTATTAAATGATGCTTTGTGGACCTACGGAAGCATGGACAAGTTTCATCATTCCGCTATTCCACCAGAGCTATGTTACTAAAGTAAAAGATGGTATGCAAAATCGCAGAATGAATGAAATGAAATGAAATGAAAAATTTTAATGACGTCCACGAGGCCAAAGAAGCCTAAGGGACCCAAGACCAGCACAAGAGCCACCCATAAAAGGCCCTAAGCAGATTGTAAACTCCGTTCAAGATCAGCCCTCCTGCAGTGAATTTTGATGATGAAGTTTGCAACTTTGTCTAACCTTGATTCTTCAAACAGAGTATTTAAATTATCGACCTGCACGGTGACCCCATAACTAGCCCTGATGTCTTTATACGCTGAACACTCCATGGTGAAATTCCATTTCGTCTCCACCATACCCATGTTACAAAAACGACATTTTCTATTTTCCCACTCCTCTTTAGGAACCACCCACCTGCCCGTTTCGCACCTAAGATGATGCGAACTAGTACGCAATTGGGCAATCAACATTTTTGCTTTCCATTTGATATTCGCGCCTATATAGGCCTTTTCTTCGTGATCCCTCGTGGGATTGAATTCTTTGATATAGTAATCCTTTTTGCGTCCTGCTTTTTTCATCCATATAGCATATTTAAATTTTTCTCTCACATATTTTTTTATTTCTTCATTTGTGTTTGGGCATTCATGCATCTCAACATCCCATTTTTTCATCCATTTGATATTTTGTTTCATCCAGGTGTTCTTTCTTCTAGTTAGCTCTTCTTTCATGATTAACTTAGGCCACCGATGACTCTCCATATTCTGGACCTTCTTTAGGTAGCTTAATAACCGAATCATCGCCGAGGCCTCCAAGGGAAAAGTACCGGTCTCAGCCAATAAAATCTCATAGGGCACTGTAGTCTTAAGCTTGAGGCTGCTTATAATTAGATGTTTTTGTATTCTTTCCACTTGTCTCCATTTCTGGTCTGACATATTGCTGCCCCAAATTTCACACCCATATAGAATCACCGGAGTGACAAGAAGCCCAAAAAGCGTTCTTTTAGTTTTCCAATCCCATAATTCAGCATTTCTACATCTATTTTGGAGAGAGTATAGCGCTTTCCAACCTCCCTGAATTCTTTTTGCTCTACATGTTTCCCAACTAAGTTTGTTGTGAAAATCAAGCCCAAGGTACTTGTACTCTTCCACTATTTCCAACGGTCTACTTTCAAAGAGAAATTCAATTTGCTGTTTTTTCCTCCGCAGCGAGAAGATCATTATTTGAGATGTGGCATCAAGGCATTGTTTGAAGCTGCAATTATTTTATGAAGACTAAGGTGTGACACGTACCACGTTCTTAAGGTATTTGTGAGTAGCATTACAAAGGGGTGATTAGTGATCCGCAAAATAATGAAAATAGGACAACTGCCATGTTTTACAAGTATTTTGTGAGTCTGTGAGATATTTTGAGAAGACCTAAATGGATCCTGCAGAATTGCATAAAAGAGACATGTGACATGTTCTAAATGTTTCCAATGAATTTTCTAACTAGTTAGCAGAATGTGAACATGTGGCACAATCCCAGTAGGATTCTACGAGTTTGCAAGCTCTTCATAGTGGCTTTATTTTCAAGTTGAAAACTTGCAGAAAGTCACCACATGGCTTAACTTGATGATGTCAGTTGCTCTTAAATTGTCTTTTTTTGTGACTCCTCTTTGATGGCGTGTAAAGTGATCCTACAGGGATTAATTTCATTGGCTGAAATTTTTTCAACATGTGTCAAATATTTTCAAATTGGTCAAATCATCTCCAACCATCAAAACTTGTCATTTCATCTAGAAATCAATGGCTCACATTCAAACTTGGAAAACAGATCATAGCTTGAGGCTTTGTCTCTTCCGAACTAAGAGTAAAGGTAGACAAGATGGATTTCTACCAGATCTTCATTGTGATTTTTTCTATAAATACTACAATCTAACCCACAAATCAACTCATTTAGTATCTAATCATTTGAAGAGAAAATTTGTAGAGTTCAAATGCTTTTCATGACAAATTAGGGTTTTTAGAGGTGAGGAACAAATACACACTTTTTTGTCTTTGAATTTCACATAATTTGTTATCTGAGGGCTTATAGTTAAAGCTTGTGTACGTTTTTTACCATTTGAGAATATCAAAACCATAGTTTTAACCTGAATTGAATTCATGAGTCGTTCGAAATACCAACCTTCCATCTCTAAAAGACCATTTGATGAGGACTTTATTGTCCAAATCCCCAATTCAACAAGAAAGACTATCAGAGCCCATGGTCCTGGTGCGATATTGTGTCTAGTGGATAATTCTAGAGAGTGTAGGGATGTCAAGCTTCCACTCATCGGATGGGAATTATTTCTTTATTGGTATGGAAAATGAAACTCCACTTGGCTCCCTTTCAAATGTCTAGGTCTATGACCTAGGGAAGTTGGTAGTCTCTAATGTTTTCATGGATGTGCATTTTCTTAGACATGTAGCTATGGATTATGATAAAAATGTAAGAGTAATCAGAGTTGCAAATAGAGGGGAATTGATCAGAATTGATAAAGCTTTTATCTCTGAGGTCTTCACCCTAAAATTCCAACAAGGTCATTGATTTTGACCTCTTCAAATAGAAGAACCAACAAGATAGGTACAAATTTAGGGTTCATTGGCTCCCAAGGTATATATTAAAGGGTTTTGACAAGAGATTTGTAAGAATCCCTCCCAATGAGGTGGAGGCCTTTAATCTTGAAACTTTTTGAAGATTATTTTATCAAAACTTACTATGCATTGTGAAAATTTTAGGGGGTGATGCTTAGACTAGGATACCTATGCATCTCTATACATGTCTTGATATCCAATATCCCATGGTCAATATTGAATTTGACTTTTCCACTTTCATTGTTAATCCCATTCACAAGCAACTAATGGAAATCAAGAAAAACAACATGGTGATCAATTTCAGATCATACTCATTCTTTTGCCATTTGTTTTTATATGGGGGAGGAGGGAAATGGGACAAAGCCCTATAGATTCACATGGATGATGGAAAAGGAAATCTTCATTTTTTCCAATGTTGGATCCATTTCTGGGATAGGCATTATGATGCCTCCAATTTTGTATTGTTTGAAAATTATTTTGTAAGAAAGATGGTAGCACATTTGGGGGTTGAAGAGGCCAGGTCACATAATAAAATTATAGATTTCATAAGACCTTTGGATAGGATACCAAATTTGGGATTCCAACATAATTGGGGAGATTGGTATCTCCACATTGACTCCACGGTCATTAGAGTGTATGGATTCCCTGTTGGTCCCCATGTATTACCAAAGTTGAACCCTTCAGAGTGGCATTTTTGGAAATAATGAGGTAAATTAGTGAAGTAGACAAATCCCATCTTAAGGAGAAAAAGAAGGGGTCATTCTTTCCATTCTCCACAACTTTTTCTGACTTTACTATCACTAGGGAAGGATTGGAACATCTTTATCCAATGCTTCAAGTATATAAGATGGCCCAAGAAAATTCCAGGGCTTGTGATCCTAAAGGATTCATTAGTCAAGTCAGGACAATCATCAAAATGTGAGCTTCCAGCATCAACTCCACTTTAGTGAGGATGTTTTGAGGAATTGCAAGGATGACCAAGAGGCCAATGATTGAAAAGTCAAATGGGTGGCATTCAAGAAGGTTGAAGATGCCAAAATCAAGAAGAATCTTGATTATCAAGATGCCTTTGCTGAAATAAGGGATCCAATTGCTAGGATCCAAATTATCCTAAATAACATTGAAAAAATAATTGGAAACGCCTCATTGCTTGAGAGGCCAACATATCAACCTAAGATAAATCCTTATGTCTTCTCTTTTGTCAAGAGGTCTAAAGGGAATATAATCATGGAACCTACCCCTCAAATTTTACCTCATATGCCACCACCTTTCTCCCACTAGGTGTCATTGTCCCCTCCACATGTTACTATTGAAGATTCCCTTCCTAGGGAAAAACCTCAAAAGAGAAGAACTAAACAACTATCTTTAGTTGATTATCCAATTGGACCTAGTGAGGAAGAAGAATTCAGATCACTATAGAGGAAGTGAATCGGACAATGCCCTCATCCCCCAAGAGAGAATGTAATAAAAATGCCTCAAAGCCGGTTAGGCATAAATGTTGCAATGGGGAGGGATAAGGCCAATGACATTAGAGTATTGGCATGCACACAATTCATCTCAGATGATGAATTTGTAAAATATAAGGAGATTAAATATTTTATCTTAAGGTCAAGAAGAGAGGATTTAATTCATAAACTTGATCAATCAAAGGTAGGTGTGCCTACTAACAAATATGAGGAGGTTTCAAAGAAAGTTTTGGAAAAAAAAAAATTTATGCAAGAAACATAACCCTTGAAGAGGGAGGAAGAATGGTCAGGAAAGTGGGTTGCTATTGCTCCCTGAACGAGACATTTCTTTAGCCATAGAATTTGATACAATAAGAAGATAAGATGAAGAGATATATTCTTCTGAAGAGCAGGTTGAATTGACACTTTCAGGATCAAGGTTAAACCCTAAATGGGAAATGCTTGCAATATGGGCCCTTTCCCAAAATACAAACAAGCCTCAAGTTGTAGAAGAAACAGAAGACATCATAGGGAGCTTGGTAATAAAGAGGGTATCAAAAACCACAACTCTTGAAGCTACTTCACTAGTAGTTGACACTACTAAGTTCAATGAAGCAACAACCACTTGAAATTGCAAAGTATGATAAGTTATTGAAATATCATTATCACTCATTCCATAGAATAATAAGTTGAAGATGAAGGAGACTTATGAATCTTATGTTCACACTAATGCACAAATAGCAAGTTCATCCTCAACAACACCTACAGAGAATTTGATAAAAGAGAATGATGAACTTAAGGGAAAGATCAAAGCTCATTGGAGAAATAGATGAAGAATGCACATGAAATCTAGCATGACGAAATGATGCATGTTGTATATAATGTTTTGGGGCATGTAATGTCCAAAATTTTACAAAGAGTTGAGGAATCCTACAGGGATTATAAGAACCTCAAGGATGCTATCACTAAGGTGGCTAGGGACTAGGAAGACTTAAGGATTTCATGAATAAATGGGCTCCTAGGATTACATCCTTGCAAGGCATGTACAAGGGTTCTGCACATGAGAATAATCCACCTAGTGATATATTTCCCACTTTTAATATGGCTAAATTAGCAAGAGAGATGCAGGCATATATGGCCACTCTAACACAAAAAGGCCAAAACTAAGCTCAAATATTTTGGAAATATCGAGATAAATATTATACCTTATATTATAAAGGAGGATGGGGAGATGAAAGATTTCCTTGAATGGAAAGCAAGGTTAAAAGCATTGGTTCCTAATTTGTCATTCTTTATCCATGCTAACAATAAAGTTGGCATAAGTTTTCTCAAAACCTACCTAGACAAATTGATTGATACAAATCAGGCATTGGAAGCTTTTAGCAAGGAAACCAATGCATTTATGGATGCAAGATATCTACACTATATGACCAATGTTGACAGGATTCTTGCCTTCCAATGGTCATCAAAGAGAATATACATGGCATGGGATGAGGTACAATAGCTTGACTGAACTTTGAATCATTTTGTCATCCAGGTCCAAACTATAAAGAAATCCAACTCATGTGGTGACTTGACACTCAAATATCTACATGTATCTTTGTAGTTTTGGTGCATTTTTGTCCTTTTATGGCTCATCACCATCTCCTCCAATGGTTCTTAAAAGGAATATGCTATCAAATCGAAGAAAGAAGCCTTAATGAACAATCATTCACCTCCTCATCATTGCAACATTAGAGAATATCTTCTTTAGCACCTCAACAACTGTTTTGTCTTCTAGTGGAAGGTTCTTTTTGTCTTCCATAAAGTAGTTGTTTATCTTTTGTCTAATCCTAAGACAAGATTTTCAAATAAAAGTGTGACATTCGTTCATATCCTAAAGCTTGTTTTCTCCCTTGTTTCTATAAAAGGGAATTCATAGTCATTTTGTTGAGGATCTTGGAAAAAAAATTTGCAGTGTTTGCAGTTTAGGTTTGTGTATATTTGATTTAGGTTTCCTTGGAGAATATTTTCAATGTAATGGTTAATTTTGTATGACAGTATTAGCTCAATACATGAATATATTGTAACAATTTTATATTCAGTTGTCTTCTAAATTGGATACATCTTTACTAATTATGAATACAAATTGACCAAGGATCATTTTATTCATCTTTGCAAGCTTTCTGCAACCGTGTACTTTTATGGCTTCTATTCAAGGAGTAGATTAGTTTTCTATATAAGAAATACTGAGTGTTTTGAATGTATACAAGGATTTTTAAGAAGATTTGATTGTAGATTTTATGTGATGTCAATGTAAGGCATTGATATTAAGCTTTCACGAAGCTAGAATGAATACTATTGTGCAAGGTTTAAATACATTTTATTTGACTTTGTTGCTTAGGTCTAAGGCACCAATCTGAGTGAGCGCTTTGGTTGCATATACATTGTTGGCATTTGAATTCACACCTCTGGTATGCAGATTTGAAAACGGACAGCTATGCACAGATAAACTGCTCTCCAAATTAGGAGGGGAAGCTCCCTCTTGCTGATGGTGTTTGAAAGAAAGTAAACTAAAAACTAAGTTGCCTATCTTTTTGATCAGCTTAGAGCACAAGTTTATTAAACACAAATGCTTCAGCTGAGATTTTCTGATATAAGAAGTTCAACTACGACTAACTTAAACTAAAGACATTCCTAACCTCTCAAGTAATAGCAGAGCAAGAGAAGTTAGAAATTAACAAGGTAGATCTTCTGACAAAATACTTTGATAAACTCTATTCCAACAAACATCTGCACACTTCAATGTAAGCTGAAATCTAGATCATAAAAGTAGAACATAAATAATGGAAATCTAAGATTTTCGACCAAGGCAAAGGAGGCTCATGATTTTATTACTCAAATCTCTGGAACAAAGCTCACTTCTAACATGCCTTGAACAAGAAATTGCAGCTAAGGAGGCTTGCAAACTTATTCTTAACACAATAGAAAATAGTAATTACACTAACTCCTTGTTGGCTAAAGAGGCTCAACAATTTGCTTATCACAACACAAATGAACAATACTTGAGCAACAAATAGAAGGAATAATAGGCTCAGTGTTTTGTTCTCACTAGCACGGTTAAAGAAATCAAATGAGAAAAGGCTCTTATTTATAGAGAAGCAGAGGAGTAGGGAATCCTAAAATCTCCTTGCTTTCACAATCTAGGGCTTGCTCAACAAGCAATCTTTATTACTAAATCTAGAAAGAAGATAATATCTAAAACCCTAGAAAGCAAAAAAAAGTGGGAAATGCCAACTATTACATCTTATCTTCTTTCTCTTCTCAAAGAATGGATAAGGATCATTCCAAGAATAGAAAGAAAGCGAGAAAGAAAGCTTCTAGAAGAAAGCTACTTTAAAGCTCGATCACATCCGCTAGCAAGTTTGAGATTGTGTCCCGATTCAGTGCATCTATGCCATCAATAGAAAAACACTGCTTTTCAAGAATATCTTCAACATCTACAATAGATCTCAGGAAATCTTCGACCTCATTGGCCACTTTATCGAACTTTGATGACATCACTGAAATATGGCCTATCCTTCCGCCAACTGGATTGCAACTGTGAACAACACTCTGAAACTAATCCTGCACTTCATCAAGCCTGACGTAGGACCCATCTTCAAGACTGTACTGAGAAGGGATCTCTATAATGAATTCACTGATGAAAAGAAGAGCTTCAACCACCCTTTGTCTGTAGGCAATGAATTCTTCGGATATCCTCTCATAGGTTTTAACTTTGAAAACATGATGCTCTCTCTAGGCAAGGATTTGTCTCTTGTGCTCCTTTGAAACTGTTGAACTATAGGTTGTGTCTAAATCAGCAATGATAATCTCATGCCTAGGTTTTACTTCAGCCAGTGTTTGTTCAAATCCTTGGATACCTTGACATAGGTCATGAGCATTTTCTCTTAACTGGAACATCTATGCCAAGATCTCCTTTCTTGTGACAATGAAGCTCTCGATCCACTCCTAAGTCTCTTTCCCACAAATGACCAGCTATCTTAACTGATGGTGATCAGCTGGTGTCTCCAAGACCTGGGGCAGCAACTGGGTTGCTTGTGAAGAACCATGGACAAGGTTAGAAATGAAAAGCCTGAGCTGCTGATTTTCACCCTTGAGAGCTGCCTTGTCTTCTCCATCCTTAAGTACTCTTTCCTGAAGATTTTCTGATGCAACTCTGAAGAGACTCAAATCTGCATGTCTAGTATTTCTACCGAGATTCGCCTTGACCATTACGAAGTCATCCATGTTCACCTCATCCCTATTCTTGTCTTCTGGGGGCACTGCAGTCTCCATGACTATCTCATTATCAGGATTCCTATCAAAGTGAACTTGCTTCTTTGCCTCCTTCTTAGGAGGTTCCTGATAGATGTTATCGAGATCATCAACACTCACTTGATATGAAGGCCTTCTCCTAACCCTTCCTGAGTTATCAAGCCAAGACACAGTAGTATCTTTACTAACTTCCTCAGGAGGTGCTGTTGTAATCTCTACATCATCTTCGATATCAAGATCAATGTGAATCGGTGAAGAACCTACCAAAGGTACAAAAACATGTGTTGTAGGTGGCTCCTCTGCTTCATTCTGAGGTATGGGCTCGTCAAAAGGAACTTTTGAATCAGCTGTAGGCTGCTCCTGTATGACTATGCCTGAGAAATCCAACCTTCTTTTTACATTTTTATTCAATCTACTACCTTTGACGCCTTCTTGAGACTGACTTTTTCCCTTCCCTTTCGACTGTGCTCTGGAAGAAGAGGGAATTGTCTTTGGCAGCTCTGCTACTGGAATAGAGTTCTTCCTTTTAAGGACCAAGAAAACCTTACTATACTCAAGAACTTGTCTTGTTCTATCTTCAACTGAAAGAGATTCCTTGTTTGCCCAGTTAACTTGAGGTAACGGCTACTCTTCGATTCGTTTCTGAGTGTACATCAGGAGAAGCACATCTTCATCATCATCTAATAGCCCTTCTATATCTTCATTTAACCAATCCTTCATCTGATGGAGAATGAGCCTACTATAACTACGTCTCTGCACCTCGAACTCATTTGCATAGTTAGCCCAAAAATCTTCCAGTGCGGCTATATGATCATAATTCTTCTCCAATCGGCTAGCATAGACACCATGAGGATCGCAAGATCACCTCTCTTTGTAGGATTTGAGGCCGAATTTATCTAACTCTTCTCCTATTGTCTTGGCATCTGCAACAGTCCTGCATGTATAAATCCCTAACCCTAATGGAAAGTGGAGGGAGGGTTTCCTTCTGTTCCTCAAGACTGTGTGGACACCGTGAGCTTGCCTCAAGAATTCCATGAAGATGACCTCATCTGACGGATATCTTGGCAACATGAGCGGGGCACCTGAATAACCATAGACCTTGAGATAGATAAAGGTAGGAAACTGTATAAACCAATCTGCCCATTCCGCCATTGTTGCCCTAGCAACTGAAGATATACGGACATGCAACTCATTGTCCAGGTTTCGCACTGTATACATCAGAAAAGCCTTGTTCACCCTTTTGTAGTGGTGCAACGACTTTGTGAACTCTAACTGGGGATAGTAATTATATATGTGTTGTACGCTCAATGATCCCTTGGCGTTCAACTCTCTGAATTGACCTTGATAGGCCACTAGGTAGACTAGGTATGACACCATGTGGAATACATGAAACTGGAAGTATTTTGTTATATGTTGATGTAGACAGTCACTGATCAAAGTAGGCCAATCATAGAACTTGGTTTTCTTCATGATGTGGGGTATGGCGTAAAACATCCAAGGTTGAAACTTGGTGGCATCTTCTGAGCCAGTGACCCTATTGAGCAAAGTGATGATGATGGCAACCTCGTCCTTGAACTCCCCTCACCCAACGTTTTTTGGCAAGGTCTTATGTTTTTCTTTCATCCATCTCTATGCAATCTTCTTGCTATATTTATCTTTATGCATATTCCATATCCTTTCGCATTCACCCTTTGAGAGAGTAACACTTTCAGGCCATGGGGGAATGGAAAACACTTTTTGATCACATCAGGCTTTATACTGCAAATCAATCTACCATCTGCTGACTAGATCTCCCTAGTAGCCGGGTTGTAATGCTTAATGCAAGCGATTAGGAAATCAAGACTCTGAACTGATATAGGAATTGACGCTACTGCAAGGAGTCCGGAATGTCCTAGGTTCTTGATTGAAGTGTTTCCTGCTCTCTCCAAGGCATGCAAATCGAATACCGGCTTGATGTGATGCAAGTTCGTCTCAGCTATTTTGATGTAATTGTGAAAGAGAGTTCATTCTGTCTTGAAAATATTGGGAGTGTACTCCATTTCAGAAAACTTGAAGAATGACTATAAACTCGCCTAGGTTCTGACAAGTTTTGAGCAATTTCTATTTTTAGAATGCTGATTTTTGTGCTCCAACAGAAAATTTTTTGTGAAATTTTTCTAAGATATGGGTTTTGCTCAAAATTTCGATGCAAGACAACCCAGATCGTCTGTTTTTGAAAATTTTGAATTTTTCCTAAAAAAGCAGCAAACCCTAATTTCTTCAATTTTTCACGAAAAAAGCTGGCACCTAGGTTTTTTTCAGAACAAGATTAGAAATGGACCCAGTTGATTAGATTTGTAAAACCCTGACGTTTGATCGAAAAAGTAGCCAACCTTAGGACTTGATATTTTCTTGAAAAAAGCTGCGATATGGGTTTTCTTCAGAAGATTGATTGAAAAGGACCCAGATGGTTGAAATTTGAATGCACTGAGGTTTTCACTGACATGCAAAATAAAATCACTTGCTGCAACTTGATGAAGTTCTTGAAAATTTCTTCAGAAGATTAAGGAAAAAAGACCTAGATGACAAAAAAATGGAAAGCCTTGGCCTTTTGCTTGAAAATTTTGATCTTCTGGAATAAAAAGCTTGAAAAAGCAAGGGTTTACGCTTGTTGGTCTGAAAATTTTGATTTAAAACCAGCAAAGATGGATTCTTGAATCACAAATATTCTTCAAACTTGCTGCTCCAACTTTCTCCTCTAGATGCTACCTGCAAAAATAATGAAAAATACATGAAAGAATGATGTTAAATAGACTTTAGGGCTTTGGATTAGGTTTTGCTTTCTTTGCTTTTATTTCCAAAACCCTAAAACTCAGTCTCTTTGAACTTGGACGCCATTCTCCTCTTGCAATTTTGAAACTTTTTGAAAATCTCAAAAAAAATCTCTAAGGCATGAACATTTGGGCGCCCTTCTTCAACAGGGGCGCCCACTCCTTCCAGTGTTAGTCAAAATTTTAACATTTTCAACTTTCCTTCATTTTGACATGCTACTTCACGTCTGATTTCCCATTGGCAGATTGACCCGACAGGCAAGCTGAAGATTTCACGGCGGAGCTTGATTGATTCTAAGAAAGAAGTTCTGGAGGCATCTCTGGCGAAAGACTTCATCTTGACCTCCGAATTCATGGGAGCCTTTTCCTTCAAGGGGCTCCGAACTTTCACAGTGTTAATCATTTTTTTGATCTTCAAATTTCTTCATTAAATCCTTTTCTGCAGATGATCTCGTCAAATCTGGAGTTTCAGGTGTTGGATCGACTGCCAGTTGAGCTCATCGCGAAGCTGACGAGATATGAGGTGGGGTCCTCTGGGATGATCTTCGTCAAAAAGTGAATTTTAGGGCCTTAAAAGTTTGGGCGCCCATCTTGGCTGGGGGCACCCACTTTTACCAGACTTAGTTTATTTTTTGATTTTCTCTATCTGCTTCTGAATCTTGGTTCTCAGCCTTTGTTAGACCCTACTTTCAGCTCCTCGTATCTGGTGACTGAGAACTCCGATTGACATGCTGGATATCTCGCTGGAAAGCTAGATCAACTGCGAAGAGATCACATTAGACACTCGTCTGCAGATTCATCTGTTAGGGCCCTTGAAAACTTGGGCGCCTTTCTTCACTGGGGGCGCCCACTTTTCCAACACTTAGCCATTTTTACTAATTTTCATCTTCGAGTTTGAAATCTTCATTCTGTACCTTCGTCTTTGATCTGATTTTGCCGGAAGACGACCAGTTGAATACTCTGAGGAAGACAGGCATCGCGAAGCTGGGTGGAATCTGAAAAGATTGAGCACTTTGACAAACCCTAATTGTTGGATTTTCCCCTTCAAAAAGCGCCCTTCTTCAACAGGGCGCCCAAAATTTCAACACTTAGTCAAATTTTGATATTTTCAACTTTCCTCATTTTGACATCAGTTTGAATACCCCTGTTCAATGTTGAATTCCAGATGACTGAGTGATCCGTTGATTGCGCCGCTAAATTCGTTGTGAGGCTAATAGGGAACTGAACAACATTGACTGGAGACTTGAAACCCTAACTTCATCATATGATGTCCCAAAAAGGTGGGCGCCTTTCTTCAGTAGGGGCGCCCAAACTCAGCAGTGTTAGAAAATTTTCATGAATTTCCAATTTTCTTTCTCGTTCTTCGTGCATGTTCATCATTTCACCTTCTGTCAAATGTTTAAGTGCTGAAACTAGCACCTGGCAGTCGAATGACTTTCATTGATGACCTCGGAGCTCCATATATGCTTCTGAAAAAGCAGAATACACCCAGTAGGGTAAAACTGACTAATTTGAGATTCTGACTGCACCAGCCTGATATGGACGTATTTTGAGCCAATCAAAATTAGTTTGGACCCTATCGAACCAACTTTCTATTTTTAGAAATTTTCTATTTTTAGAAAATTTTGCCTGTATCCATTTCGAAAGAAACCCAGAAAAACCCAGAAAATGTTACTATTTCGAGAAAATTTCTAAAAATAGCAGTTTTCCTAAATTTTAGGAATGAAAAACTGAGATCTGGGTTTTGTAGGTTAAGTTGTTCTTAGCAGACCCAGATCGTCAAAAATTGAAAATTTTGTGTTTTGACCCCTCATGCAAGACGTGCACACCCAAATTTTGACCTTTTTGACTGATTTAACAAGACTTTTACTCATTTCTTCAAAATGTCTAAGTGTAACAAAAATTTTAATTTTGGGGTACAACATTGGCTCTGTTTGGGGACCATAGCGGATACTTACGACATAGGAGAACCATAGAATCTCTGGATTTTAAGCTTAGACCAGTGCCTTGTCCATTGGGTATCGGAGTCAGCATCATTTCCTAATCACCTATTTTGCAAGACTTTCCTAAGTCACCTATTAACCGGACTTCCTAGAAATCACCTAATAGTTGGACTTCCCTACTAATCACCTAAAACAAGACTCCTAATCACCTAAAACACGACAAGACTATTATGGAAAGGGGAAACACAACATAACGAAAACATCACGAAAAGGGGAAACACATTACAAAAAAGAAAGAAAAATATTTACAAAGATTGTTTTGAGAACTTACTCCACCCCCGAAGGGACAAAGTGCTTCAGGTACTGCCCACTATGTGGTAGAGGGAGGAGACTTCCATCCAAGCGCAAGAGAATATAGGTGTTCTCTCCGGCGGGCTCGTGAATCTTGAAAGGTCCCAGCCACAAGGAATCAAATTTTTCGTGCATTCCCTTGGGCTCATAACTCTTATCCCATAAAAGGACTTGATCTCCAACCTCGAAATCTCGTTGGTGAGCTTTCTTGTCAAAAAATTTCTTCACTCGCTCCTGGTGCTGAGTTATTCTATCTACTACCTCCACCCTTTCTTCTTGAAGCTTTGTCAGGTACAAGATGCGCTTCTGAATCGGATCTGTAAATTCTCCATCTTCAACTGCAGTTGCCAACTGCAAGGCAGACAACTCCAATGTGATGGGTATCATTGCTTCCATACCATACAGGAGTATAAAGGGTGAAGTTCCAATGGCTCTCTTTGGAGTAATTCTATCAGCCCAGAGAGCATCATAAAGTTTCTTGTGCCAAGTTCGTTGACTGGAATCAACCAACTTGCGGATGATTGTGACAATGTTCTTCTTTGATGACTCAGCTTGTCCATTACCCTGCAGGTAATAATCTGATGAATGAGATAAAGTAATGCTATGATCAAAACAGAACTCCATTAGCTTCTCGGATGAGAAACACGTTGCATTATCTATCATGATTTTACGAGGCACTCTGAAGCGTGTGACAATGTTTTCCTTCAAGAACTCACACACGATCTCGGACATAGCTCGCTTGGTAGGAATGGCTTCAACCCATTTAGTGAAATAATCAGTGGCTGTAAGGACATAAATATGCCCCTTACTGGAACGTGGCTTGATAGGACCAATAAAATCTAAACCCCATTGATGAAATGGAGCATCTATAACAACTGGCCTGAGAGGAGCAGCTGCTAACTTTGCTTTGCCAACAAACTGCTGACACAACTGACATTTATGTACCCACTCATATGCATCGCGGAACATAGTCGGCCAAAAGAATTGAGCCCGCAAGATTTTAAAAGCTATCACTTTTGAAGAACAGTGACCACCGCATGCTTGATTGTGAAAGGCTTACAGCAAGTGTCGTTGTTGATCTTTGGTAACACACAACAAGAATGTTCCGTCAAGACCCCGCTTGTACAAAACATTGCTGATGATAACATAATTTTGTGCTTTCAGCTTAAGCGCTCTCCTTTGCTGCTTGTTTAAGTGATTTGGACAATCACCGTACGTCAGGTAATACCATATCTCAGTAAACCATTCTCCCGAAGATTCAATCAGCAAGACCATTGGAAGATCTTCTTTAATTTCAGGTTCAATCTCAGGTATACCTTTGGCTCGAAGCTTCTTATCTCCATCCTCTGCTATCAACTAACAAAGACCTCTCCTGTGAATGAGTTTGGTTGGTTTGATCTCCAAGCCATACTCTTGAACTTTCGTGACCCAGTTACCTCTTTTGGAGCCCATCTCCTGTTGAGTCAACACGCTTTTCACTGCTGGATCTGTGACATATACAATGGTATGAGAATTCAAAATATAAAATCTGAAATTCTTTACAGCTCAAACCACCACATAGGCATTCTTTTCAATCTGAGAGTATCTTGATTCGTTGTCCTTGAAACTACAACTCATAAAAGCTATTGGAGATTCAGTTTCTTCATTTATTTTTTGTGTCAGAATAGCAGACAGAGTATGCTCTGATGCATAGCAATAAACGATAAATTCTTTTTCAAAATCAGGATAGACTAGCACTGGAGCTTGACTAATGACTTCTTTTATTGCTGCAAACTCCTTTTTGCCCTCTTCTGTCCACTTGAAAACAAAGAAAGAGTGTACTCCAATTCTGCTTGTTGGAAGAGACAAACTTTGGATAGCTTCAACCCGACTTGGATCGATTCAAGTTCCCTCCTTGGAGATGATGTGACCAAGCAACTTGCCTTCTGT
The DNA here is from genome assembly GCA_007258455.2 of Sequoia sempervirens. Lineage (NCBI taxonomy): Eukaryota > Viridiplantae > Streptophyta > Pinopsida > Cupressales > Cupressaceae > Sequoia > Sequoia sempervirens. The sequence goes on from VDFB02000015.1 coordinate 473,557,061, forward strand.
CACCGCGAAGATAGACTTTTTGGGATTTAATGATATTTTATGATATCTGCATCTCTCAAAGACCTTCCCTAGATGTGAAAAATGATCTTCTTGTATCTTTGAGAAAATAGTGAGGTCGTCTAGATAGACAACAATTACTTTGTTCTTTAAGTCACCAAATGCCAAATCCATGGCTCTCTGAAATGTAGCACCAGCGTTGATAAGGCCGAAGGGCATTCTTTCATAGGAAAATGTACCCCACGGGGTTGTGAATGTCGTCTTGAATTGATCTTCTTCAGCTACTGCTATTTGATTATAACCTAAAAATCCATCCAATAAGGACAGCATCTCTGAACCGGTAACCGTCTGCAAGGTGTGCTCCATGATCGGCAAAGGATAATTATCCTTGAGCGATGATTGATTTAAATTCCTGAAATCAACGCAAATTCTGATTTCTCTGTTCTTCTTGCGCACAGGAACTATATTCAACACCCAGGTAGAATGATGGATTCGAAAAATGATCTTTGCATTCACCATCTTCTGGACCTCCACGTAGATGGTATCTTGGATCCGCGGATTAAAGTTCCTTTGGTTTTTCCTAAAGGGCTTCGCTTCAGGTTGAAGAGGAATCGTGTGAGACAACTCTCTTGGTGTAAAGACTTTCAAATCTTCATATGACCAGGCGAAGACATCTCGGTATTGCTTGACCAAAGAGATGAACCTCTCGCTTTCCTCTGTCGTACAACATGTACCTAGATTAACAAGCCTAGGCTTGTCAACTATACCAATATTGATTTGTTGATATTCGGCAGAGGTTCTTTCGCTTGAGTTTCTCTGATCTTGTATGTATCTGTCGTGCCTGTCAAAAATATTCTCCAAGGAAACTAGGTCCTTGGGAATTTTATTTCCTTTCAACTAGATTATGCTTGAATCAGGTTCTTCTGAGATTTCTTTATCTTCAGCAAGCTTTGGAGCATTGGAGACTTCTGTTACTGCTTCTCTGTGAGTAGATGAACTGCCCTCAAAGAACAATTCTTTGAAATTATCTCCCATAACAAGAAACTCTTTAATGTGTTCATCATCGTTAAAGACTTGCCAATTATCACAGTTGTCAGGTACAGCTGGCCTATAGATTAACTAAATGGCAAATGCATTCTGATGGAAATCAGGCATGAAAAGTGATGTTGATACCGCGAGGGCATCTACTCTGCTATTTTCTAGACGTGGAATGTATTTGATATCAAATGCTTCGAACCAATCTATTGCATTCCACACCCTATTTCTATAATGTCGAAGACGATTTTCTTTCACTCTGAATTGATCTCTGACTTGCTTCACAACAAGCTCTGCATCACCTTCGACTATGAGATGTTTGATACCCATGTCCTTCACATTTTTGAGACCTAGTAGAAGCACCTCATATTTCGATGTGTTGTTGGTACATACAAATTGCAAGCAGTATGCAAAAGGATACAACTTTCCTTCAGGAGAACTTATTACAACTCCTGCTCCTGAACCAGCAGTGGAATAACTACCATCAAACTGCAAAGTCCACAGCTTAGGATGTTTTGTTGATTTCTCTGCGGTACATGTGATCTCTTGACTTTCTTCAGGAATCTCTGATAGCATGGCGTAAGTACCAAGACCCGTTTCTTGATATAAAACTTGAGCTTGAGGATCTTGAGACTTCACAACCGCAAATCAGGATTTGGGCTCTGGTTCCAGCTTGAAAGTTCCTTTCTTCAATGGAATGTTTGCAGAAGACCAATCCATTTGAATCTCTCCACCGAGGTCCTTGCAAAAGCTTTTGCCTAATAGCATCCCATAGCTTGCTGGAATGTCAGCTACGAGGATGGTCATCATGATTTTCTTTTTAGGACAAGCTGCCAACCTCACTTAAGCATCCTTTAATTGTTCGACTAATGGCACTGACTTGGACTCCAGTGAGTAACATTTGTCCTTTGTCTTGGTGCACGAAAGTCCTAGAGTTTTCATCACTTGCAAAGGCATGACGTTGTATGAAGCTCCGGAGTCGATGATACAATTGCTCAATTTGTAACCCCCTATATACAGAAAAATATAGAAGGGCTTAGGCTTGTCTTCCGCCGGAACGGATGATTCGAGCAATGTGGGCTGCTTGGTAGGTCCTTTCTTCACAAATTTGAGAAGTCGATCCACTCGCTCTGGGTGATCTTGGAGATACTCTAACTGAGAAATCTGCACTTTGTTCTTCATCAAGGAATCTACAATATCAAAATTTGTTGAAGATGAGCCTTCAGCAACTGTTTTCATGGTCTCTTGAGAAGACTTAACATTTGAAGTAGAAGCTACTTCTTTTCCTTTTTCTTTGTCTTTTGATACTTTCAGTCTCTCTTCTTCCTCTTCTTTTTGTGCCCTGAGATGTTGAGCTCTGGTAAACACAGGAGTCGTATGATTCTCAGGATTTACTGCAAGAGAGTACTGACGAATATCTTCTCAATCTTCAAAATCGGGTTCACTTTCAAAGTAGCCCATCGCGGAGTCGCCATCGAAGTTGTCTGATTGAGGTAAGACAACATTCGAACTTGGAGTTGGAACGAAACTTGGTGCAGGTGCGGCTTTGGCATATCCCATTATCTTGTTCATTCTGACATTTTCGGGGCAAGAGGCACCGGTATGTTCAGTGGAATCATGAAAAGAGCATAACACAGCATTTTGTGTATTGTCAGCCGCTTGCCTTGGTGGAGGTGGCCCTCGCAGCCTGTAATTGTTGTAAGGCTGAAAGTTATTTCTCTTCGGTTGATACGGTTGTTGAGGTTGATAAGGCTACAGTGCTAGTAAAGCAAGTGGTGGTGCAACTTGAGCAAGAGGCATAGGCTGGAGTGGCAATTGCCTCTTGAGAATAGTCACTTCATTAGCAACCCTTTGAAGTAACGGATCAGGGGAACTTTGAACCAAAGGCCTAATAGCATCTCCTCTGATCTTTCCTGAAGTGATCATGTTGTCTTCAATTTCTATGGCACCTTGTTGTGCTTCTCCCAGTTTTGTCTCGTGAGCCGACCTCAAGATAAAAGCTATCTCTGATGGAAGTGCGTTGAAAAAACTGCTTAACAAGATCTCAGGTGATGGATTGAGTGTATATGAGAGACGAGTGACTAGGTGGTTGAACCTTGCTACAAACTCTCTCATTGGTTCATTGTCCTCTTTCTTTGAATTGGAAAGTTGAGCGACAACTGGTGGCTATCCTCAGTTGGCTTGAACCTCGCAAGAAACTTTTCAGTCATAGTATTCCAGTTGGTTATGCAACTAGGATCCAAGTGATTGAACCATTCAGCAGCAGCTCCCGCGAGTGTCTCAACAAAGAGACGTACAACAATATCTTCATGAGCTACATGCAAAATAGCACAAGCCGTTGAAAAGGCTGAAAGATGATCGTCGGGATGTTGACTTCCATCACCTTGGAACCGTGGAAAGTGCTTTCTTGACCCCTTAGGAAATTCATGATTTGCTCCTAGAGCCAAAGGTCCAATATGATCACCCCAAGGTAGTGGGGGACCTCTTCTCCGATTGCGATTTTTGTTGTCATCGTTGTTGTTGCGATCACCCATTGCTTCAAATTCTTCTTCCTCGAACACAGGTACGACGTTCAACTCAGGAACTATGTTGGATTCAGGAACTACGTTGGATGACTCTCCAACTTCTGTAGGATGTGTCTGTGGAAGGAAAGGATCAACTTCTTGGAAGAGTGAATTTGTTCTTGTTCTCCTCCTTGTATAGACTATGTAAGCTAGGATTGTCTAGTCCCACGCGGGTGGTGGCAAGACAAGTCTTTCGGCTGCAATATCAGCTTTCTCTTAACAGCAGTGTTTCTCCACTGAGCAGGGGTCTCCTTCCTCTCAAAGATGAAACTCCTTAAGCTACTGATAATGTCTACTTGCTCTCCTTCAATTATCTAGAAACTTGACTAGATAACTAGAGGTGTAAGATTAGGTTGTTGAACTAGAGCAGTAGGACGCCAGATAGTCATACCTGTGACATAAAGCCTAAGCTTTCTTTGTTGTTTAAAGCCTCGTGCCCCACGATGGGTGCCAGAAAACTGTTGGCGTTTAAATTTGCACCTCTGGTATGCGGATTTGAAAATGGACAGCTATGCACAGATAAACTGCTCTTCAAATTAGGAGGGGAAGCTCCCTCTTGCTGATGGTGTTTGAAAGAAAGTAAACTAAAAACTAAGTTGCCTATCTTTTTGATCAACTTACAGCACAAGGTTTATTAAACACAAATGTTGCAACTAAGATTTTCTGATATAAGAAGTTCAACTACGACTAACTTAAACTAAAGACGTTCCTAACCTCTCAAGTAATAGCAGAGAAAGAGAAGTTAGAAATTAACAAGGTAGATCTTCTGACAAAATACTTTGATAAACTCTATTCCAACAAACATCTACACACTTCAATGTAAGCTAAAATCTAGATCATAAAAGTAGAACATAAATAACGGAAATCTGAGATTTTCGACCAAGGCAAAGGAGGCTCATGATTTTATTACTCAAATCTCTGGAACAAAGCTCACTTCTAACATGCCTTGAACAAGAAATTGTAGCTAAGGAGGCTTGCAAACTTATTCTTAACACAATAGAAAACAGCAATTACACTAACTCCTTGTTGGCTAAAGAGGCTCAACAATTTTCTTATCACAACATAAATGAACAATACTTGAGCAACAAATAGAAGGCACAATAGGCTCAGCGTTTTGTTCTCACTAGCATGGTTAAAGAAATTAAATGAGCAAAGGCTCTTATTTATAGAGAAGCAGAGGAGTAGGGAACCCTAAAATCTCCTTGCTTTCACAATCTACGGCTTGCTCAGCAAGCAAGCTTTATTATTAAATCTGGAAAGAAGATAATATCTAAAACCCTAGAAAGCATAAAAAAGCGGGAAACGCCAACTATTACATCTTCTTTCTCTTCTCAAAGAATGGATAAGGATCATTCCAAGAATAGAAAGAAAGCGGGAAAGAAAGCTTCTAGAAGAAAGTTGCTTTAAAGCTTGATCACATCCGCTAGGAAGTTTGAGATTGTCTCCTGGTTCAGTGCATCTATGCCATCAACAACAAAACACCGCTTTTCAAGAATATCTTCAGCATCTGCAATAGATCTCAGGAAATCTTTGACCTCATTGGCCGCCTTATCGAACTTTGATGACATCACTGAAATATGGCCTATCCTTCCGCCAACTAGACTGCAACTATGAACAACACTCTGAAATTGATCCTGCACTTCATCAAGCCCGACGTAGGACCCATCTTCAAGACTGTACTGAGAAGGGATCTCTATAACGAATTCGCTGATGAAAAGAAGAGCTTCAACCACCCTCTGTCTGTAGGCGATGAATTCTTCGGATATCCTCTCATAGGTTTTAACTTTGAAAACATGACACTCTCTCCAGGCAAGGATTTGTCTCTTGTGTTCCTTTGAAACTGCTGAACTGTAGGCTATGTCTAAATCAGCAATGATAATCTCATGCCTAGGTTTTACTTCAGCCAGTGTTTGTTCAAATCATGGATACCTTGACGTAGCTCATGAGCATTTTCTCTTAACTGGAACACTCATGCCAAGATCTCCTTTCCTGTGACAATGAAGCTCTCGATCCACTCCTAAGTCTCTTTCCCACAAATGACCAGCTGTCTTAACTGATGGTGATTAGCTGGTGTCTCCAAGACTTGGGGCAGCAACTGGGTTGCTTGTGAAGAACCACGGACAAGGTTAGAAATGAAAAGCCTGAGCTACTGATTTTCAGCCTTGAGAGCTGCCTTGTCTTCTCCATCCTTAAGTACTTTTCCTGAAGATTTTCTGATGCAACTATGAAGAGACTCAAATCTGCATGTCTAGTATTTCTACCGAGATTCGCCTTGACCATGACGAAGTCATCCATGTTCACCTCATCCCTATTCTTGTCTTCTGGGGGCACTGCAATCTCCATGACTATCTCATTATCAGGATTCCTATCAAAGTGAACTTGTTTCTTTTCCTTCTTCTTAGGAGTTTCCTGATAGATGTTATCGAGATCGTCAACACTCACTTGATATGAAGGCCTTCTCCTACCCCTTCCTAAGGAGTTCTCAAGCCAAGACACAGTAGTATCTTTACTAACTTCCTCATGAGGTGCTACTGTAATCTCTTCATCATCTTCAATATCAAGATCAATGTGAATAGGTGAAGAACCTTCCAAAGGTACAGAAACATGTGTTGTAGGTGGCTCCTCTGCTTCATTCTGAGGTATGGGCTCGTCAAGAGGAACTTCTGAATCAGATGTAGGTTGCTCCTGTATGACTATGCCTGAGAGATCCAACCTTCTTTTTACATTTTTATTCGATCTACTACCTTTGACGCCTTCTTGAGACTAAATTTTTCCCTTCCCTTTCGACTGTGCTCTGGAAGAAGACGAAATTGTCTTTGGCAGCTCTGCTACTGGAATAGAGTTCTTCCTTTTAAGGACCAAGAAAACCTTACTATACTCAAGAACTTGTCTTGTTCTATCTTCAACTAAAAGAGATTCCTTGTTTGCCCAGTTAACTTGAGGTAACGGCTCCTCTTCGATTCGTTTCTGAGTGTACATCGGGAGAAGCACATCTTCATCATCATCTAATAGCCCTTCTATATCTTCATTTAAGCAATCCTTCATCTGATGGAGAGTGAGCCTGCTATAACTACTTCTCCGCACCACGAACTCATCTACACAGTTAGCCCAAAAATCTTCCAGTGCGGCTATATGATCATAATTCTTCTCCAATTAGCCAGCATAGACACCATGAGGATCAAAAGATCGCCTCTCGCTGTAGGATTTGAGGCCGAATTTATCTAACTCTTCTCCTATTGTCTTGGCATCTGCAGCAGTCCTGCATGTATAAATCCCTAACCCTAATGGAAAGTGGAGGGAGGGTTTCCTTCTGTTCCTCAAGACTGTGTGGACACCGTGAGCTTGCCTCAAGAATTCCATGAAGATGACCTCATCTGACGGATACCTTGGCAACATGAGCGGGGCACCTGACTAACCATAGACCCTGAGATAGGTAAAGGTAGGAAACTGTATAAACCAATCCACCCATTCCACCATTGCTGCACTGGCAACTAAAGATATATGGACATGCAACTCATTGTCAAGGTTTCGCACTGTATACATCAGAAAAGCCTCGTTCACCCTTTTGTAGTGGTGCAACAACTTTGTGAACTCCAACTGGGGATAGTAATTATATATGTGTTGTACGCTCAATGATCCCTCGGCGTTCAACCCTCTGAATTGACCTTGATAGGCCACTAGGTAGACTAGGTATGACACCATGTGGAATACATGAAACTGGAAGTAATCTGTTATCTGCTGATGTAGACAGTCACTAATCAAAGTAGGCCAATCATAGAACTCAGTTTTCTTCATGATGTGGGGTATGGCGTAAAACATCCAAGGTTGAAACTCGGTGGCATCTTCTGAGCCAGTGACCCTATTGAGCAAAGTGATGATGATGGCAACCTCGTCCTTGAACTCCCCTCACCCAACATTTTTTGGCAAGGTCTTATGTTTTTCTTTCATCCATCTCTGTGCAATCTTCTTGCTATATTTATCTTTATGCATATTTCATATCCTTTTGCATTCACCCTTTGAGAGAGTAACACTTTCAGGCCATGGGGGAATGGAAAAACACTTTTCGATCACATTAGGCTTTATACTGCAAATCAATCTACCATCTGCTGACTAGATCTCCCTAGTAGCCGGGTTGTAATGCTTAATGCAAATGATTATGAACTCAAGACTCTGAACTGATATAGGAATTGACGCTATTGCGAGGAGTCTGAAATGTCCTAGGTTCTTGATTGAAGTGTTGCCTGCTCTCTCCAAGGCATGCAAATCGAACACCAGCTTGATGTGATGCAAGTCCGTCTCAGTTGTTTTGATGTAATTGTGAAAGAGAGCTGATTCTGTCTTGAAAACATTGGGAGTGTACTCCATTTCATAAAACTCTAAGAATGACTGTAAACTCGCCTAGGTTCTGACAAGTTTTGAGCAATTTCTATTTTTAGAATGCTGATTTTTGCGCTCCAACGGACAAATTTTTGAGAAATTTTTCTGAGATATGGGTTTTGCTCAAAATTTCAATGCAAGACAACCCAGATTGTCCATTTTTGAAAATTTTGAATTTTGCCTGAAAAAGCAGCAAACCCTAATTTCTTCAATTTTTCCCAAAAAAAGCTAGCCCCTGGGTTTTATTCAGAACAAGATTAGAAATGGACCTAGTTGATTAGATTTGTAAAACCCTGACGTTTAATCGAAAAAGCAGCCAACCTTAGGTTTTGAAATTTTCTTGAAAAAAGTTGCGATATGGGTTTTCTTCAGAAGACTGATTGAAAAGGACCCAGATGGTTGAAATTTGAATGCACTGAGGTTTTCACTGACATGCAAAATAAAAGCACTTGCTGCAACTTGATGAAGTTCTTGAAAATTTCTTCAGAAGATTAAGGCAAAAAGACCTAGATGACAGAAAAATGGAAAGCCTTGGCCTTTTGCTTGAAAATTTTGATCTTCTGGAACAAAAAGCTTGAAAAAGCAAGGGTTTACACTTGCTGGTCTGAAAATTCTGATGTAAAACCAGCAAAGATGGATTCTTGAATCACAAATATTCTTCAAACTTGCTGCTCCAACTTTCTCCTCTAGATGCTACCTGCAAAAATAATGAAAAATACATGAAAGAATGATGTTAAATAGACTTTAGGGCTTTGGATTAGGTTTTGCTTTCTTTGCTTTTATTTCCAAAACCCTAAAACTCAGTCTTTTTGAACTTGGATGCCATTCTCTTGCAATTTTGAAACATTTTTGAAAATCTCAAAAAAAATATCTAAGGCATGAACATTTGGGCGCCCTTCTTCAACAGGGGTGCCCACTCCTTCTAGTGTTAGTCAAAATTTTAACATTTTCAACTTTCCTTCATTTTGACATGCTACTTCGCGTCTGATTTCCCATTGGCAGATTGACCCGACAGGCAAGCTGAAGGTTTCATGGCAGAGCTTGACTAATTCTGAGAAAGAAGTTCTGGAGGCATCTCTAGCAAAAGACTTCATCTTGACCCCCGAATTCATGGGAGCCTTTTCCTTTGAGGGGCTCCGAACTTTCACAGTGTTAATCATTTTTCTGATCTTCAAATTTCTTCATTAAATCCTTTTCTGCAGATGATCTCGTCAAATCTGGAGTTTCAAGTGTCGGATCGACTACCAGTTGAGCTCATCGCGAAGCTGACGAGATATGAGGTGGGGTCCTCTGGGATGATCTTCGTCAAAAAGTGAATTTTAGGGCCTCAAAAGTTTGGGCGCCCATCTTGGCTGGGGGCGCCCACTTTTACCAAACTTAGTTTATTTTTTGATTTTCTCTGTCTGCTTCTGAATCTTGGTTCTCAGCCTTTGTTAGACCCTACTTTCAACTGCTCGTATCTGTTGACTGTGAACTCCGATTGACGTGCTGGATAGCTCACTGGAAAGCTGGATCAACTGCGAAGAGATCACATTAGACACTCGTCTGCAGATTCATCTGTTAGGGCCCTTGAAAACTTGGGCGCCTTTCTTCACTGGCCCACTTTTCCAACACTTAGCCATTTTTACTAATTTTCATCTTCGAGTTTGAAATCTTCATTCTATACCTTCGTCTTTGATCTGATTTTGCCGGAAGATGACCAGTTGAATACTCTGACGAAGACAGGCATCGCGAAGCTGGGTGGAATCTGAAAAGATTGAGCACTTTGACAAACCCTAATTACTGGATTTTCCCCTTCAAAAAGTTGGGCGCCCTTCTTCAACAGGGGCGCCCAAAATTTCAATACTTAGTCAAATTTTGATATTTTCAACTTTCCTCGTTTTGATGTCGATTTGAATACCCTGTTCAATGCTGAATTCCAGATGACTGAGTGATCCATTAACTGCGCCGCTGAATTCATTGCGAGGCCTACATGGAATTGAACATTGACTGGAGACTTGAAACCCTAACTTCATCATATGATGTCCCAAAAAGGTGGGCGCCTTTCTTCAGCAGGGGCGCCCAAACTCAGCAATGTTAGAAAATTTTCATGAATTTCCAATTTTCTTTCTCGTTCTTCATGCATGTTCATCATTTCACCTTCTGTCGAATGACTTTCATTGATGACCTCGGAGCTCCATATATGCTTCTGAAAAAGCAAAATAGACCCAATAGGGTAAAACTGACTATTTTGAGATTCTGTCTGCACCAGCCTGGTATGGACGTATTTTGAGCCAATCAAAATCAGTTTGGACCCTGTCGAACCAGCTTTCTATTTTTAGAAATTTTCTATTTTTAGAAAAAAATTCCAGTATCCATTTCGAAAGAAACCCAAAAAACGTTACTATTTCAAGAAAATTTCTAAAAATAGCAGTTTTCCTAAATTTTAGGGATGAAAAACTGAGATCTGGGTTTTGTAGGTTATGCTGTTCTTAGCAAACCCAGATCATCAGAAATTGAAAATTTTGTGTTTTGACCCCTAATGCAAGACATGCACACCCAAATTTTGACCTTTTTGACTGATTTAACAAGACTTTTACTCATTTCTTCAAAATGTTTAAGTGTAACAAAATTTGTAATTTTGGGGTACAACATACATGATCAACAATTTGACAATCAAGTTTCCCTTTCTATAATTTATTTCATAATCTTATCTACATGTGCTCATATTCAAATTGCATCAAACTCCAAGAATCTGGCTATTTTTGTTGTTTATCTATAAATCTTGGTCATATGAAGAGAACATATATGTTTAAGGCAATATCGTTTGTGATTTATATGAAATATTAATAGATATTGCACAGGATCACCTCCTAGGTCTTGCAGAGCCTGAAATGCAGAGGAGAAAATTTGTTAAAATCTTTCTCATGTTCACTAGCCAGCCCCTTAAAACAATTGAGCAATTGAATTGGCTATACCTTTAGATTGTTTTAAGAACCAGTTAGATATTCAAAAAAACCTACAGTGTCTAGAATTTTTTTCAAGCTTTATGAGCTTATCATACACCTCAAACCATGAAGAACATTAAGGAGGGACTACATAGCTCCAAACATTCTTCAATCCTTCGTCTAGTGTTATAAGCAAGTTTTTGTTGTTCAAGATTATAATCTAGCTTAAAATATTGCTCTACAACAATGCTTGAAGGTGGTTCCTTGTCAAGTTTCCATACCTACACACATTCTTTTTTATCAATTTCTCACTAAGAAAGATTTATGTGAGTTTGTCTTCTCTATGTCCAATGATAATGCCCCTAGTTTGGATGAATTCTAGTGTGGGATCTAGAAATATTTTTGGGATACTAAGTGAAAACCTGTAGTGTCGTAAAATTGCACCCCATGGAAATTTCACACTCGTTCATCTAGCCCACTGCATTTATGACAACCCGTCATATTAATGATGAAAACCTATGAGTCAAAATTTTACGATTCCAACTTCATAGGGGACAACGATGAAGCGTTAACTAGCCTGGATGCCTCATTCTTTGAAAATTTTGAGGACACTTGTGTGATGCATGGACATCCACACAACGCGTTAGTGTCCTCAAACTTTCTGAGACTCAAATGAAAATATCTCGGGTCCTTTGCCTATGGCATGTGTCATTGCGGCAAGAATGTGAGTGTAACGACTCTTCCCGCCCATGCAACTCACAAAACTCCTCTTTTCACTTTCATTCTCAGTCATTCTCACTCTCGTTTAATCTTGTTCTCTCTCACATTCTACTCTATCTTCTACATCTTTTCTCATTCTCTCTTGCTCTCCATAGTGAAGCTTTGTCGGATTTCTATCAAAGCAACAGTCAAGACTCTCTTGCACGCAAGAATGTCATGTCTATCAAGCCAAGAGGGGAGTCATAGGCTATTGGCAACACTCCCTTGTCTATTTGTCTTATCTATTTACTGTCTATCTATTTGTGATAGGGAATCTCCTCCTAGTAGGGTTTTTTTCTATCACATGTCTTTACATTTCATTTATTTTTGTCTATCTTTATCTATCTGATTGTTTGTGGAGGTGGAAACACCAAAATAGGGGTTTGACTAAGGCAAGCCCCGAAACAACCCCAACATCTTTCCCTCTCTGTCTTGTGTGCAGATGTACGAACTTGAAGAGCTAGACGGTGCAAATTTAAGGATTTTACTCTTTGTTTTGACAAGGACGACATCACGGGGCACAAACATCCTCACAGTGCACTGTTGTCCATAGCCAAGGCTTAACCCTCTTGGGGGTGAAATCTGTTAGTTCTATAGTTTCTGTTTCTATAAACCATAAGTTGTAATCTCATTATCAGTTTTGTTTATCAAGAAATATTATCATTCTTGTTCTTAGTAGTTTAGTTTCTATTTAATTAAGTTGTGCAAATATTCCTTTAGTCTTTATCTTGTCACCTAAGCTTTATTCCTTGAGGTAACTAAGGACTATTTGCTCCTTAAAGACTCTTTGTCTTAAGTCTCAAGAGTAGTGAATCCCCTCCTTTACATTTTGGTGAACCCGACATGAATGAAATCATGTCGGATCCTTTTCTTCAAAATTTTAATTCCTTTGACAATTCATTCTCTAAACAAGATTTTGGTATGTTAGATGATGCCCCAGATGATTTCTTAGAGGCATCTCCTTGTATCCGAAAATCTGATAAACAAACTTCTTCAATGAAGCCGCCTTCTTCACAAGTCGAAGAGTCTGTGAATGTGGTTATAGTCTCTATTGCCCCTCAAAGGACTAAGAAATCAGTCATTAATGTGACTCTGGCTAGCCCATCTCCTAAAAGAATTCATTCTATACATGGGGTTCTTGTCACAGATGATACATTAGACCTTTACACGAGATTTATACAATCTAAGGCTCCTTGTTATAATGGAGCGGTAGCCTATACTTACAATACTAGAAAGAATCAACAAAATCTTAATCAACCTGCTTCTCTACCACCTTCTCAACCAAGCCCTCCTCAAGCACCTAAACCTATAGCTAAGACACCTAGTGAGTATGATCTTGTCAAGAAACTTCACATTACTCTTGCCAAGATCTCACTTTGGGATTTTCTTTATATTGCTCTAATTTACCAAGGTATGCTTCAAGAAGCCTTGCAAAAGATCATATTGCCTTCTACTAGGCCCAGAGATGTTAATGCATTGATAGACCATATTCGTGTGGATTTGTTGAATATTATGTTTCATCCGCATGAACTCCCGCCTCTGGAAGTACAGAAGCAAGTGGATCCTCTAATGATAATAATTAACAATAACAATATTGGCATCAAAGTGCTCTCATTAACATCGGTTTGACACTCAATGTATGTAGCATTGATTTGTTACCTAAAATTAAAATTGATTCATCTTCTCTTGTTGCTTCTTCTTTGTACATTCATGGATTCGATAACATCGGTCGACAAGCCTTAGGCACAGTAATCTTACCTCTAAGGTTGGGACCCATTACCATACCTAGACCCTGGTTTATATTATGTCAAGACCATTACCCTACAACATTCTCTTAGGAAGACCATGGATTCATGCTTTGGGAGTAGTCACTTCTACCTTGCATCGTTCTGTTAAATTTGTTGCCAATAACAAAGTAATCACAATCAAGGCTGGCCCTAATGCTATACACTTATGTGAAATGGAAGTTGTTGGTTAGACCTCAGTTGCTTCTACTCTTGAGACAGATGTCCCTAAAGAAGATTGTCCCGAAGTGGAAAGCCCTAAGTCTATCCCTTCTACTTCTTTTGAATTGAATGCTTTTCTTGGTGACAACTGGGGGTCCTTGAACTTTACTGAGTCCTATATCGGGGAGTACAAAGTAGATCCTATCCACCTGGACATTCTGACGATCTCATTTTCCTCTGTTAGGGAATATGATCATGCTCCTACTAAGGAGGATGATCACACTTCTATTAAGGAGGCTAGTGTTTGTATTCTTTCTAAGAAGAATGATTATGTTCATGTAAAGAAGTGTGATACATATAGCATGGATTACTCTCTTTACACTCATCCTCCTCCTTTCCAGGAATTGCAAACATGTTATGGTCCAGGTTTCAATCTCTTTTCTAAATATGGTTATGGAGGTAAAGGTTGTGGACATTAATGAACAAGGTATTAAAGTCCCTTAGAAGTTGATCCTCGTAAATATAAGATTGGACTTGGATACCGCCACACGAATTCTAAGGTGAAACCAGGTTGAATGTCAACATGATTTCTGTCAAACCTCCTCTTAAATTAGTTCATCTTGAACTTATTGAAAGTAAGGGAGACTCTAATGAAGTTCATCTAGATGTTTTAACTTCAAAGGAAGCGCTAGAAGAATTCTTAAGTGTCTACTCTCACTTACCTTCTTCTCACCATAAATGATGATTCTCATATTTCTTGAATAAAGGGGCATATTTTGGAGAATCCATTATGAGTATCAATGAGAAGGCCCCTTTATCTAATGTAGATGATAGTACTCCTACACCTCATCTTGAAGACCGTAGTACTCTCCCTAAAAGGGATACTTCTGACATTTTCATGGATCCTAAATCTTTTGAAAAGGTGATTAAGATTGGAAAATGCCTTTCTTCAAAAAAATTTAAACATGTTGATTTGTTACATTCTCATCCTGATATTTTCACTTGGTCATATGAGGATATGCCTGGTATTGATGAGTCTATTGTGGTTCACAATATCGTTCTATGTCTCGATGCCAAGCCCGTTAAACAAAAAATCTACAAGATGAATCCCAAGGTTACCCTATTAGTCATGACTAAGATAGAAAAACTTTTAAAAGTTGGTTTTATCTGTCCTATTGATTATTCACCTTGGATATCAAATATAGTTGTTGCTAGTAAACCTAATGGTCGTATTCATATTTGCATAGATTTTCATGATCTCAATAAGGCTTCTCTTAAGGATGATTTTTTTTTGCCTCATATCAATATGATTGTGGACTCAACTGCAGGCCATAGCTTATTATCCTTTATGGATGGCTTCTCGGGCTACAACCAGATTCATATTAACCCGGAAGATTAGTATAAGACAACCTTCACTACCCCTTTGGGTACCTTTTGTTACGTAGTCAAGCTGTTTGGATTAAAGAATGTCAGAGCAACTTACCAACAGGCGATGACTCATCTTCCAAGATTTCATTCACAAAATCCTAGAAGATTACATTGATGACATCCTGGCTAACTCTGGAACTTATCAAGATCACGCTAAAAATATTCATCTTATCTTTGAAAGGCTTTGACTCTATAAGATGAGACTAAACCCTCTTAAGTGTGCCTTTGGTGTAGATGCCGACAAGCTTTTAGGATTTATTCTCTCATCGTGGAATCGAAGTCAACACAAATAAAATTGATGCAATTGTTAACATGCCTTCACCGAAAAAATATCTCAACTCTGTAGTTTGCAAGGGAAGATTCCAGGAGATTTGTAGATTTGTATCTCAATTGGTTGATCATACCCTTCCCTTCACACGATTATTGAAGAAAGATGTTCATTTCCGATGGGATGATGAGTGCAAAAAATATTTTTGAGTCTATCAAAAGTTATTTGGCCAATCCTCCTATCTTGATGTCAGCTATGCAGGATATACCCTATTTACTTTATATTTTTGCAATACCTCATGCCTTAGCAGCCTTTTAGCTCAACTTGATAATGATGGTAAAGAAAGAGTGGTCTATTACATTAGTTGTATTTTGGTTGATTGTGAAATTTGATATTCTGCCATGGATATCATTACTCGTTTCAAATTGCCTTACCACCTTGTTTTTGATAATGGTACTTTATTTAAGAACAAAGAGGTGAAGCAATTCTTAAAAAAAAATCATATTAAGCATCGATTTTCTACACCTTATTATCCTCAATCTAATGGTCAAGTCAAAGTCTAATAAAACTCTTGAACTGGTTCTTTGAAAAGTAGTAAATAAACACAATAAAGACTAGCACACTCAATTGATTTACGCCTTATGGACTTATCGCACGAGCATTCGTACAACTACTAGTACAACCTCGTGTATGATGTCGAGGCTATCATGCCTTTAGAGTTGGAAATTTTGTCTATGCGAGTTTTCCTTAAAGGGTTAATTGATGATGACACTTACCATGTTGAACATTTAAATCAACTTGTGTTGCTTGATGAGCGATGATAATAGGCTCTCAACCATCTTCAAGATTACCAAAGATCTATTTCTAAACATTACAATCAAGGTGTTCTTTCTTGTACATTCAAGGTACGTGATCTCATTCTCTATGAGAATTAGAGAAATGTTAATGTACCACTTGATCAAAAGGGGAAGTTTAGCCCTAATTGGTTAGGTCTTTACATTTAATCATCTCTGTGTACGGTTCTAGTGCATATGGATTATCATCTATGGATGGTACGCCTCTAAAAGAACCGGTCAATGCAATGCATCTTCGTCGATACTATGCATAAGCTCTACGTGGCATGCAAATGACGCTTGTCTCTCTCTGAGGATCGTAGTCCGTTAGGCTATGACATTCTTTCATTAACATTATTTTCTTAGTTTGTGTTATGATGTAAACATGTGTATGTAGTTAAATTTTTTTAATTAGGAATTATATATACATATGTTTGATTTTTATGATATGTATCCATGCATTGTATTTGGTTAACTCTTTTAGTCAGGCATTAGATCATTATTGTATTTATTTAAGCATACATCCAATGTGTGTTTATTAAATCATGATAGCATCTAATCTAGATATACATCCATAAACATACATTCATCACATAATCATACATGATAAAAATATATACACATAAAGAACACCATGATGCAAGTCAAAAATCTCATATATATATATGAGATGAATATATATATATATATATATCAAAAATGTCATGTACATGCATCACACCACTGTGACAAAATGTGGTGTTTGTAAATATGTTTATGAGTCTATACAACAAAACTACTATACATCAATGAAATGGTCTACAAAAACTAGCTCTCAACCCTAAAGTGCATGGCTCCTTGAGCCCTCTGGCACTGGTGGTGGCAGAAGAGGATGTTGGATCGACGCGTAGGAGTGCAATCGATGTGACCACACCATCGACATGCTTCGCAACTATAGATCTCAAATATCACCTCGTAGCTTTGTGGCCTCCTCCTGCAGTTGCCCGACATGCTTCTATAGGGAAGCCTCTCACTCTTGGGCCTGTCGCAACTCATCTCTAAGTTGTTGCACCTAAGGATCTGGAGGACCAAGGGGTGCCATCCTAGCCGCCTCTAGCTGCCTACCTAGGTCATCAACCTGGCTCTACAAGGCATCACGTGCCCGCTCAGCACTCTCAACCCACATCACGGCCTGATCTCTCCCAATAAGTGTAGTGAGGAGCTCTGCAACTTACTAGTCCCTTTATCTAATCATTGCAGTCAGCTCGACAGTCTATTGGACCACCTCCAACTGGGCCTCCTCGTAAGCCATCCTAATACATACTATAGGCTCGAATAATGGGGCATGGCACCCTATTGTAGGTCACCTGTAGGCATCCAAAACCGCCCTCTTAAGTCTAGATGGTTGGGACCGCCTTTGATATGCAGTGCCCAAAAAAATCAAGCCACTCCTATGTGAACATTGCAACCACAAAAAGTGGATGATGTCAATACCATATCATCAGAGCATACATATATGTACATGAGAAAACTGAAATAAAAGTAACTAAAATGAAATAACATACACCATACTTGTACTTGGGTCCCTAGCCTGCATGCGTGGGTCTGGAGGTGGAGCACCGCTGCTAGAGGCAATGCTCGGCCCTATCACTACTACCAAGGGAGACATGACCATTTGGAAGGTGGGTAGTGTCGATGAGACAAGTGTCGCCACCATATCGGCCTCTCTTGTGCTCTCCCCGCCTCCACCTCGTCGCACTCGTCACTTCGCAGACCCTCACCCTCCGACCCCTGAGCACTAGCATCGCCCGCAAGGGCTCCTTCTGGAAAAATAAAGGGTGTGACGTGTTGTCAGCCATCAGTTGACAAAGCCGACTGCGACATCAACATCATCAGTCCCAAGGGCCTTAGGTTGGTCCTCATCTAAACCATCGTCATTGCTAAATATGATGTCCACAATGGTCGAACAAGGTCGATCTCCCACTCGCACTGCACTACGCTCTTATGGGACCGTATTTACATGGGAGCGATCGAGGGGATTGCTTGCACTTGCCCAAACTAACGAGTGACCTGGTGCCAGTAGTATGGTACGATGATATGATTTGACCACCCAACCAAGAGTCGATTGTGTTGCATCCTCTACAACTGCCTCATGTCAGACGACCAAATCTGCATCCTCCTATAGGGGGCCATCTAATGTCCTACGCTCTCAAAACATCTATATGCTGCTACAAAAACTGTAAATAGTTTATGTTTCTATAAATCATAAGTTGTAATCCCATAATTAATTTTTATTATCAAGCAATCTTATCATTCTTGTTCTTAGTAGTTTAGTTTCTATTTAATTAAGTTGTGCAAATATTCCTTTATTCTTTATCTGGTCACCTGAGCTTTATTCCTTGAGGTAACTAAGTGTTATTTGTTCCTTGAAGACTCTCCTTGTCTTGAATCTCGAGAGTAACCGAGGGCCATATGGTTCACAAAATTGGTGTTAGGTTCTTTAAGCCATGGTGGAAAGATTGGAAATGGTATCCTAAAACACCATTTCATAATTACAAATCTTGTGGCTTACGCCTCACCTCCCAATGGTGGATCAATTGAACCACCATTGGCATCTCCAATCTTCTCCTAACACTTAGCGTCAATAGTTCCAAATTGTTTAGCAACCATTCTTGAGCCTAAGTTGGTTCATTTCACATGGTGCATTATCTACCAAGGTCTTCCACTTGGCTCACTTGCCTCATCTAAAACTTCTCAACTCTCATTGTCCTTTTTGTGGATAATTCGAGACTCTTAAAACACCTTTTTTGGTTTTGCACCAAAGCTCAAGAAGCTTGGATATGGTTGCATGATTTCTTCAACCTCTTTTGGCTAGACCCCTTCTCATGGCATATGGCTTTGTGTGCTTTCAACATGGAAATTTTTTTTAATATTTGGGAAGATGGAAATTCATTCCTCTTTAACTTTTTTAGTTGATGTTCACTTTGCTCTATACACTAAAGCTACAATTTTTTCTAATGTGCTCATGCAAATCTAGATGCAAGCTCATAAGGTTGCACTTAAGTAGTACATTTGCAAGAGTTCTTAGATCATTGGGGTAATGCCCGTTGCATGATAGCCAAAGTTCTAGCACCTACCTCTTCCCCACCTCGTGTGTGTAGCTGCAATTATAGTCAATCTATCAAAAGCGATTGAGCATCCCAATCTTAGGGCTCTCAACCTCAAGGGTCAAGGGATCATGAAGCCCACGATTGGTCACAACCTTCTCAACTACCTTTTGCCTCTTCTCATGGGGGCACTCCTAGTTGTTGGAGCAGGCTATTTCTCTTGTTTGTGCTCAACAACCAATGGATAAGACCAAGATGAGGGTGCTCTCACTAATTGGGACACTATTGATGACAATTCCATCATCATTGATATTTGCAATAAACCAAATGACTGTAATACCCCTCCTATAGTGTTGCTCGTCGCTTAATGACTTTAAATGTTAATTGATGTTCGGACTTGATATTGTTTAGATTGTTTTTGCCTTTTATATTGAACTTGAACTTGGTCCCACAAACTCTCTTAGGGTGTGTCTTTTTACCACCCATCTTTTTTGGTAATAATGTATTATATTTTTAGTTCTTAAAAAGTAATAATGGCCTTATTCATTAAAAAAAGAATCTAGTTGACCAAAAAGCTCAAAGGGCCTCAAGATCAAAATATTGTCCCATTAAAATATACAAATCAAGGCTCTATATTTGAGATGCCATTTATCCCATTCTTCTTCTTCCAAAGGGCATTGAGTATTTAGTTTGGTTTTCTCTTTTAAAATGGTGCCCATTACTCATCATAGCTAGAGTATTGATCTTAACAACTATTTTTTTAGCATGATTAGAGAAATTGGAGCAAGTTGTCTCTTAAGACATGATGAGATTTTAGTACAAACATCGCCTTAAAAGAAGAATGGGGAAAAGTAGCGGCCGTGGCCTACTTTCCTGAAATCTTGTTGATTAAAGATCAAAATAAGATAGAACTGATTAAATCTAAAAAGGGTCATAAAAAAACAACATTGAAAAAAAATCTTTATGGCACTAGTACACTTGAAAGATCCAAATCTGAATAATTCCATGTACTTCTCTTTCCACTGTATCAAAGCTGGTTTGAACTGTGAAGGATAGGTGTCCACACACTACATAACCTGCCATGAGCTAATTTAGATGAACTTTAATCCAACTTTGATAGACTTGATACCGCTGGATAATATAAATTTTGTTGTACTTTCATCAAGGAAGACAAATCAGGCCTTGTTTTTAATTTCCGTCCCATAGACTGTTTAGTTCTTATTATTAAATTCCTTCATTCATTCATCATGGCAAGTTTGCATTGGTGACCATCTTACAACTTGTCATAGAACCATTACAAATTTCATGATAACAAAAAAGGCACTCCGTGGCACATTTCAATATCACTGCTCTATAATCTAAAACATTGTAAAGAAAATTATTTTT